>JALPQD010000333.1:2357236-2774313 GCA_023101885.1 Typhlomys cinereus
ATCTATCAGGAAAACCAGTGTTTTCCCTAAATAGTTTGTTTTTCCCTTGAGATAGGGTTTCCAATAGCCTAATCTGGCCTCAGTCTTCCTATGTAGCTAAGGGTGACCTTGAACCTCCACCACTTGAATGCTGATATAGAAGCGAGATACCATACCCAGTTTTATGACTGCATTCAGGGCATATGCATGGTAGGCAAGCCCTTTAACAATTCAGCACATTTTTTGACCCCGAGTAGTTTGCTTTAAACAATATGAAGTTTGGAGACAGCAAACTTTACTTTTCCTGGTAGCTTAGGTTAGACAGCTTAGATTTTATTTGTAATCAGTTTAACTAAATCTGAGGGTGAAGCTGAGTGGTAAGGCCCATGGTTAACATTCACAAGACCCAGGTTTGAGTCTCAGAACCATGAATAACAAAGAAACCACAGATACATAAATATAAGTTAGATTAGTGTGCTGGTACTGGTGTGATGCCGGTAATCCCAGCACTTTGGAGTCTGAGATTGGAATGACCAATGGGGAGGGATGTCTTAGCAAGTCAGGACTCCATTTAGCTTGAGCAACTCGCTATGCTTAGCAAATCAGGATCCCCACCTGCATTTGGCAGCACACACATCCCTCTCCAAATGAAGCAACCAGTCACTCTCCCCTGATAACCTCTACTAACTCCTGAACAAATGCTTGGTAATTCCCCAATTGAAACCATCATGAAACATATCCTGGAATTAGAAGCAGTGCGCTGATCTAGCCTGGACTGATTTTAGGTGCATGTGCTGTAAGAAAGATTGTACTTTCTGAGTGAACTTTTAGGAAACTCTCTTATTGACCGTACTATTCCTATGCATTATTGAATATGCATATGGCTAAAATCAGATGCATCATGGGAAAGGAACACATAGTGAATAAAGGTTTACTTAACCCACGTCTATCAATTAAAACAGAAAACCACCTATAACCCACTTGAAGCAACTGATTCATATTTTTTCTGGACCCATCTAAGGAGGCCCCAAAGGGCAACCTGACCATCTTGCTCAGAGCTGCTGCTTCATTGCAGCTTGTCTATGCTGTAGTTTTGCTTTGCCTTTGAAGAAAGCCGACTGCTGCTTTGGTATTCATGTGCACTTTTTTGGTTCTTTCTACAAGATACTAAGAACCTGGAAATACCAAGTTCAGACAGTGGCCACCAAGAGGGAGAACCTTCAGTTTGAAGATAGCCTGAGTTACATAGCTAGACCTTGTTTTAACACAAGCTACCCCAAACAAAAACAACACAACAGTGCATTAAACTTTGTAGGTCGTGATTTTGAGTTTAACCTTTGTATGTTTGTAGAGCTCCATTTTTTCACACCTGTTTTGTAAAACAGACTTTGTAATTGTGACATAGAGACATAAAAGCAAAAACCAAGCAAATACAAAGTAATTTTATGATATTCTTCCATGCATATGAATATCTATATACATCTCTTTATTTAAAAAGATATATGAGCATGTGACTGTGGTATAACTGTGTTCTCCTTTAAAAGCATGCCTCTCTTATTGCCTTTTCTTTATATATACCATTCCTCCTTGTGTTATACATCTGTCAATCACCTAGAATTCTGTTAGAGCAGGGGTCATGTATGGATGAATGATTAATCTTTACAGAACAAGTCCATATTTGGTTACTTGAAGCAGATTGTTAAGAAACAAGACTCACCAAATGAAAACTGAAAATATAATGAACATCCATTCACTTTCTCTAAGCTTTATGATAGAGATGAATCAAGTGCCCTTCTTGATACATAATAGAGATGATATAAGTGCATACATAAAAGGTATTACTGATCTAATTTTGAGAAACTACAGTCTCAGATGGGAAATGAGTCATTGGGTAAAAGTGCTGGCCACAAGTATGTGAACTTGAGTTCAAATACTTAGAATCACATAAAAGCTAGAAACATATAGGGTATCTGTAATCCCAGTGTTCTATGGAGAGATGTGAGATGGGGGCAGGAGAATCCCTGGAAACAACAAAGACACCCTGTCTCAAGCAAGGTGGGAGGTGAGACCCTGTACCCAAGGCTGGACATGCCCATATTTACACACACAAATGTGTGTATAACACACTGTACATATAGTTACACACAGTATACGCAATTTTACTAAGAAACGATAGTTTCTCAGTGGTCTTTCAAAGTGGTAGACATGGACCACCTTAGTCACATACAGGCCTTGATAAGATGGGTAAAGGCACACATGCAGTCTGGATCAGAAGGCTGTTTTTGGATCCAGCAGGGATTGGGCTCAGTTTTGTTCTTCGTTTCATGCTTTAGTGTAAGCCAGTTAGCTGAGCCTGAAGGTCACTGCCTGCCCCTGGCTAGCTCTCAAGAGCATCCTGATCACCAGTGCAGATGTAACCATGTGGACATGCATATTTTACCTTCCTGGGATGAATTCGTGAGCAACAGGACATCTCAAAGATTAGTACAATACTGGTGAACTGTCCTTCTAAGAGACAGGATACAACTTGCTTGATTACAAAATTATATCTATTCATAAAATTCTTGACAAACTACCTACAAATCCAAATAGATTCCTTTTTTTAATTTTTAAAACTTTTTTTATTTATTATTTATTCAATTGTGCATGTATGCGTGTGTGCTCGTGTGTGTATGTATGTGTGTATGTGTGTGTGTGTAGAACCACGGACGGATTCGGGAACCACCATGGACGCCTCCACCTCCTCCTTGTTTACTCTGCCCCGGGATTCACAGGCTCCGCCCTACCAGGCCGCTCCCGCTTCCGCCGGCATCTATACGTGGGGTCTCGGATCCGAACTCAGGACCTTCCACCTGCAAGGCAGAGGCTTAACCCCTGAGTCATCTCTCCAGCCCCCCACATAGATTCCTAAATATCTAAAGTAAGAAATTAAGACAACCAGCCGGGTCCACCTGCCCTCTTTTCCTCCGCTGAGTTCTATGGCTGAATGCACTTCCTTTATGTTTGTAGTGGGTTCTTTCACTCCATGACTGAACTGTAGGCAGATAGTTTCCCTTCTTCAGCGCAGCCTTCTTCAGCGCAGCCTTCTTCAACTCCTGCCCATGGCTCTTCAGCAACTTCTTGCTTACTGCACCCTAACTGTGGGTATCAAAAGGTCCTTGGACTGCAGCCACCTTAACCCCAAGGCCCAGACATTGTTTCTGATTGTAAACACACAAGATCTGTGCAAAAACATTCTTGTCTTGGTTTTTCTCATTGAAATGACTTTTGGGTGGAGTGGGGCAAGCTAAGGTAAAATATTTTGATTACCAACTATAACTAAGACAGACAGGAGAGTCATCAAGATAGAGAAAGGATGCCAGGGCTTTTGAGTTATCGCTTTACTCTTTATTGTTATCATTTTGTTCCTTCAACCCTGGGGCAATGTCTAGTTTTCCACATTCTTAGCAAAAAAATATTTTCTTTGATTTTTTTTTTTTAAGAATTAGAATTTTTTTGGTGTTGCTGTGATCAAATCCAGGACTTTGCACATGTCAAGCCTTCTACTTCTGAGTTATAGCCAGTCCTACGAATTAAATTTTTATAGCCTCTTTTCTTTCACATGCTTAACCAAAAGAAGATGCATCATAAATGACAGTTCTTGTTATTTATCTTTATGAATTTTTCTGTTTAGCACGCAAGTTAATGGATTCTATCATGGCATCTTCGAACATACATCATTATACTTTGTTTTCATTTATTCCCCTCCCCAACTGTCTTCTTCATGTCTTTTTCCCTCCTCCAGTTGTTTTCCTCTTCTCCTTTAGTTAGTCTTCCTTTCTCCTTTCTTATTACATGAATTCCATGATCCTTTCTATAACCCACATCCCTTAGGATCGCTTCCTCACCTCTCTTAACTCCTTTTCTAATTTCATGCCTACCAGACATATATTCATAAATACAGTCTAATAAAACAATCTAATCTAAGATCAACATGTGAAAGTAAACATGTACTCTGTCATTCTGAGTCTGGTTTATTTCTCTTAACATAATAATTTCTTGTTGCATCCTTTTTCTAGAAAATATCACAATTTCATTTTCTTTATGGCTGAATAAAATTCCATTGTATATACATGTACCACTGTTTCTTTATCCATTTTTATCCATTTTATTTATCCTTTTTTTGTGAATAGTGTAACTCTAATCATGGATGTTGGGTGTTGACTTATAGTCCTTTGGGCATACACCCATGAGTGGTATAGCTAGGTTATATAGTAGCTCTGTTTTCAATTTTTTGAGCAACTTCCATACTGATTTCATAGATATAACACAGATTACATTTCCATCACCATCATTTGTTGTTATTTTTCTGACAGGAATGAGATATAATCTCTAAGCAGTTTTAATTTGATTTCTCAAATGGCTAAGGAAGTGTGAGCATTTTTCCTAATATTTATTAGCCAATTGAATTCCTTCTTTTAACAACTGTTTATTTGTTCATTACTTTTCTATTGGTTGGATGATTTTTTGATGTTTACTTTTTCAATTCTCGATAGATCTTGATCATTAATTCTCTGTTATGTACTTGGCAAACATTTTATAAGTTGTCTCTTCTCTCTGGTAATTGTTTCCCTTACTGTGTAGAACTCTTTTAATTTCATACAGTCTCATTTCTGTTTCTGTGGCCTGGGCAGATTGTAGGACCCTCCCCAGACCATACCCTCAGGCGGTAATGTTTTAGCAGGGGCTGTCTCTCCTGACTGCACTGGCAATCAACCACAGTGGAAAATAACCACAGTCCTGTGATTAGCTCGGGCCGAGGACCTGCTTTCCTACTTTCAAGGTTAATTCACTGGCTGGGTTTATATATACATTGAACTTCAGAATTCTTATTATAAAGAGCAGCGAGCAATAGGCAGGTGCCTTCAGAATTTGATACACCGCTGCCCTCTCGGGTAAGTCTCGGTTTAAGAGGCCCACCTAGGGCAGAGCTATCTCTTCTTATGCACTTTTCAATCTGAGCCAGGTTCCTGACGCCTTGCACTCTTTGCCCAGTTTAGTGGCCCTCCTGCTCTCCACGACTGTCTTTGTGGACCCTCCATCACCCCACAGGCTGTGGGAATAATCCAGCTGAGGCGCCCAGACCTGTGGATGTTCCCTGATCTCGGGTATCCAGGATAGCCCGGGTTTTAACAATCGATTCTCTCTCCAGATGGTGCCCAGATGCTGTTGTTGAGTCACACAGTGTGAGACATGGGGCTTCTGTCCATCGCTGACCCATCCACTGCTACAGCCTCACCCCAGTCTGCAGCTGAATCCGAGGCTTCCCAGTTTTCAGCTGGCTTGCCCGCAGGGAGTGCAGCAGCTGTGACTACTTTGCTTGTTTTCTCCAGTTCCTGTTTCTGCTCACTTCCGGCATCCTTTCTCTTCCTTCTTGGAGTACAAAGCTTTCCCTCCGTTTTTCTCAGACAACCTCTTTGTTCTTATTCGAACTCCCTCCTTCACCAGTTCACACAAGAGGCAGTCTCTAGTCCATACTCTTACTTGATGTTTTTCTCCATGTCTCATTTTAATAGCACCTAGGTCAACAGGACCTTCGAATCCTGTGCGCTGGATTCTGGCCACACTAGACATTAGGAGAAAAAAAAAAAGTAAATGGAAAGATCAAAAATTAAGTATTTGTTCTCAAGCTTGTCTGCCAGAAAAATATCTAAATGTTAGAACTTACAAAGTTCATGTCTTCATTTATTGAAGTATATAAAATTAATTAGGTTTTATGGTTGTATTTTTCAGCAAAAAATTTCCTAATTTTAAAAAAATGATGTCCGATAATAGAAATAAAAATTCTCATGAAGACTTGAAACATGGTTTTAACATTAAGTGTTCCCTATCAAGAAAGCACATATTTCACCAAATTCATTATGGGCTCAAATGCAGGATACCTTGAAGCAACTCCTTTTCACTCTTTTGTTAAAGAAAACTTGGAGGTTTCTACATTACAGAAGTTAGGGGGGAAGTGACTATGGGAGCTGTGGAATCAGAGTTGCTTCTGGTGTAAGGGTTGCTGAGAAACAGTAATGTTTCAGTGTGGATAATTATTCCTAGCTGCCGCAACAGGAAAAATCCCCTCTCTCAGGAACTAAATGCGGTAAGATTTCGTGGAGTTCAGTCTCCATCCTCCATCTGGTAGCTATCTCCTCTGGACCACAGGGCCCCTGAGGTCATGTGCAAAGGAGAAACAAGATAGAGAAGGCACGTGGCCCTTAACTGCTTTGGCCCAGAAGTGCCATGTGTCACTGTGGATCATACTCTGTTGGGTCAGATCTAGTCACGGGTCCCCAGACAAATGCAGACAGCGCAGTGGAATATATTTTATGCACATGCAGATGGTTAATGAGCATGAGTAGTGTTTGCCATGATCTTGACAGAATTTCATTGTCTCAGTCTGTTTTCTGTTTCTACAACAGAGTGCAATGTCAGAAGCTGTCCACTGTGGTTTTTGAGGCAGGATCTCTCACTGGGAGCTGGGGCACTGTCCTTGGACTAGGCAAGCTGGCAGTGAGTCCCAGGAGTCCTCCTGTCTCTGCCTCCCCTGTGTCTAGATTTTTTTAATGTGGGTTCTGCAGATTGAACTTGGATCCTCATGGTAGTATGGCAAGCACTTTATTTATTGAGCCATCTCCCCAATCACATAATTGTGACTTTTATGATATAGATGCCGAATGGAGGGGGAGTGACTGTCTTGTACATGTCTCTTCTAATCCTAGTTCAATCCTTATTGGAGTTTTTGCAGTTATAATTTGTAGTCGGCTGATTGTAATCCACAAGTACTGGTTGGGGAAATGACACAGTTGGTAAAGTGCTTGTCTTGGTTTGCCTGAAGTACTTGACAAATTCCATGTGAGTGAGTGAGAGATCTGGTCTTAAAAATAACCCAAAGTGTGGGCTGGGGAGATGGTTTCAGGAGTTAAACCTTTGCCTAAAAAGCAAAAGGTCCCGGGTTTGGATCCTTGATCCCAAGTAAAAATGCTGGGTGGAAATGACTGTGGCCTAAAATTCTGGCCCTGGAAGGCAGAGCCTGAGAAACCCCATAGGAAAGCAACAAGGAGGTGGAGCAATACCCAGTGATTCTCAAAGTCACTCTTGTATCTTCATAGGCATACACACTCAAGTATCCTCTTTTACACACACACACACACACACACACACACACACACACACACACACACTCCACACCTTATCAGGTATTTATTCTTTATATTGTTGGAAGTTAGCATTCAAAAGTGGTGTCCTTGGGTCCTAACCATGGAGTGGGTAGCCGCTCTTCAGATAAAAACATTTCCATTCTTTCAGCTTCTGCAGCTCCACAGCTGCGTTCCTTGGTCACATTTAAAGTCAGCAGTAGCACAGGACCCTGCTTCAGTGTAGCACACTGTATGCACTGCCCCTCTGTCTCTCTCTTATGAGGATGCTTGTGACTTCATTTAGGGCTCATCCAGGTATTCCAAAATGACCTTTGCCATCTTTCACTAAATCTCATCTGCAAGTCCTTTTTGCCACACAAAGTCATACTCCTATGTTCAAGGGGATCAGAAGACACCTGTCTTGGTGGACCATTCCTCCACCTCCTACAGGAGTAGAGGCGAAACTTTCCATCCATGGGTTAGGAGTAGACAGCATGCAATCTCAGCTTTTTTCTTCAAATGGCAGTAAGAATGGTTCAAGGATTCCTTTAGAGACTTGCATTTTGTTGGTGTGAGTCCCAGTAGTGTCATTCCCTGTCACAGCATTCACAGATACCGCAGAGCCCACAGCACAATGGATCACATCCATTCCTCCACAGAATTCCCTGCTCTCAATGCCTAATGCCATGCTAACCTGATCCCCCAACATCTATCCAGCCTCCTCACTGCCCCCAAATGAACTGCTTCATATTCATGTCTCCCCATCACTGAGGGTAGGGTCATTCTTCATGAGCATTTAATTTCAGGACATTCAATAGACAGGAGGTCAGTCCCATTTCCACCCACACTTCCCTTTACTACCTAAGACCTTCATTTCTACCTCCCTGGCCTGTATTGTCTCCTGAATCAGATGAATAGCTGCTCCCTTGTGTCTTCACTGAAGTCCATCCACTCAGCCTGGAATGTCTGACTCCCTTCTTGCAGACCCTGAATGCACTGAGCCTTGGAGGTTTCATGTATTCGCATGTAGTGATGAGGCAGTGCATGCCTCCTGGAAGTCCATCCTTTGCCAATCATACTGATAACTGTAGTCATCTCAATGAGCCTCTGAACTAGGAGAACCTCATTCCATTTTCCCACAGGTATTAAAACCAAAGGTACCAAGTTAATAAACAATGACATGTATGACTGGCCAAATAATGGCCCTCACAGATAGCCATGTCTGAATCCTAGAACCTGTGAGTGCTATCTTACATGGAAAAAAGTGTCCATTATATATGATTGAGTCAAAGGTACAGAGATGGAAGATTACCCTGGATTATTTGGGTCTAGCTCAAATGTCCTCATGAAAGAGATTAGACACTGAACAATGAAACCTGGAGAAACAGAGAAATGCATTCTCTCCTAAGCCCTGCAGAAAGATTACAGCTATGCCCCATCTTGGTTAAGTCCAGCAACATGATTTTAGAAGTGCAGCAGAATGCTTGTGTCTATGGCAGTTATTTAGGGTTTTGGCAACTTTGGCAACTTGTTATAACTGTGAACTCAGCTTCTTTTTCTTTGCCTTTAGATCATGTGCACTGTTCTATGTAGCTTTCCAAAGACCATTCTCCTAGAATCATTCCCTCATGACCTTCTCCATTGCTGTCTGTTACTTATTTGTAGTGCCTGACAAGGGGCCCTTTTGAAATGGGGATTGAGGGGCTGGAGAGGTGGCTCAGGGGTTACGCCTCTGCCTTGCAAGCAGAAGGTCGGATCCCAGATCCCACGTATAGACGCCGGGCAGAAGCAGGGGCAGCCTATGCTTGGCCTACGCTTCGGGTCCTGGTAGGGCGGAGCCTGTGAATCCCGGGGCAGAGTAAAAGAAGGAGGTGGAGGCAGTTCATGGTGGTTCCCGAATTTGCCCGTGGTTCTACACACACACACATACACACGCATGCCCGCACATACATGCACACAGGCACAATTGAATAAATAAAAAAAATTTTAAAAATTAAAAAAAGAAATGGGGATTGAGTTGCCTGTACATTTGTGTTCCACTCACCTGCAGAAAGGTTTCAAATGTACATGTGAGAAATGTATGTACAAATTGCTACATCCAACCTGCTCTCCATGGTTATTTAAAAAGTGCCTGTTCCCAACCTGAAGGGAAATTGTACACTGAGATCAGTTTTGAAAAGTGGAGGTAAAAACGACATAAGAAACAATGTCATTGTAGGCATTGCAACATATGTTACAATATGGATGACCCCTGAGCACTGGGTGCTCAGTGAAATAAAGCAGGTAGAAAAGCATAAATACTGAATGAGTCCATTCTATGAGGTCTCTAGAGAATTTAAATCCATACAGACTGACAGGAGAGTAGAAACACTCTGGGCTTAGATGACAGAGTTGATGTTTAGTGGGGGCAGTTTCAGTGTAGGACAACGAACACATCTGGAGATACATGGCATGATGTAGTCCAGCTTGTTGCCCCATGACTGTGCATTTGCAACTGGGGAAAGTAGCAGTAGCAGCTTTTATTTTTTAATTTTTTTACTGAATGTATGTATGTATGTATGATGTGTGTGTGTGTGTGTGTGTGTGTGTGTTTGCATGTGAGTAGGTGTATGTGGCTGGGTGTACATGCACGAGTGTACTTGAGTCTGTGTGTGCACCTGGGAGCCAAAGGTGCTACTGGGAATCATCCTTGATCACTTTTCTACCTTATTGTTGTGAGTCTGGTTCTCTAATTAAATCCAAAGCTCAAAGACATTAGGGCTAGTCTGGCTAGTCAGCTCTGCTTTCTTTTTTTTAAAATTTTTTTATTATTTATTCAACTGTGTGCATATGCGTGTGTATGTGCGCGCGTGTCTGTGTGTGTGTGTGTGTGTGTGTGTGTGTGTGTGTAGAACCACGGACGAATTCGCGAACCACCATGGATGCCTCCACCTCCTTCTGCCCCGGGATTCACAGGCTCCGCCCTACCAGGCCGCTCCCGCTTCCGCCTGGCGTCTATACGTGGGATCTGGGATCCGAACTCAGGACCTTCCGCCTGCAAGGCAGAGGCTTAACCCCTGAGCCACCTCTCCAGCCCAGCTCTGCTTTCTAAGGCTGGGATTATTGAGCATTTTTACCCTGGATCTGGGGATCTGAACTCTGGTCCCTTTGCTTTTGAGGCAAAGACTTTAACCACCAAGCCATCTTCCCAACCCAAGTATCAGCTTTTGAAATGTTATGTATGTACCTTTAGCCAAAGTAAAAATTAAAAAGCCAAACAAAGTGCATTTGTGCGGGGATGTAGCTCAGTGCTATAGTGCTACCTAACATGCACAAGGCCCTAGACTTCGTCTCCAACAGTATCAAAAATCTTCTGCTTTAGCCATTTCAAAGTGTACTATCAGGGGTTTGAGCAGATTCACGGAGTTCACCAATTACCACTATAATCAGTTTTAGACTGTTAGAAGTTTTTGTTACTTGGGATCAATCCAGGGCATCAAACATGCTGAATACATATTCAACCCATGAGCAACATCTCAAATTCAGGTTTTTTAAAAAATGTATTTATTTTTGCATGTGGGTTTGTGTGTATGTGTATGTCAGACGGCACTATGTGTCCCTGTGGAGGACCAAGGGTGACTTCGGGAATCATCCTGGATTGCTTCTACCTCCTTTTTTTTTTTTTTTTTTCTGGTTGCATTTCCTTTTATTTATTTATTTTTTATTTCCACTCATACAAACTTAACAGGTACACCGGTCCCCCCCTCCCTCCAACCCCCTATCCCCCTGTGCCCCCCTCCCCTCCCCTTTCCCTCCCCATCCCCCAGTGCCTCCCCCTCCCACCCCCGGAGCATCCATTAATGTGCATGCCAAACTCTCCTCTGGGTCCTCCTCTCCAATGAGATGCAAGGACCCAGTGGCATTTCCCGAACCCTTTCCTGTGTTCCCGTTAAGCATAGGAACACTACTGTGGCTGTCAATCCGTTGCCTCCCAGGATCCTAGTGCCTTTAGCAAATGCTAGACTTTTTCTACTTTCTTTGTGCTTCACTCTGAGATTTCCTAAGCTCCATCCACCAAGGCCAGAAGTGCAGGCCACTGGAATTTTCCGCCTGGCATTTTTATTTGGGATCTGGGATCTGAATTCAGGACCTTCTGCTTGCGAGGCAAAGTCTTAACCCCTGAGCCATCTCTCCAGCCCCTTTCTTTCATTTTTTATGATGACCTTTCCTACGTAGTGCAAGCTAACTTTAGCTCCAAACTCTTCTTCCGTCTGTAAGACTACAAGCGGGTACCTTTACACCTGGTTCTCTTGGGGTTTTATGAAAACCTTGCTGCTGTGTTCAAACCAGCTGGCTTGTTTTGGACTTAGTCCAAGGAGCTGGTACCAATGGAAAGACCTCTGTAGAGCAGGGTGGTTTCCCAGTGGGCCCTCAAACACAGCCACAGTTCAGGCAGCCATGTCACCCAGCACTCTGGCTGTGCCAAGTCCAGTGAAACCAGGAAGCCCATTCGTATTACTGCTGCCTTGCTGGGTGACCTTGGACAAG
The DNA here is from genome assembly GCA_023101885.1 of Typhlomys cinereus. Lineage (NCBI taxonomy): Eukaryota > Metazoa > Chordata > Mammalia > Rodentia > Platacanthomyidae > Typhlomys > Typhlomys cinereus. The sequence goes on from JALPQD010000333.1 coordinate 2,368,906, forward strand.
TAGCTTCCATTCTGGGCCTCCTCATCAATACAAGTTAGGGTTGAAGCAGATGACAATGAAGGGGACTTGTGCTGTTTGTTGAGTCATGTTTGAAACACTCCTGGGCCCCTTTCAATGCAGAAGGAGGAAGAACCAGGCAAGTGAGTGGGTGACAACAAAGCAACGCTACTTCATTTTCAGGAGATGAAGGGTGTCGAAGTTAGATATATGTGTCAGCTTGATGGTTGAGGGTTTGAGCTCTGGGCACATTAACAGAGAATCAGTGGTGGAGGTAGGTCCCCAGCAAGTCTGCAGGAGATTGTCTAATTGATGGGGAAGACCCATTCTTTGATGGAGGGGTGTGTGTGTGTGTGTGTGTGTGTGTGTGTGTGTGTGTGTGTGTGGAGTAGTCTCTGGGTAGGTGAGTAAAATGGAGGGAGCTGGTTAAGGAAGCTGGTATCCTTTAGTATACTTAGTGACACAGCCTGGTGTGGCAAGTGAGGATTGTCCCTCTCTCAGTAGTCCTGTGGATATGGTGTGGCCAGTTCCCTCAACTCCTGGTATAGGTATGAGCTCTCCTGCTAAGATGGACAAGGAACTGTAACCAAGAATCATAAGGCAAAATAAAACCTCTGTTCTCTTTGCTTGCTCATGAATTTATCTATAACAATGCAGGCTAACCACAACAAAGGGCCATTGAGTAATGCATTGTGTAGAAGGGGCCCTAGTGAGTCCACCCAACCCTGACTGTGATCCAGAACGACAGCAAAATTTTCAGCAGTATGCTTGCCCCACTTACTCATTTAGCCTTTTTCTTTATGTCACTCTCAGAAAGGCACATATCACGTTTGCTGTCATTTGTGAACACCCACATCATTCTGGTGGGGTCACTTATAGGCAGAGTGGGCTTGAGGAAGCTGCTTCACACTACCTGTTTCCTCAAACGATGTATCAGCCATGCTCCTGAAGACGTGCAGGCAGTCCTGATAAAACTCAGTAGACATGCACATGTCCACACACACCACATGAGCACATGAACATAGGATGGTTGGGAAGAAAAAGGACTTCAGTGGGAGAGGGAGGGGGATAGGATCAGGCAATATGGGGTGACAATGATTTAATTCATCACATACATGTATGGAAATGTCAGGGAATAACGAGTAGAAGAATGAAATATGGACCCCAAACTAACACCTATCTGTCTTAGTCTGCTCAGGCTGTTATAAAATACCATATGCTGAATGGCTTAAACAAAGGATTTTTTTATCCTACAGCTCTGAAGGTTGGAATTCAAGGTCAGAGCACTAAGAGATATATCAATCAATGATGGCTCTCCTAAGTTGCACACAGTGATCCTGCTGTAGCCTCATGTGGCTTACAGAGCACTCGGAGTAGTTCCTCTGAGGGCACTAAACCTACCATGGGAGATCCATCCTTACCACTTAATTAGGCCTCAAAGGCCCTATCTCCTAATGCCATCAGATCCTGGGATAGGCACTCAACATGGATTTTGCTGGTATTACCAGCTTTTCATCCTTTAATACTACTACTCAAAAGTACTCAATATTACTCAAAAAGTGCCATTTTGTCCCTTCCCCTTCCCTCCTTTTTGGTCCACTTCTTTTCCCTTTTTCTTTCTTTCTTTTTTTTTTATTAAAAATTTAATTATACATTTTAAATTTTTTTACCAGTTCCCTCCCTCCCCCCTCCTCCCCCTGAACCCCCTCCTCCCTATCCCCATCTCCCAGTGCCTCCCCCCCAATTACCAGAGAGTCCTTTATTGTGTACGCCTAACTCTCCACTGGGTCCTCCTCTCCGATGACATATGAGGACCCAGTGGCATTTCCATAAGCCATTTCTCTTGTTCCCCTTAAGCATAAGATCACTACTATGGCTGTCAATCCCTTGCCTCCAGGGATCTCGGTGCCCTTAACAGATGCTAGACTTTATGAGGGCAACAGTGCACTGGACATTGCGCAGGGCATGCAAAGTCCCATTATGATTGCTTTGGCCCCAACTATTGTTGAGAATCTTGCAAATTGTTGCTCCTCCCATCCTTTTGCTCTTACAATCTTACCGCCCCCTCTTTCGCAAATGTCCCTGAGCTCCAGGATGGGGAGAGATTAGGCTGTCCTAGTTCTATGTGATTGATACAGTCTCTGAAGTTCTGGATTGTGGTTTGTTGATTTTCTTTTGCAGTTTTGCTGCTCGTGCAATGCCCTTCACTCCATTCTGCTGGGCACTGTATGACACCCCCTGGCCAGAGACAAAAAGCTGTTAAACTGGAGTCTTGTTATAATAGCACAGTCAAGGGTAGATGAAATAAGAGTAGGAAACCTCAGTGAGGGAGGGGTCCATCACCCATTTGCAAAATGATTACTTTTTATCTGCTAGACTATATGCCCTCCCCTTCTGGTGAGATCAGGAAAGAACGTCTGTGAACTTAACCAGGTTTCTCATTACTTACTTGCAGACCTTGATGGAGGCCTATTTTCTCTGCTGTAACATGGTCCCCTCTCTCCTTGTTTCTGGTGTGGCCCTCCTACCCCATCTCTCTTGTTCATAATCCTTGCAATTACTGTGTTACATAGGTTTACTTTTGAATGTCTCAATGTGGGCTGGGTGAGTTTGGTACTAGGAGCCACCTATTAGGGAGTACATACGGCACTTAATTTTCTGGGTATGGGATACTTCACTTAATATAATTCTTTCTAATGACATCCATTTCCCAGCAAATTCCAGTAATTCATCATTTTTGATGGCTGAGTAGTACTCCATTGTATAGATGTACCACAGTTTCCTTATCCACTCGTCAACTGTTGGACATTTAGGTTGATTCCATGACTTTGCTATTGTAAAAAGTGCTGCTATGAACATGGTTGAGCTTGTGCTATCGAGGCGAACCTCTGCTGCATGGGGGTTATTCCCAAAAGTGGGATAGCAGGGTCATATGGCATTTCAATCTTTAATTTCTTTAAGAATCTCCAGACGGCTCGCCAGAGTGGCTGTATGAGCCTGCATTCCCACCAACAATGTAGCAGAGTTCCCCTCTCTCCACATCCTCTCCAGCATTTGTCGTTGTTTGTATTGTGGATTTTTGCCATCCTGACCGGGGTGAGATGATATCTCAGGGAAGTTTTGATTTGCATTTCCCTGATGGTGAAGGAAGTGGAGCATATTTTAAGATATTTGTTAGACATTTTAATTTCATCCCTGGTAAAGTTTCTTTGAAGTTCCAGGGCCCATTTTTTTTAAACTATTTATTATTATTATTATTTATTCAACTGTGAGCACGTGTGTGTGTGTGTGTGTGTGTGTGTGTGTGTGTGTGTGTGTGTGTGTGTGTGTAGAACCACGGACGAATTCGCGAACCACCATGGACACCTCCACCTCCTTCTGCCCCTGGATGCACAGGCTCCGCCCTACCAGGACTAGAAGCACAGGCCGCCCCCGCTTCCACCTGGCGTCTATACGTGGGATCTGGGATCCGAACTCAGGACCTTCCGCCTGCAAGGTGGAGGCTTAACCCCTGAGCCACCTCTCCAGCCCCCAGGGCCCATTTTTTAATTGGGCCAGTGTTTTCCTTGGAGTTTAGTTTTCTAAGTTCTTTGTGCACTCTGAACAGTAGAACTCTGTCAGATATGTGGTTAGTGAAGATTTTCTCCCATTCTGTGGGTTGCCTTTGAGCTCGTGTGACAATCTCTTTATCTGAACAGAAGCTCTTTAATTTCACAAGATCCCAACTGTTGAGAGTTGGTAGCAGTGACTGTGCCATTGGATGTCTGTTTAGGAAGTGTTGGCCTAGCCCAATCAGCTCGAGGGAGTTCCCTATCCTTTCAACTATGGTTTTTAAAGTCTCTGGCCTGATATCAAGGTCCTTGATCCATTTGGAATTAAGTCTTGTGCATGGTGACAAGTACGGGTCCAGCTTTAATCTTCTGCATGTGGAGATCCAGTTTTGCCAGCACCATTTGTTGAAGATGCTGTTCTTTTTCCATTGGATTCTTTGGGCCCCTTTGTCAAAGACCAAATGGCTGTAACTTTGTGGGCTTATATCTGGGTCTTCAACCATTATCCATTGATCTGTGTGTCTATTTTGGAGCCAGTACCAGGCTGCCTTTATAACTATGGATTTGTAGTATAGACTTAGGTTTGGTATGGTAATATCTCCAGCAGTGTTTTTGTTACTCAGGATTGTTTTTGCTATCCTGGGTCTTTTGTGCCTCCATATGAACTTTGAGATTGTTTGGTCAACTTCTTTGAAGAATTGCTTTGGGATTTTGATTGGTATAGCATTGAATCTGTATATTGCCTTTGGTAGGATGGTCATTTTTACAATGTTGATTCTGCCAATCCAGGAACAAGGGAGGTCTTTCCACCTCCTGGTGTCTTCTGCAATTTCTTTCTTTAGGGTTTTAAAGTTTTCATTGTAAAGGTCTTTTACCTCCTTAGTTAGGTTTATACCAAGGTATTTCATTTTTTTAGGGGTTATAGTAAATGGTATGGTTTCTCTCAAGGCTTTTTCACTTCTTTCATTCTGGGCATATAGGAAGGCCTCTGATTTTTGCACATTTATTTTGTATCCTGCCACCCTGCTGAACTTCTCAATTAGTTCCAGGAGCTTCCTGGTGGAGTTTTTGGGATCACTCAGGTATAAGATCATGTCATCTGCAAATAAGGATAGCTTGACTTCTTCCTTGCCGATTTGAATCCCTCTTATATCCATTTCTTGTCTTATGGCTTCAGCTAAGACTTCAAGTACAATATTGAATAGAAGTGGTGAGAGTGGACAGCCTGGTCTAGTTCCTGATCGAAGTGGGAATGATTCCAATTGTTCCCCATTGAGCATAATCCTTGCTGTGGGCTTGTTGTATATAGTTTTATTATATTGATTAAGGTTCCTTCCATTCCCACTGTCTCTAGCGTTTTGATCATAAAAGGCTGTTGGATCTTTTTTTTTTACATTTGTACGTAAAAGAAATATATACATATATAGCAAGTGTGTATATATATATATAATTTCTTTTTTTATTAAAAATTTAATTATACATTTTAAAATTTTTTACCAGTTCCCTCCCTCCCCCCTCCTGCCCCTCCCCTTCCCCCAGTGCCTCCCCCCCAATTCCCAGAGAGTCCTTTATTGTGTACGCCTAACTCTCCACTGGGTCCTCCTCTCCGATGACATATAAAGACCCAGTGGCATTTCCATAAGCCCTTTCTCTTGTTCCCCTTAAGCATAAGATCACTACTATGGCTGTCAATCCCTTGCCTCCAGGGGTCTCGGTGCCCTTAACAGATGCTAGACTTTATGAGGGCAACAGTGCGCTGGACATTGCGCAGGGCATGCAAAGTCCCATTATGATTGCTTTGGCCCCAACTATTGTTGAGAATCTTGCAAATCGTTGCTCCTCCCATCCTTTTGCTCTTACAATCTTACCGCCCCCTCTTCCGCAAATGTCCCTGAGCTCCAGGATGGGGAGAGATTAGGCTGTCCTAGTTCTATGTGATTGATATAGAGTCTCTGAAGTTCTGGATTGTGGTTTGTTGATTTTCTTTTGCAGTTTTGCTGCTCCTGCAATTCCCTTCACTCCATTCTGCTGGGCACTGTATGTCACCCCCTGGCCAGAGACAAAAAGCTGTTAAACTGGAGTCTTGTTGTAATAGCACAGTCAAGGGTAGATGTAATAAGAGTAGGAAACCTCACTGAGGGAGGGGTCCATCACCCATTTGCAAAATGATTACTTTTTATCTGCTAGACTATATGCCCTCCCCTTCTGGTGAGATCAGGAAAGAACGTCTGTGAACTTAACCAGGTTTCTCATTACTTACTTGCAGACCTTGATGGAGGCCTATTTTCTCTGCTGTAACATGGTCTCCTCTCTCCTTGTTTCTGGTGTGGCCCTCCTAACCCATCTCTCTTGTTCATAATCCTTGCAATTACTGTGTTACATAGGTTTACTTTTGAGTGTCTCAATGTGGGCTGGGTGAGTTTGGTACTAGGAGCCACCTATTAGGGAGTACATACGGCGCTTAATTTTCTGGGTTTGGGATACTTCACTTAATATAATTCTTTCTAATGACATCCATTTCCCAGCAAATTCCAGTAATTCATCATTTTTGATGGCTGAGTAGTACTCCATTGTATAGATGTACCACAGTTTCCTTATCCACTCGTCAACTGTTGGACATTTAGGTTGATTCCATGACTTTGCTATTGTAAACAGTGCTGCTATGAACATGGTCGAGCTTGTGCTATCGAGGCGAACCTCTGCTGCATGGGGGGTTATTCCCAAAAGTGGGATAGCAGGGTCATATGGCATTTCAATCTTTAATTTCTTTAAGAATCTCCAGACGGCTCGCCAGAGTGGCTGTATGAGCCTGCATTCCCACCAACAATGTAGGAGAGTTCCCCTCTCTCCACATCCTCTCCAGCATTTGTCGTTGTTTGTATTGTGGATTTTTGCCATCCTGACCGGGGTGAGATGATATCTCAGGGAAGTTTTGATTTGCATTTCCCTGATGGCGAAGGAAGTGGAGCATTTTTTAAGATAATTGTTAGACATTTTAATTTCATCCCTGGTAAAGTTTCTTTGAAGTTCCAGGGCCCATTTTTTAATTGGGCCAGTGTTTTCCTTGGAGTTTAGTTTTCTAAGTTCTTTGTGCACTCTGGACAGTAGAGCTCTGTCAGATATGTGGTTAGTGAAGATTTTCTCCCATTCTGTGGGTTGCCTTTGAGCTCGTGTGACAATCTCTTTATCTGAACAGAAGCTCTTTAATTTCACAAGATCCCAACTGTTGAGAGTTGGTAGCAGTGACTGTGCCATTGGATGTCTGTTTAGGAAATGTTGGCCTAGCCCAATCAGCTCGAGGGAGTTCCCTATCCTTTCAACTATGGTTTTTAAAGTCTCTGGCCTGATATCAAGGTCCTTGATCCATTTGGAATTAAGTCTTGTACATGGTGACAAGTACGGGTCCAGCTTTAATCTTCTGCATGTGGAGATCCAGTTTTGCCAGCACCATTTGTTGAAGATGCTGTTCTTTTTCCATTGGATTCTTTGGGCCCCTTTGTCAAAGACCAAATGGCTGTAACTTTGTGGGCTTATATCTGGGTCTTCAATCCTTATCCATTGATCTGTGTGTCTATTTTGGAGCCAGTACCAGGCTGTCTTTATAACTATGGATTTGTAGTATAGACTTAGGTTTGGTATGGTAATACCTCCAGCTGTGTTTTTGTTACTCAGGATTGTTTTTGCTATCCTGGGTCTTTTGTGCCTCCATATGAACTTTGAGATTGTTTGGTCAACTTCTTTGAAGAATTGCTTTGGGATTTTGATTGGTATAGCATTGAATCTGTATATTGCCTTTGGTAGGATGGTCATTTTTACAATGTTGATTCTGCCAATCCAGGAACAAGGGAGGTCTTTCCACCTTCTGGTGTCTTCTGCAATTTCTTTCTTTAGGGTTTTAAAGTTTTCATTGTAAAGGTCTTTTACCTCCTTAGTTAGGTTTATACCAAGGTTATTTCATTTTTTTAGGGGTTATAGTAAGTGGTATGGTTTCTCTCAAGGCTTTTTCACTTCTTTCATTCTGGGCATATAGGAAGGCCTCTGATTTTTGCACATTTATTTTGTATCCTGCCACCCTGCTGAACTTCTCAATTAGTTCCAGGAGCTTCCTGGTGGAGTTTTTGGGATCCCTCAGGTATAAGATCATGTCATCTGCAAATAGGGATAGCTTGATTTCTTCCTTGCCGATTTGAATCCCTCTTATGTCCCTTTCTTGTCTTATGGCTTCAGCTAAGACTTCAAGTACAATATTGAATAGAAGTGGTGAGAGTGGACAGCCTTGTCTAGTTCCTGATCGAAGTGGGAATGCTTCCAATTGTTCCCCATTGAGCATAATCCTTGCTGTGGGCTTGTTGTATACAGCTTTTATTATATTGATAAAGGTTCCTTCCATTCCTACTGTCTCTAGCGTTTTGATCATAAAAGGCTGTTGGATCTTGTCAAAAGCTTTTTCTGCATCTATCGAGAGTATCATGTGGTCTTGGACTTTGGACTGGTTTACATGATGAATTACATTTATTGATTTGCGTATGTTGAACCAACCTTGTGTGCCGGGGATGAAGCCTACTTGGTCCCCATGAATGATCTTTTTAATATGTTTTTGAATCCGATTTGCTAAGACTTTGTTGAGAATCTTTGCGTCTGTGTTCATCAGGGAGATCGGCCTATAGTTTTCTTTTTTAAGTGAATCTTTATTAGGTTTTGGGATTAAAACGATATTAGCTTCATAGAAGGAATTTGGTAGTGTTCCTTCCTTTGCTATTTGATGGAACAGTTTAAGGAGTATTGGTGTTATTAACTCCTTAAATGTCTGGTAGAACTCTGTGCTGAATCCATCTGGTCCAGGACATTTTTTGGTGGGAAGATTCGAGATTACTTCCTCAATTTCCTTATATGTTATAGGACTATTTAAATAATTCACAACTTCCTGATTCAATTTAGGTAAGTTGTGTTTACTTAGAAATTCATCCATCTCTTTTGTGTTGTCAAACTTCACAGAGTATAAGTTTTTGAAATATGATGTTATAATTCTCTGGATTTCTTGGGTATCAGTAGTGATAACTCCATGTTCATTTCTAATTTTGTTAATTTGGGTTTTCTCTCTCTTGCTTTTGGTTAGTTTAGCTAGGGGTGTATCAATCTTGTTGATTTTTTCAAAGAACCAGCTTTTTGATTGGTTGATTTTTTCTATCGTTTTCTTAGTCTCGATTTCAGATATTTCTCCCCTTATTTTGCTAATCTCTTCTCTTCTACTGCTTTTGGGATCAGATTGCTCTAGTTTCTCTAAAGCTTTAAGCTGCATTGTTAAGTTGTTTATTTCTGATGTTTCCATTTTTTTGACGTGGGCATTAAGAGCTATGAACTTACCTCTTAGAACAGCTTTCATTGTGTCCCAGAGATTTTGGTAAGTTGTATTTTCGTTATCATTCACTTTCAGGAAATCTTGAATTTCCTTTTTAATTTCTTCCTGAATCCAGTTCTCATTCAGCATCATAGTGTTAAGTTTCCAGGAGTTAGTGTATTTTCTCTTGTTTGATGTGTTGTGGATGTCCAGCTTTAGGCCGTGGTGGTCTGATAGGGCACAGGTTAGAATTTCAACTTTCTTGTATATGTGTAGATTCATTTTGTGGCCCAATATGTGATCTATTTTGGAGAAAGTTCCGTGTGCTGCTGAGAAAAATGTGTATTCTTTGGTGCGTGGGTGAAAAGTTCGATAGAGATCTGTGAGGTCCATTTCTTTCAGGGTTTGATTAAGTTCCAAAGTGTCTCTGTTAAGCTTTTGACCTGTTGATCTATCCCATGTAGAGAGGGCGGTGTTGAAGTCCCCAAGAATTATCGTTTGGGGGTTGATTTCTTGCTTTAGACTGCTGTAGGGTTTTCTTAATGAATGTGGAGGGGCCCGTATTGGGTGCATATATGTTCAGTATTGTGAAATCTTCCTGGTGAATTGTACCTGTGACTAAAATGTAGTATCCATCCGTGTCTCTTATAATTTTTTTTGGTTTGAAATCCACTTTGTCTGATAGCATAATGGCTACCCCTGCCTGTTTTCTGCTTCCATTTGCTTGTAGAATTGTTGACCAGCCTTTTATTTTTAGAGTGTGCCTATCTTTTGTGGTGAGATGGGTTTCCTGCAGGCAACAGATTGATGGATTGTGATTTTTAATCCAAGTTTGTAATCTGTGTCTCTTGATCGGTGAATTAAGTCCATTAACATTTAGTGTTATAATGGAGAAACTATTGTTAATTCCAGACATTTATTATGTTTAGTAGCTTTTATAAGTATATTGCTTTGCTTTTAATGGTGTTATATTTGCCTTCTGTTCTCCTGGATATGCCTGTTTTTTTCTTCACGCTTGAGTATCATTTCTAGCAGTTTTTGAAGGCCTGGTTTGGTGGCCATGTATCCCTTAAAGTTGTTTTTGTGCTGGAAAATTTTTCTTTCTCCCTCGATCATGACTGATACTTTTGCAGGGTAAATCAGCCTGGATTGACATTTTTGCTCATTCAATACTTGAAGTATGTCTCTCCAAGCTCTTCTTGCTTTTACTGTTTCGACTGAGAAGTCATTTGTTATTTTAATAGGTTTGCCTTTAAAAGTGACTTGTTTTTTCTCCCTTGAAGCTCTCAGCACCAGTTCTTTATCTTGAATGTGGAGTGTTTTAACTATTATTTGCCGCGGAGTGCTTCTATTTTGGTCGTATCTGTTTGGGGTGCGGAATGCCTCTTGTATATGAATGGGCCTCTCTTTTTTTAGATGAGGAAAGTTTTCCTTGATGATCGTTTGAAAAATTTCCTCAGGGGTGGTATTTTGAGATTCTTGCTCCGGTATTCCATGAATACGCATGTTAGGCTTCTTCAGGGTGTCCCATATCTCTTGGATATTTCTCTCAAGTATCTTTTTGGCTTTAACAACCTCTTCCATTGAGCTGGTTAGTACTCCCACTTTATCTTCAAGGTCTGAAATTCTGTTTTCTGCTTCATTAGTTCTGTTGATAAGACTCTCTGTGGCATTCTGGGTTGAAGATAACTTGTCTTTTAGCTCAGTTTTAAACTCTGCTTGAGTTTGTTTTAACTGCTCTATGCCACTTTTTGTTTCTTGCACTGTTTTTCTCAACTCCTCCAGATGTCTGTTGTGTTCCTCTTCAAAGCGATTGATTCGATTATGTAATTCCTCCCGGATTTCCTCTTTCATAGTATTGAACATGGTAATGATCATATTTTGAAAGTCGTTATCCTGGGTCAGGCTTTCTTGGCCTTTTTCCGCGGGTTTGTTCTTGTTGGAGTCTAACATTATGGGATTAATTTCTTCAGTGGGAAATTTGTTTACTTGAGTGTTGCTTCTCATGGATTTGCACTTTGACTTTGGCATTGTCATTTTAACTCTTAAGATCTCTCAATTTCACTAAACTGAATTATTTGGCCTGAGGTACTGGTGGGCGGGGCCCGAACGGGGACTTACCTAGGGCGCGGGGTGAGGCCCGGGTGGACCGCGCGCGTGTCCCGACCGGCGGAGCGGGGTGGGGTGAAAAGGGAGGATGGGCGCGTTGGCGTGGAGCTATTTAACCCGAGGGTAGCTGGGGAGGGGCCCGGGCGCAGGGGGAGGTCCTCCTCGTCCCTCGGCCCCTGCGTGGCTCCAGCTGGATGGTGGGAGTCGGAGCAGGGTCCCTGTGGGCTGACCTGGGGTCCTAGGGCGCGGGGTGAGGCCCGGCTGGACCGCGCACGTCCAAACTCGCGGAGCCGGGTGGGGTGAAAAGTGAGTATGGGCGCGTCGGCGTGGAGCTAATTAACCCGAGGGCAGCTGGGGAGGGGCCCGGGCGCAGGGGGAGGTCCTCCTCGTCCCTCGGCCCCCGCGCGGCTCCGGCTGGATGGTGGGAGTCGGAGCCTGGTCCCTGTGGGCTGACATGGAGTCCCGGTGGGCGGGGCCCGAACGGGGACTTACCTAGGGCGAGGGGTGAGGCCTGGCTGGACCGCAAGCGCGTGTCCCGACCGGCGGACTGGGGTGGGGTGAAAAGGGCCCTTTCCCTTTTTCTTCCCTACCTTTTCCTCCCCCTTTCCTTCCCCTCCCTTTCCCCCTTCCTCTCACTTACTCTCCCTTCCCCTTCCCCTTCATTCCCTTCCACTTCTCCTCCTCTTCCCCTTCCCTCCCCTTCTACTCCTTTCTCCTTCCTTTGCCTTCTCTTCCTTTCCTTTCCATTTCTTCACCTTCCTTGCCTTCCCCTTTCCTTGCTTTTCCTATATTCCCACCACTCAGGAGACTAGGGCAAGGTGGGCATACATTTGAGAACATCCTGGACTACATAGTAGAATCTCATAGGATTTTGATGAGAATTGGGGAATAAATGCCTTTATAACTCTTTCACAATGCCCAACACGGAGCCAACACTCAATGTATTTGTCAGTAATTTTTTCTGTCTTTTTTCTTTTACTAGCTCTTTCACAATGCTGAGAAAGAAGTACACATTAGCCTGGCATGTTAGTTTCATCTTCCCACAGCTGAATGAATACAGAACCCAAACAACGTGGGGGAACAGGGGGTTTATCCCAGCTCTTATGATTCTGTTACTGTTCATCATGTCAAGAGAGTTCCTTCCAACATTAGGAGATGAGGAAAATGGACACATAATTTGTATGGGAAAAGCTGAGAAAAGGGGTACCTTCTCACTTGCCAGACTGCCATCTGTTCTCAATCCTATCCACCTGCCCAGAGAATAGTCCCACCTGTGATGAAGTAGGTCTTCCTGCATCAGCATGAATTATATAAACTCTCGTAGGTTCCCTAAGGGCTTCTATTAACTAAATAATTCTTTGTAAATGTGTCTAAAGATTCAGTTGTCAAGTTGACACCTATAGCTAACTAGTGTACTTGGGGTTCAAGGGAAATCAGCATTTGGGTTTTAGGAGAAGGCTAAATGAAGGCTTAAGAGGCAAGGCCCAGCCCAGCCCTGCCCCCTACCCCGGAGCCCCCCGGCCAGCAGCACCGCACCGCGCGGCCGCCAGCTTAGCCCCCGGGACCCCACCCCAGACCCCAGCCCCTCGCACCCTCCCGCCCCCACACGCCTCCCCCCCAGGTCGCAGGTGAAGAATTCTGCCATCAACATCAGACCCTCTGCCTCTCTGACCCACCAGGGAACTATGCACATGGTCCATGGAAGACACACTGCTACTCAGAATTCAATAGAGCCCAAAGAAAACTCAAGCAAAATTCTAAGGAACAGAGGGAACACAGGCCATACATCTGGACTCCACTACAATCATTATATCACGTGGGCGAGATTCTTCTCATCCAGCCCAAAGGGCAAGCACTAGTAATAACTGCCAAGTATAACAATACCAACTACATCGATTCAGTGAAAAACACACAGAAACTGAAAGGTCCTAAAAAATAAAACAACAATGTACAAGTCAAAGTGCAGATCCACGAGAAACAAAACCCAAGAAGACCAATCTCCTGCCGAAAGACTCAATCCCATAATGAGGGATTCCGACCAGAACAAATCCACAGAAAATAGCCATGAAAGCCAGACCCAACATAATGACTTTCAGAGTATGATCCTTACCATGATTAACACTGTGAAAGAGGAAATCCGAGAAGAGTTAAACAACCGTATCAACCACTTTGAACAGGAACACAACAGGCACTTGGAGGAGTTGAGAAAAACAGTTCAAGAAAAAAAATAGGTCTAGAGCAGTTAAAACAGTCTCAGCCAGAGTTTAAAATTGAACTAAAAGACAAGTTATCTTCAACCCAAAACTCAACAGAGAGTCTTATCAGCAGAACAAATGAGGCAGAAAATAGAATTTCAGATCTTGAAGACAAAGTGGGAGAATTAACAGCTCGATGGAAGAGATTGTTAAAGCCAAAAAGATACTGGAGAGGAACATTCAAGAGATATGGGACACCCTGAAGAAGCCTAACATGCGCATTCATGGAATACCAGAACAAGAATCCCGAAATACCACACCGGAGGAAATATTTCAATTCATCATAAATGAAAACTTCCCACAACTAAAGAATGAGAGGCCTATCCAAATACAAGAGGCATTTCGCACTCCAAACAGATACGACCAAAATAGAAAATCGCCACAGCAAATAATAGTCAAAACACTCCACATTCAAGACAAAGAAAAGGTGCTGAGAGCTTCAAGAGAAAAAAAGCAAGTCACTTTTAAAGGTAAACCTATTAGAATAACAAATGACTACTCAATGGAAACAGTAAAAGCAAGAAGAGCTTGGAGAGACATACTTCAAGTATTAAATGAGCAAAAATGCCAACCCAGACTGATATACCCGGCAAAACTATCTGTCATGATTGAGGGAGAAAGAAAAGTTTTCCAGCACAAAGACAACTTGAAGGGATACATGTCTACTAAACCAGGCCTTCAAAAAATGCTAGAAATGATACTCAAGCTTGAAGAAAAGAACAAGCGTATCCAGGAGGACAGAAGGGAAGTGTATAATACCACCAAAACATAAATACCAAACAACATGCTTACAAAATCTACTAAACATAAAAAATGTCCAGAATTAAAAATAATTTCTCCATTATAACATTAAATGTCAATGGTATTAACTCACCGATTAAGAGACACAGATTGCAAACTTGGATTAAAAACCACAATCCAAAAATCTGCTGCCTTCAGGAAACTCATCTCACCACAAAAGATAGGCATATCCTAAGAATGAAAGGCTGGTCCAAAATCTTGCAAGCTAATGGAACCAGGAAACAGGCATATCTACACATATACAAAAAAAGGTGAAATTCTAACCTGTGCCCTATCAGACCACCACGGCCTAAAGCTGGACATCCACAACACAACAAACAAGAGAAAATACACTAACTCCTGGAAACTTAACAATATGATGCTGAATGAGAACTGGATTCAGGAAGAAATTAAAAAAGAAATTCAAGATTTCCTGAAAGTGAACGATAATGAAAATACAACTTATCAAAATCTCTGGGACACAATGAAAGCTGTCCTAAGAGGTAAGTTCCTAGCTCTTAATGCCTACATCAAAAAATGGAAACATCAGAAATAAATAACTTAATGATGCAGCTTAAGGCTTTAGAGAAACTTGAGCAATCTGATCCCAAAAGTAGTAGAAGAGAGGAGATTAGCAAAATAAGGGGAGAAATATCTGAAATCGAGACTAAGAAAACAATAGAAAAAATCAACCAGTCAAAAAGCCGGTTCTTCGAAAAAATCAGTAAGATTGATACTCCCCTAGCTAAATTAACCAAAAGCAAGGGAGAGAAAACCCAAATTAACAAAATTAGAAATGAACATGGAGTTATCCGTACTGATACCCAAGAAATCCAGAAAATTATAACATCATATTTCAAAAACTTATACTCTGTGAAGTTTGACAATGTATGTTAGGGTTCTCTAGAGTCACTGAATTCACAGAATGAATATATATATATATATATAGGAAATTTATTGGGTTGGCTTACAGAAATGGCTGAGGTAGTCCAGCGAAGGCTGTCAGCAGCTGAGGTAGTCCAATGATGGCTTCCAGTAGCCGAGGTAGTTCCAACGATGGCTGCCAACAGCTAGTTGCTCAGTTCGGTAGTCAAGTAGGTGCTGGCTGAAGGCTGGAGAACTCCTGGAGTCTCGGGCGGCCGGAAGGAAGAACGATTCCTAGCACAGCTGCAAGAAGGCATCTGTTCTCCTTGGTGGCTCCTTTTTATATGATGCAGTACTGGGAGGATCCTTTGAGAGCTTTGGAGGTCCTGATAGGATCTAGGGTGGTTATCCTTCAAGTAGTCTCAGTTGATCCTCTCCAGACGTGGTCTCAGCCCAGCTTAGTTAATACCGGGTGTGTCAAGTTGACATCCAGGCTTAACTATCACAAGTCCACCCCTTGTCAACTTGACACCAAATCACATTTCCTTAGGCCATTAAAAATTCTCCAAATAGAACAGTAAGATTCATAGTTCCGCCTAACATAATATAGCTATCCACGTACAACTGCACACGCATTATTTTTACAAGATTAATGACAATGCCCCTTAAGAAATGCTTAGTCTTGGTGTCCCATAACACAATATGTAATGTAGATTACAGCATTTCATCTCATAACTACAGATTAACATAGTACATTACATAAATATCTTCTTAGAGTATGTGCACATGCACAAGTCTTCTTGACAGTCTAGACCAGAGGCACTCATGGCAATTATAATCCTCGTTTCTGTAACTGCTTTCGTGGCCTTAGGTGGTATTTATAACTACCTTCTTCTACTACCCATTCTGTATTTCCTCCACCTTCAACAAGTACTTCTGCAGGTCTTGGCTCTTTACCTGGAGGGGTTATCCATACCTTCATTCCTGAAGGATCTGGACCATTTACTGTCTTTCCTGTGTTGGGTTGCTGTAAATTCCCATTGACCTTAATCACAGGACATGGTAATACCAAGAGACGCCCTAGTGGGTCTCCTATACTCCAGACATACTCTTCCTTACCACCATTGTGGAGAACCAGTCCAATTTCTTCTTGGTGGTCTGGGTCAATCACCCCTCCTAACACTGTTATTCCTTTCTTGGTCTGTTGGCTCAAGGGCATCAGAAGTCCAAAATAACCAGGAGGAAGCCTTAGCTTCCAGTTCAAAGGAATAGTTGCTGTGTCTCCTGGCAGAAGCATTCCCTGCTTTGAACTCAAAACTTCTAAGCCAGTAGAATACAGGCTTGCGGGAACAGGAAGCAAAAATTTTCCTAATGGGTCACTAGGAGTGATAGTAAGAGGAGCTATTCCTGTTTCCACCCCTTGATTCCTGGACCCGTGAATCCTGGCTATAGGAGACACAGTACCATATATTGGACGCTGGTTTAAGGCATATACCGCCTTCTGGAGAATTCTGCCCCATCCCTCCAGACTATTACCACCTAATTGATGCTGTAATTGTGCCTTTAAAAGGCCATTCCACCGTTCTATCAAGCCAGCTGCTTCAGGATGGTGGGGAACATGGTAAGACCAATGAATCCCATGGTCATGTGCCCACTGCCGTACTTCTTTAGCTGTGAAATGAGTTCCCTGGTCAGAAGCAATGCTGTGTGGAATTCCATGACGGTGGATAAGGCATTCTGTAAGTCCCTGGATGGTAGTCTTGGCAGAAGCATGACGTGCAGGAAAGGCAATCCATAACCAGAATAAGTATCTATCCCAGTAAGAACAAAGCGCTGCCCTTTCCATCTTGGAAGTGGTCCAATGTAGTCAACCTGCCACCACGTTGCTGGTTGGTCACCCCGAGGAATGGCTCCATATCGAGGACTCAGCGTTGGTCTCTGCTGCTGGCAGATTTGGCACTCAGCAGCAGCTGTACCAGGTCAGCCTTGGTGAGTGGAAGTCCATGTTGTTGAGCCCATGCATAACCTCCATCTCTGACACCATGTCCACTTTGCTCATGGGCCCATTGGGCAATGACAGGAATGGCTGGGGAAAGAGGCTGACTATCCACAGAACGGGTCATCTTATCCACCTGATTATTGAATGTTTCTTCTGCCGATGTCCTCTTTTGATGAGCATTTACACGAGACACAAATATCTTTGTGTCCTTTGCCCATTGGGAGAGATCTATCCACATGCTTCTTCACCAGATGTCTTTCTCGCCAATTTTCCAATTATGTTCCTTCCAAGTCCCCGACCATCCTGCCAAACCATTGGCTACAGCCCATGAATCAGTATACGGTCGCACATCTGGCCATTTTTCCTTCCAGGCAAAGTGAACAACCATGTGCACTGCCCGAAGTTCTGCCCACTGTGAAGATTTCCCTTCTCCTCTGTCCTTTAGGGTTGTTGCGGAAAGGGGTGGCAGCGCTGCAGCTGTCCACTTCTGGGTGGCACCGGAATAGCGAGCAGAACCATCTGTGAACCACGCCCTAGTCTTCTCTTCTTCAGTTAGCCGATCATAGGGCACACCCCAGGAGGCCATAGGTGCATGCTTGGGAACAGGCATTGCAACAGGTTGGGGAACCATAGGCATTTGGGCAACTTCTTCATGTAGCTTACTTGTGCCTTCAGGACCCGCTCGGGCCCTGTCTCGTATGTACCACTTCCATTTGATAATAGATTGCTGCTGTGCCCGTCCAACTTTATGGCTTGCTGGGTCAGATAACACCCAACTCATGATGGGTAACTCAGGTCGCATGGTAACTTGGTGACCCATTGTCAGACGTTCAGTTTCCACTAAGGCCCAATAACAAGCCAAGAGTTGTTTCTAAAAAGGAGAGTAATTGTCTGCCGATGATGGCAGGGCCTTGGTCCAAAATCCCAAGGGTCTCCTCTGTGATGTGCCTATGGGAGCCTGCCACAGACTACAAATAGCATCTCTATCTGCAACAGACACTTCCAATATCATTGGGTCTGCTGGATAATATGGTCCAAGTGGCAAGGCAGCCAGTACAGCAGCTTGAACCTGCTGAAGAGCCTTCTCTTGTTCTGGGCCCCACTCAAAGTTGGCAGCTTTCTGAGTTACTTGGTATGTGGGCCTAAGTAACACAACCAAGTGAGGAATGTGCTGCCTCCAAACAGGCCCACCAAACATTGTGCTTCTTTCTTACTGGTGGGAGGGGCCAGATGCAACAACTTATACTTTACCTTAGAGGGGATATCATTACATACCCTACACCACTGAACACCTAAAAATTTTACTGAAGTGGATGGTCCTTGGATTTTGGTTGGATTTATTTCCCATCCTCTGTTGTGCATATACCTTACCAACAAATCCAAAATGTTGCTATTACCTGCTCACTTGGTCCAATCAGCATAATATCATCTATATAATGGACTAGTGTGATACCTTGCGGAAGAGACAAGCGATCAAGATCTCTGCGAACCAAGTTATGGCAAAGGGCTGGAGAATTAATATACCCTTGAGGTAACACTGTAAATGTATACTGCTGGCCTTGCCAACTGAAGGCAAATTGCTTCTGATGATCTTTATGAATAGGTATGGAGAAAAAAGCATTTGCAAGATCAATGGCTGCATACCAAGTACCAGGAGA
Source organism: Typhlomys cinereus (assembly GCA_023101885.1). Lineage (NCBI taxonomy): Eukaryota > Metazoa > Chordata > Mammalia > Rodentia > Platacanthomyidae > Typhlomys > Typhlomys cinereus. Next base: position 2,387,457 of record JALPQD010000333.1, read on the forward strand.
TGTGTTGATCTGCTCAAGCAACGAAACCACATCTGGTACAGCAGCTGCAATTGGAGTCACAACTTGGTTAAGTTTGCGATAATTAACAGTCATTCTCCATGATCCATCTGTCTTCTGCACAGGCCAAATGGGAGAGTTGAAAGGAGAGGTGGTCGGAACCACCACCCCTGCATCCTTCAAGTCCTTTATGGTGGCACTAATTTCTGTAATTCCTCCAGGGATATGATATTGTTTCTGATTCACTATTTTCCTTGGTAGAGGCAATTCTAAAGGCTTCCATTTGGCCTTCCCAACCATAATGGTTCTTACTCCACATTTCAAGGAGCCAATGTGAGGGTTCTGCCAACTTCTAAGTATATCTATTCCAATTATACATTCTGGTACTGGGGAAATAACCACTGGATGAGTTCGGGGACCTACTGGACCTACTGTGAGTTGAACATTAGCCAAAACTTCATCAATCACCTGACCTCCATATGCCCCTACTTTAACTGGAGGGCCATTATGCTTTTTAGGGTCTCCTGGAATCAATGTCAACTCAGACCCAGTATCTAGTAAACCCCGAAATGTCTGATTATTTCCTTTCCCCCAATGCACAGTTACTCTAGTGAAAGGCCTTAGGTCCCTTTGTGGAAGGACAGAAGAAAGACTAATATTAAAGCTTTTTGCTATGGTGTCAAGATCCTTCCTTAAAGGAACCCAGCCTCCCCTTCATTCAAGGGGTTCTGGATCTGTAAACTGGCTCAAGTCTGGAAATTGGTTGACAGGCCGCGATTCTCTGCTACTATGAGTAAAGGCAGCTTTTCCTTCATTTCTGTTAGAATTTTTCTGCTTGTACAGGTCAAATAAGAACTTTGTAGGCTTCTTATCTATTTTACTTTTGGGGACACCATGGTTAATTAGCCAATGCCAAAGGTCTAAGCGAGTGAGACCCTCATAAGTACTGTTCTGTCTAGGCTTCACATTATGGTTAGTACGCTTACTTTGCCATTGGCGATTCAATGCTGCCACTTGGCCCCTACTACTCCTCGATCCACCTAGGCCCATTGAATTTAAGTCTTCCAACTGGGCGGCAGCATCTCCCATTGTTAGGTCTGGAACAAGGAGAAGAGCAATGATAGGAGCCTTCATATTTGGTGCTGCCCCTCTCACCAATTTATTAAGTACATTTCTGGTAAAAGGCATGTCATCTGGATTCTCCCATTGAGAATTGGATTTTAAAGAACGTATCCAGTCAAGCATACCAATTTCCCTGAGCCTCTTAATCCCATCATCAACATTAAACCAAAGAATGTCTGGAATCTCTAGTTCCTTTTCAGATGGCCAAACTTTAATAAATACTTCAGCTACCCACTCGAAATAAACTCTTGGCACCATTTTTAACTCTATGAGTAGCAGTGTTAAACCTAGAATCTCTACTCAATGGGCCCATTTCTGTGAACTCACTTTTATCCAGTTTTATGCTCCTTCCACCAGTATCCCATAGCCTTACAATCCATTCCCAGGGGTATTCCCCAGACTGCTGCTTAAACATGTTAGAAAAGTCATGGAGTTCTTTAGGAGTATAGCGTACCTCCTCATGGACCATAGTTTCTATTTCACCTTTAGGAGCTTGTTTAGCCTTAAGCCTAGTTATAGGCCTGGAAGCAATCACAGGTGGGCGTGCCATAAAATCTGCATTTTCTTGAGGCAAAGTCTTTGCTCTCCTTTCAGACAAATCATGAGTAATTCCCTCACGCAAAGATGGAGATAGCAATTCTGTAGAGGATGGGGGTGGGGATGCATTCTCTGCTAAGGGTGGGGAGACCATTTCCTCGGGCGGAATAAATACACCAGAATTTGAGAGTTCAACGTCCTCGTCCTCATCATCAGTTTGGTCTTCCCACACATCAGCATCCCACTTTTCAGGATCCCACTCTTTGCCAATCAGCGCTTTTACTTTAACTGCCGACACCTTTCGAGGCTGGGAATTCAATTTACGTTGTAACTCAGCCACCCTAATAATCAAAGTTTGGGTTTGATTTTCACCAATTCAAGCCCTATTGCTACTGGAGAGAAGATTCTCTTCTAGAGCACACTTAGAAACTTCTAAGTTTTTTATGCGCTTTCTGAGTTTGATATTTTTCTCACTGAGATATTCCTTTTCCATTTGCAGTTTATTGAGATGCTAGAAGCAACCAGCCAGCATCATCATTTTCCTTATTCTTACTCATTTTATGTAAAGTTTCATATACGGAATCGCTGAGCTTCTCAATCCTCGCAAGAGGGGCATCAAGATTGTCTAACACACCTACTTCTACCAGTTCTAGAAACAGTTCACTCCAAACAGTTGCAGTATCCTCCATGCCACTAGGGGAGTCTTTAGTCGCTGGAGGTTTCACTGGGTCAAAAAGCCAGCTCCAGAAATCACAAAGCTTGCCAGCAAAATTCATTCTTACAATTCTGTTTCTCTACAACCACTCCTGGTACCAATTTCTGTATTAGTTAGGGTTCTCTAGAGTCATTGAATTCACAGAATGAATATATATATATATAGGAAATTTATTGGGTTGGCTTACAGAAATGGCTGAGGTAGTCCAGCGAAGGCTGTCAGCAGCTGAGGTAGTCCAACGATGGCTTCCAGTAGCCGAGGTAGTTCCAACGATAGCTGCCAACAGCTAGTTGCTCAGTTTGGTAGTCAAGTAGGTGCTGGCTGAAGGCTGGAGAACTCCTGGAGTCTCGGGCGGCCGGAAGGAAGAACGATTCCTAGCACAGCTGCAAGAAGGCATCTGTTCTCCTTGGTGGCTCCTCTTTATATGATGCAGTACTGGGAGGATCCTTTGAGAGCTTTGGAGGTCCTGATAGGATCTAGGGTGGGTATCCTTCAAGTAGTCTCAGTTGATCCTCTCCAGACGTGGTCTCAGCCCAGCTTAGTTAATACCGGGTGTGTCAAGTTGACATCCAGGCTTAACTATCACAGACAACACAAAAGAGATGGATGGATTTCTAAGTGAACACAACCTACCTAAATTGAATCAGGAAGTTGTGAATTATTTAAATAGTCCTATAACATATAAGGAAATTGAAGAAGCAATCTCGAATCTTCCCACCAAAAAAATGTCCTGGACCAGATAGATTCAGCACAGAATTCTACCAGACATTTAAGGAGTTAATAACACCAATACTCCTTAAACTGTTCCATCAAATAGCAAAGGAAGGAACACTACCAAATTCCTTCTATGAAGCTAATATCGTTTTAATCCCAAAACCTAATAAAGATTCACTTAAAAAAGAAAACTATAGGCCGATATCCCTGATGAACACAGACGCAAAGATTCTCAACAAAGTCTTAGCAAATCGGATTCAAAAACATATCAAAAAGATCATTCACGGGGACCAAGTAGGATTCATCCCCGGCACACAAGGTTGGTTCAACATACGAAAATCAATAAATGTCATTCATCATGTAAACCAGCCCAAAATCCAAGACCACATGATACTCTCGATAGATGCAGAAAAAGCCTTGGACAAGATCCAACAGCCTTTTATGATCAAAATGCTAGAGACAGTAGGAATGGAAGGAACCTTTATCAATATAATAAAAGCTGTATACAACAAGCCCACATCAAGGATTATGCTCAATGGGGAACAATTGGAAGCATTCCCACTTCGATCAGGAACAAGACAAGGCTGTCCACTCTCACCACTTCTATTCAATATTGTACTTGAAGTGTTAGCTGAAGCCATAAGACAAGAAAGGGACATAAGAGGGATTCAAATCGGCAAGGAAGAAGTCAAACTATCCCTATTTGCAGATGACATGATCTTATACCTGAGTGATCCCAAAAACTCCACCAGGAAGCTCCTGGAACTAATTGAGAAGTTCAGCAGGGTGGCAGGATACAAAATAAATGTGCAAAAATCAGAGGCCTTCCTATATGCCCAGAATGAAAGAAGTGAAAAAGCCTTGAGAGAAACCATCCCATTCACTATAGCCCCTAAAAAAATGAAATACCTTGGTATAAACCTAACTAAGGAGGTAAAAGACCTCTACAATGAAAACTTTAAAACCTTAAAGAAAGAAATTGCAGAAGACATCAGAAGGTGGAAAGACCTCCCATGTTCCTGGATGTAAAAATGACCATCCTACCAAAGGCAATATACAAATTCAATGCTATACCAATTAAAATCCCAAAGCAATTCTTTAAAGAAGTTGACCAAATAATCTCAAAATTCATATGGAGGCACAAAAGACCCAGGATAGCAAAGACAATCCTGAGTAACAAAAACACTGCTGGAGGTATTACCATACCAAACCTTAGTCTATACTACAAATCCATAGTTATAAAAACAGCCTGGTACTGGCTCCAAAATAGACACACAGATCAATGGATAAGGATTGAAGACCCAGATATAAGCCCACAAAGTTACAGCCATTTGGTCTTTGACAAAGGGGCCCAAAGGATCCAATGGAAAAAGAACAGCATCTTCAACAAATGGTGCTGGCAAAACTGGATCTCCACATGCAGAAGATTAAAGCTGGACCCGTACTTGTCACCATGTACAAGACTTAATTCCAAATGGATCAAGGACCTTGATATCAGGCCAGAGACTATAAAAACCATAGTTGAAAGGATAGGGAACTCCCTCGAGCTGATTGGGCTAGGCCAACATTTCCTAAACAGACATCCAATGGCACAGTCACTGCTACCAACTCTCAACAGTTGAGACCTTGTGAAATTAAACAGCTTCTGTTCAGATAAAGAGATTGTAACACGAGCTCAAAGGCAACCCACAGAATGGGAGAAAATCTTCACTAACCACATATCTGATAGAGCTCTACTGTCCAGAGTTCACAAAGAACTTAGAAAACTAAACACCAAGGAAACCAATGGCCCTATTAAAAAATGAGCCCTGGAACTTAAAAGAAATTTTACCAGGGATGAAATTAAAATGTCTAACAAATATCTTAAAAAATGCTCCACTTCTTTAGCCATCAGGGAAATGCAAATCAAAATGTCCCTGAGATATCATCTCACCCCGGTCAGGATGGCAAAAATCCACAATACAAACAACAACAAGTGCTGGAGAGGATGTGGAGAGAGGGGAACTCTGCTACATTGCTGGTGGGAATGCAGGCTCATACAGCCACTCTGTGAGCCGTCTGGAGATTCTTAAAGAAATTAAAGATTGAAATGCCATATGACCCTGCTATTCCACTTTTGGGAATAACCCCCCATGCAGCAGAGGTTCACCTCGATAGCACAAGCACGACCATGTTCATAGCAGCACTGTTTACAATAGCAAAGACATGGAATCAACCCAAATGTCCAACAGTTGACGAGTGGATAAGGAAACTGTGGTACATCTATACAATGGAATACTACTCAGCCATCAAAAATGATGAATTACTGGAATTTGCTGGGAAATGGATGTCATTAGAAAGAATTATATTAAGTGACGTATCCCAAACCCAGAAAGTTAAGCGCCATATGTACTCCCCAATAGGTGGCTCCTCGTACCAAACTCACCCAGCCCACATTGAGACACTCAAAGGTAAACCTATGTAACACAGTAATTGCAAGGATTATGAACAGGAGGGATGGGGTTGGAGGGCCACACCAGACACAAGGAGAGAGGGGACCATGTTACAGCAGAGAAAATAGGCCTCCAAGGAATGCAAGTAAGTAATGTGACACCTGGTTAAGTTCATAGACGTTCGTTCCTGATCGTGTACAACTGAGGGGTATCATCTCAACGGAAGGGGCGGGCATATAGTTTGGCAGATGAAAGGTGATCATTTTGCAAATGGGTGACTGACCCCTCCCTCACCGAGGTTTCCTGCTTTTATTACATCTGCCCTTGAATGTGCTATTATAACAAGACTCCAGTTTAACAGCTTTTCATCTCTGACCAGGGGGTGACATACAGTACCCATCAGGATGGAGTGAAGGGCATTGCAGGAGCAGCAAAACTGCAAAAGAAAATCAACAAACCACATTCCAGAACTTCAGAGACTCTATATCAACCACATAGAACTAGGCCAGCCTAATCTCCCCCCATCCTGAAGCTCAGGGCCATTTGCGGAAGAGGGGGCGGTAAGATTGTAAGAGCAAAAGGATGGGAGGAGCAATGATTTGCAAGATTCTCCACACTAGTTAGGGCTGAAGCAATCATAATAGGACTTTGCATGCCCTGCGCAAGTCCAACACACTATTGACCTCACAAAGTCTAGCATCAGCTAAAGGCACCAAGATGCTTGGAGGCAAGGGATTGACAGCCACAGTAGTGTTCCTATGCTTAATGGGAACACGAGAAAGGGTTCAGGGAAATGCCACTGGGTCCTTGTATGTCATCGGAGAGGAGGACCAAGAGGAGAGTTAGGCATACACAATAAAGGACTCTCTGGGAATTGGGGGGGAGGCACTGGGGATGGGGAGGGAGGGAGGGGGAGCAGAGGGTTTGGGGGGAGGAGGAGGGAGGGAGGGAACTGGTCTACCTATTAAGTTTGTATGAGCAGAAATAATAAAAAATGTATTAAAATAAAAAGAGGCAAGAGAAACAACATAAGCAAAGACGTAGAGACCCATCCAGCATACAGTGAGGTTGCCTGTTGGTATGGATGTATTGAAGCAGGGACGACTAGGCACTAAATGCCAGGCCAAGGCATATGGTATGATCGTGTGGGCAATGGGGAGCCAGGGAGGCTGTCATGGTTTGACTGTGAGGTGTCCCTCACAAGTTCATGTGTTTACATCCTTAGCTATAGTTAATGTTTGGGAAGGTCATGACCCTTGTAGGCGGTGCGAGCATGGTTAGAGGAAGGCGTGTCACAATGGGTAGGCCTTAAGGTTGATTAGCCCCTCCCTGTGAGTAGTCTGCTCTAGGAGACTGTTGCTTGCTCTGTCTGCCTCCATGATGCACATGACATAAACTGCCTCCAGCTTCTGTGCCCACCATGCCCTCTCTATCAAAATGGATTGTATGTCCCTCTGGAACTATAAGCCACATAAATCTCTCTTTCTCTCCTTAAATTGCTTGAGTCTCAGTGTTGTTTCACGGCAGCGGAAAGACTAACTGTGACCTAGGCATTCTATCAAAAGCAATTGCGCAGTCGTAGACACTCTAAGTGATAAAGTAGTAGTCCAGCAACAGGAGCAGTCAGCCTGCTTTGTGAAGAGCCCAGTGACTATTGGAGGTTACTGGTGTGAGGTTCTCCTCTTCGAGGCTCCAGCATTGCAAGATGGCAAAATGTCAGTCCCTGAGCTGTTGGGCCCAGACAGAGACCATGAAGAAGGCACAGGGAGCAGGCAGCTGAAATCTCAATGAGATGAATGGAAAGACAAACAAAAAGGAGACGGGTGTGCCGAGACTTCCTCCTTTGTGGGGCAGAGTTAGATTTCAGGAGACACTGCAAAGGCAGGTTTCAGAGAGTCTGATTCCAGTGAGCTAACTCCTGAAGTGATTCTAGTACATTCCACAGACACGAGGTGAGAAGATACTTAACAGGCTGAGTGGCTATGGGACCTAAGTTTGAACCCAGTTAGCTGTGCTCATGACATGATTCCTGTGTCAAGCAGCATTTTCATTGCTGTGATGAAATACCTGAGACAAACAACTTATGGGAGGACTTTTTGGGTTCATGGTTTCAGGGGGTTTAGTCCATTGCCTCTGGGCTTCTGGTGAGGCAAAGTATGGTGAGGAAAGGGTGCTGTAGAACAGAGCTGCTCACTTCATGGTAGTCTGAGGGCAGAAAAAAAGAGAGGAATTGCCCAGAGATAACATTTCATCTTCATAAGCCCACATCTGCAGTCACCCCCTTCCTCTAACTAAGCCCTACCTCCTAATAGGGGCTCAACTGTAGATTTACCCATTGATGAAATCAGTGCCATCATCATCTTGATCTCCTCTCAAATAGTGATACCAGCTTGAAGCCATTCAACACATGAGTCTGTTGGGCATAGACACTTCACATCTAAAACATAGCATTCCCTCTCCCACCTGAGAGCAACCTCTCATCCACTTTCTGCCTCAAAAATTTGTCAATTGAAATACCTAATGTAAAAGGAGTCATACGATGTTTACTCCACCACGCTTATTTCATTAAGCATAATGTTTTCAAGGGCCATCTATGTTGCAGCATATGTTAAATTCCATTCTTCCTTATGGCTGACTAGCATGATTGGGCCTAAATGCCTCATTTTATTGATCCATCCATTTGTGAGTGGACATGTGGGTGGTTTCTACTTTCTGCCTGTTGTGAATAATGCTGCTATGAGCATACATATACAAATATCCATTCAATTGCTTGTTTTTATTATTTTCTGATTTCTCTACACACCACTTCTTATTTTTTGAAATGTCTAGTCTGGTCTCCGAGTTTCTGTGTAGCACATGATGACCTTGAACTCCTCCCCCCACCTTCCCTGCCTCCCCCCCTGGGGGGGCTGCATTCACCTTGTAAACTCTGGGTTTACAGGCATGTGTACATCATGTGTGTACCCAACTTCTGATGGCTTTTCCTCCTCCTTTTCCTTCTTTCTTCTTTTTCTTCTTCTTTTTGATACAGGGTCTCATATATATCATGCTGACTTCAATGTAGCTGGGAATGACCTTGAACTTACAATTCTCTTGCTTTTGCCTTATGCATGCTGGGGTTACAGCCGTACTGGGGCTACAGCCGTATGCTACCATGCCTGCTTTCTAGAGAACTGAGAATTAAGCCCAGGAACTTGTACATGCTAAATAACCCCTGTCAACTAAGCCCTCCTTCCACCCATCACCGCTGTTGCTATTTCCCCTCTTCCTTCTCCTCTTCCTTTTTCCTCTTTAACACAGAATTTCCCTCTGTAGCTGAAGCTGGCATTGAACTCATGATTCTCCTGCTTCAGCCTCTGGAGTAGATGGAATAACAGGTGCCTGCCACTCAGCATGACTTCTTTGCTTTAAATCCTTTCCAGTGTACACACAGAATTAGAATTGCTGATCATTGCCCCCTGTGGTAAGTCAAATAGAATCTCCTGAAATTCACATCCACTGGGAACCTTATACTGCATCTTTTTTTAAAAAAAATTTAAAAATATTTGGCTCCATTTAGAAAAGTATTTTATTTATTTATTTTATGTGTGTGTGTATCAGAGGGCACTGTGTGTCCCCGTGGAGGACCAAGAGTGACTTCAGGAATCATCCTGGATTGCTTCTACCTCATTTTTACTTTGTTCTGGGATTTTCTAGGCTCTGCCCACCAGGACTCGAAGTTCAGCTGCTACTGTTTCCACCTGGCGTTTTTATGTGGGACCTGGGATTCAATCATGGGACCTTCTGCTTGCGAGTAAGAATCTTAACCCCTGAGCCATCCTCCAGACCTAAATAAATTTATTAAATGAACATTTTTATATGCATGGTCCTTGCCTCTCTTGTTCCCCCCTCCTTTCCTTCCTCCCACCCATCCCTATGTGGGTCCAGTCTACTCCCTCCTATTCTCCTGTCCCTTAGTTCTATGGGTCCTGGGTGTAACAGTTACTCTAAATTATTGCTGCGAGAGAGCACCCAAAGTCAAGCAACTTAAGGGAGAAAGGGAGATTTATTCAGATACGTTTCCAGAGGGGAAGCACAATTTCTCACGGCAGAGGCAGCATGGCAGGCTGGCCAAAGCTGGAGGAAGCTACGTCACTGCAGACATCTTGGAGGCTGAGAGCTGCAAGACTGCTTGCTGCAAAGGCAGACTTCTCCTGGAGGTAGGGTGGGACTAATCCATCTCAAGGCCCACCCCTTGTGACTGCCTTACTCCAGCAAGGCTCCACCTCTCAAGGTGCCATGACCTTGCCAAACACATGAGACTGTGGGGGACACATTTCAAACCGTGACACTGGGGTTCCTTCTGTATCTTCTTTATTTTTTTTATTATTTAATTGTGCGTGTATGCGTGCGCATGTGTATGTGTGTGTGTGGGTGTGTGTGTGTAGAACTACAGGTGCATTCGGGAACCACCATGGACGCCTCCACCTCCTCCTTGTTTACTCTGCCCCGGGGATTCTCAGGCTCTGCCCTGCCAGGCCCAGAAACGCAGGCCGCCCCCGCTTCCGCCAGTTGTCTATATGTGGGGTCTAGGATCCGAACTCAGGACCTTCTGCCTGCAAGGCAGAGGCTTAATCCCTGAGCCAGCCCCACCTCTGTATCTTCTGAGAACCCTTCCTTAGGCTGCCCGCTGGTATGGTACTCCCTTACCTCTGTCCGACCCCTTACCCCTAAGGATCTCACTGCCTGTAACTATTTTTCCTGAGGTCTGTGCCAGGCCATGGGGGCATGCTGACTTGTTCAGGACTGTGCAGATCTGATGAGATCAAGTCCCATTGCCATGAATTCCTGGATGTGGCTGCCCTATCTTGAGTGGAGTGAATTGTCCAGCAAGGGAAATTGCCATCTTTAGGCTCCTAGTCTTACCACCCCCTGTTCTGCAAGGTTCCCTGAGCTTCTGGATGGAAAGAAATTTGGCTGGCCTGGTTCCAGGTGAACATTGTAGGGTCACCAGTGTTCTGTATTCAGGTTGCTTGTTGTTGTCCATTTTGCTGTTCTTGCACTGCACAAGGCTGCATCCTATCTGGGTGTTGAGATCCTTTCCTATCCAACAATATAGAAACTGTTAAAGAGAGATTTTTATATAAGAGAAGGCTTAGAGAGAACCCTAGGGTCTTAGAAGCCTATAGGGATGAGGGTGAGAGGGAGTGGGAGGATTGATGAAAGGAAGGGAAAAAAGAGGAGGGAAAATGGAGGGAAGCAGGGGTGTGTACTCAATATGCTTGTAAAAGTAGAAAGATTTTTAAAAAAGAGAAGGGTTGAAGGAGAGAGAGTATTAGGAGTCGGGCACAGTAGTGGGTGTGGTCAACATTCAGGACATCATGTGGCTGTCAGCTAATCACTAACCCCCATGATGACAACACACGACCAGTGCTCCAAACCAATCTAAACACCAGTGATTAGGAAGGAGACTGAGCGTGGATTGGATCAGATATCTCCCTAATTATAGGTCTTCTTGATGATGGCCTTATTTCTCTATTGAACTTTGTTCCTTTGTCTTCATTCTCTTTGGGTCTTCTTTGCCCTACCTTCCTATTTCAAATCCTTCATATTATATCATGTCTTTATTTGCAAATAAGGTCTTTTTGGATGTAATTAAGTCTCTCAAAATGAGATCATACTGGGCTAGCATGGGTCCTGTGTTAAACCCAAGCCCCACTGTCCTGATAGGGAGGCCATACAAATCCAGAGGCAGAAATTGGAAAGATGAACCAACAAGAAGGAAATGCCACAGATGTCTGGTGCTCACTGAAAGCTGAAAAGAAGCAAGGGATGATTTCTCTTTATGAGTGGACTAGGTATATTATACACTTATGGATGTAAATAATAGTGATGGTTAATCATGACTGTCAACCTGAATGGATCTGCAATCAAGTAACAGACAAGTTGTTGGGCACACCTATGAGAAACATTCTTGATCAGTTTAATTGAGTGGGCAGACCCAGGCTAAATGTGGTGGTACCTTTTTGTGGCAGCCCAGATAACAGGACATATGAGAGAGTAGAGCTTGGTTTTTGTCTGATGGCCCTCACATGAGGCTGACAAGCTCAGGCACTCTACTTGCATCTTGCTGTCGAGTTTATCTACACGGCTGCTAGTCTGTCACCACAGCTGCCATCCTTGGCTCACCTCAGAACCCAGTTTCTTCAGCCTCCTGCTATGGGGTGAAGAACAAGAGCTCTCCAGGAGTCCTCCAGGCCTTCAAGTACCTCTGGGACTGCTGAAGCATTCAGCTACCTCGTTCTCAGACTCTCCACTGTGAAGGCAGCCACTGCTGGAATATCTAGATTGCATTGTGCAAGCCAATCCAATCCATGCCCCTGCCATATACACCCATTATGTCGGATCAGTCCTGTTCCTCTAGAGAATCCTGACTAATCAACAATAAAAATCATAAATAGGGGGATGCTGAGATGGCTCAGCAGGTAAAGGCATTTGCTACTAAACCTGATAATGTGGAACCCGTAAGATAGGAGGAAAGAGCTAATTCCTACAAGTTGTCCTCTGAACACACACTGAATATACACATGCACACACACAAATAAAAGTAAAAATATTTATACACAGAACAAGATAACTATTATATTGATCCATGTTTTCTTGGAGGACTTCACAATACGATGCTAATGACATTGCTAGAGAACTTTTGGAATTATAAGGGACCTCAAAGATAGTCTTGTCTAACTCATTTTACAGAAGAGAAAAATAATATCTGGAGGAGAGTGACCATCCAAAGCCATAAAGGCATCTTCTGACCCTTTTGGTACCTGAGCTGCATCTGTCTGAGGGTGTGGCAATACCCCAGCCACATGTCCACCCACCCCAGTGTGACCTTACCCCTAACTCCAGGGAGGCATTTCATGCATATAGTGAGTTTCTAGAAGACAAAAGAGAAGTGGATTTCAAGGAGTGGTCACTGTTCAATGGTGTCCACTGGTGTTGAAAGAGCAGGTAACAGGAAAACTGAATGAATGAGGGTAAAGGCCAGCATATTCTCTGGGAACAACCATGTAAAGATTCAACTTTGCACTGGGGGAAGGGGAGGGGGAGAAGGGGGTTCGGGGGGAGGAGGGGGGAGGGAGGGAACTGGTAAAAAATTTTAAAATGTATAATTAAATTTTTAATAAAAAAAGGAAAAAAAAACAGAAGGCAAATTTACTGTAGTCCTTAATATTACAATAAAATGTTTAAAAAAATGATTCAGCTTTGGGAAGTATAAAAAACCACAAAGGCTGTGCCTTTGTGTCAATAAAACTTTATAGACACTGAAACTGCATGACATGATATTTTCACATGTCACAAAATATTCTTCTTTATAATTTTTCTCAGTTATCATTGGATTCAGTTTACCCAGGCCTTTAGATAAACACACATACCCAGTCCCTCCCAAGCCAAGTACAGCCTTGACTGGGTAATCTCAAGAGCTTTCCTGATCTCCAGAAATTCATGTGAATATCTAAGAGAAATGAATACATATCCACCAAAACACTTACACATGCTTGCTTGTAGCAACATTATTCACAATAGTCCCAAATTGAAATATCCCAAATGCCCATGTGCTGATGAATGAATAAATAAAACATAGCATGATTACATAAGAGACTACTATTCATTCATGAATAGAAATCAAATTCTGACACATGGTATGATTTCATTTGACTGTATCCCCAAAGATTTGTGTACTAGAAACCTGATTCCCAGTGTGTGGATGATGTTAAGAGGTGGTGGAACCTTTAAGAAAAGGTATTTAGTGCAAGATAATTAGGTGGTTGGGTTTCCACAAGAATGGGTTATTATAAAATAGCAACACTTGCTGGGTGTTATGACTAAGTTTCACCGTCCACTTGACTGCATTTGGAATTACCTAGGAGACCCACTTCTGAGCCTGTCTGTATGGAAGTTTTCAGAGAGATTCACCTGAGGAGGGAAGATTTACTGTGGGCAGAACCATCTCTTGGACTGAGATTATAGACTGAATCAAAAGGAGAAAGTAAGGGTTGCACTATGCTTCTTTCTCTGCTTTCTGACAAATATGACTAGTCACCCTGTACCTTGACTGCTATGTCTTCCCCACCATGATGGGTAACCAGCCACCTCACACTCCAGCTGGTATTCCTTCCCCATCCTGATGGACTGTAACCCCCCTTAAATTAGGAACCAAGATATACTCTTACATTCTAAAATTATGTTTGTCAGGTATTTGTCATTGCAAAAAGAAAATTTGCATGCCTGTAATTCCAGCAATAAGGAAGTGGGAGCAGAAGGATCAAAAGTTCTTTACCTGCATAGCAAGTATGAGGCCAGCCTGGGCTACGTGATTTCCTGTCTCAAGGGGGAAAAGAAATAAGATTGATATTCCTGTCTCTCCATGTTATCTCTTCCACGTGTGTTTCCATTATTGTGATGCCATCTGGTATAAGACTTTCCCAAAAAGTGAACTAATGTGGACACTTGTTCTTGAAATTTCAGCTACCTAAATTGTGAGCTAAATAAACCTCTTTTCTTTATACATTTTTCCAATCCTGGGTATTGTATTAGAGCTATGTAAATGAACTAATATCTGTTAGAACATGAATAAGCTTCAAATATGTTATGCTCAGTGAAAAAAGTCAGATGAAAAGGACTACATAGTTTATGATTTCCTTTATATGAAAACTTGAGAAAAGGAAACTCATGAAGATAGAAAAGAGATTAGCTGTTGTGAATAGTTGGGGCAAGGGAAATAAAGAATGACTACTTAACGGATACAAGTTTTATTTTGGAGTGATGGAGATGTCCTGGAACTAGATGGAGGTAATTGTTTTGCTGTATTATGAATGTAAATGCCAATAAACTGAATGTTTTTAAAATTATCCTTTTATTGTTTCATACATGAATGCAGTGAGTTTATGATTATTTCATTCCTTAATCCCCAGTCCTATCTTCCCTTGCCTTCCATTCCCAATATTTCTTTTTTTAAAAAGCTTTATTTATTCATTCATTTTGTGTGTGTGTGGTGTGTGTGTGTGTGTGTGTGTGTGTGTGTGTGTGTGTGTGTGTATCAGAGGACACATGTGTCCCTGTGGAGGACCAAGGGTGACTTTGGGAATCATTCTGGATTGCTTCTACCTCCTCTTTGCTTTGCTCTGGGGTTTCTCAGGCTCCACCCACCAGGACTGGAAGTGCAGACCACTATGGTGGCCATTTCTGCCTGGTGTTTTTATGTGGGACCTGGGATCCAAACTCTGGACCTTCTGCTTTCAAGACAGAGTCTTAACCCCTGAGCCATCTCTCCAGTTCCTCACTACAATACTTCTTTTTCCTGGCATACCCCCTCCTATTATCTTGGTTTTTTAATTTTATTTTTTTTCATGAGTGACCCACTGGGTTTCATTCAGGTTGTCTTTAATGACATGTGTCTGAACACTTGCTGAAGCATGAATGATATATAAGTGGATAGGCCATTGAGGAAAGCATTTTCCCTCTCCTATACATCAGAATTGACCTTCATCTCCCAAGGAGATGTGGGGTCTCTTGAGTTCTCTGCCCTTTCATGGTGACATGTTGGTAGAACAAATCCCGTGCAGGTCTCATGGAAATACGTATAGTGGCTTTGTGTTCATGGATGCAACAATCCTTTCACACCCAGAAGATAATGTCTGGCCATACTCCTTCCTTCCCTTCAGGCTCTTATAGTCTCACCTCCTCTTCCACAATGAAACTGAGTACTTTTAAAAAGGGCTTGCATATGACAAGATACTTGCACAAAACAATTTAGAGGCAGAAAGACTTATTGGAGTTCAGGGTTTTGGAGGTTTTGGTCTGTCATGGTGGAGAGGACATGGCAGAATGATATAGCTAATCAGAAAAGAGAGGGGGGTGAGTCTTTCCCTGTCAGTGAATCCTCTCTGGGAATACACTCACAAAAATACCCAGTTCTCCTTACTAATCTACTAGGCATTTCTTGGCATTTAATGGAGAGCTCCCTGAGAGGCTTCTACCCTTGGCTTTTTTTTTTCTGGGGTGTCCAGGGTCTCACACATGTTAGGCAAGTATTATACCTTTAAGCTATATCACTCTCCCCTTATCAATCTAATTAAGTCGACACTCAAAATTAACCATCCAAAAGTTAGTCTTGTGTTATATGAAATTTTTAAGGTTAAAGCAGGATTTACTGAGAAGGAGAGAAAAAGGAGAAAAGAGGAAACCCTTGTATGTTTGGTCTGAGAGGAGTATAGGCAGCCTGTGTTTTTGAATTTTTGCCTTAGTTCTCAAAAATCTTTCCTGACAAGTCTAATGTTCAGTGTGTGTGTGTGTGGGGAGTCTAGAACAGGACATCAGTGAGAGGTGATAGCAAAACAAGTTGGCAAAGAACCTGAAGCTGTTTCCAGAGTTTCGTGTTAGGTAGATTCAAGAAGAGGGTCTGATCAAGTACAAACACTGGGCCCCATGTTTTTCTAGCCTGCGAGGCAAGAGTAGGTTCTACTAAAGACTAGCAAACCACTGCAGACAGTAGGGACAGTGAATAAGGAGGACATGGACAGAAGGGAAGCTAGCAGGTGACAAATGAGTGTCTCAGAGAAGTGGGAGCAGAATCAGACGTTTGAGGTCATGAATAGGACTTTGGATTTACTCCCAATGTTGTGGAGAGCCTTTGATGCATTTGGGTTGAGAGAGGCTCCCTCTACCTGCCTGGCACAAAATATCCTGGAGGAGGCCACAATGCAGTTCTTCAAGGCAGGATAGATGGGGGTGACCAGGAGAAGGTTTGAAGCTGCCTTTTGGGTCTGGGGCCCCAGCAGTTGGGAGACTGCTGATGCTATTTTCTAAGATGGAGTGACACCCATGGGAGGAACAGAGTGACAGGGGTGAGCAGTTCTATTTTTGGCCCTGCAATACATCCTCGAACTCGTATTTGAACAAAATTACATTGCATGAGTTGGATTTTGTGTCTCAGTTACTTCTCCTGTTACTGTGACAAAATATTTTGATCCAAGCAACTTAAGGAAGAAAGGCTTTATGCTGACCACAGTTCGAGGGCACAGTCCATCATGTCCATCATGGCAGGGAAGTAAAGGCCGCAGGAGCTTGGTGGGGGCGCCTGGAGGCTTGTCTCCTGGGTGATTCTAAAACCTTTCACATCTACAGAGCTCACTTCATACTATATAGTCCCCATTTCTGTCCCATGACTTTCCTGTGAGATTTCTTGGGCTGACATGAAAGGACAACAGAAAATGTTACTCTTTATGGTTTGGGTGTTTGGGGGAGAGATTTCATTGGATAACTTAAATAAAGTCCAGCTCTCCATTTGTGAGGCAAATGTTCATTCTCATTCTCACTGAGGTCAGGATCCGTTCAGAGTAGAAAATGCCGCCTCAGAAAAATCCCAGCAACATAAGTTATTTCTTGCCAAGTGCTTATGCAAATTCCATATTAACTCAACTGAGCTCGAAAAAGAGCTATGCAAAGGGGCCTCTTGCATTAGGAAAACATGCAGGTCTGAGGTTTTGCCCTGCCCGACTTGGCACGCAGGCTTCCTGAAGACGCCGGGTGTTCTGCATATAGATAACTAAAGAGGAAGATTGCTGCTCATCATAATGAGCTTGGAGCTGGAGTCTTGACCCAATGGCTTCTTGCATGTTGTTTGCCTACTGGACTCTTGTCACATGGCCAGTGTTGCCCTCATGTTCACCACTGTGGGGTCCTCAAGGCACTAAGAAAGCCTCTCAAACCCTAAGATGAGGTCATGTTGTCCTGTTGTTGAGCGTATACTTAGTGTGTGTTCTGGGTTCAGTTCCTCCCTCCCTCCCTTCCTCATTCCTCTCTTTTGCCCTCACCTTCCTATTTTTTCCCTCCCTCTTCATTTCTTCCTTCTCCTTTTTCTCTCTCCCCTCCTCTCCCTGCTTTGCCTTTCTTTCTTTCCAAGGTAGGGATCAACCTAGGGGATTCTCCCATGATGTAGAATACCATTGTTTTTAAAATCACTTATTTATTTACTTATTTGTGTGTGTGTGTGTGTGTGTGTGTGTGTGTGTGTGTGTGTGTGTGTGTATCTGTCTGTCTGTCTGTCTGTCTGTCTGTCTGGGTTTGTGTATCAGAAGGCACTGTGTGTCCCTATGGAGGGCCAAGGAAAACTTCAGGAATCATCTTGGATTACTTCTACTTCCTTTTTCCTTCGTTCTGGGATTTCCCAGGCTTCACCCACAAAGGCCAGAAGTGCAGGCCCCAGCAGTTTCCACCTGGCATTTTTATGTGGGACCTGGTATCCAAACCCAGGACTTTCTGCTTGTATGGCAGAGTCTTAACCCCTGAACCATCTCTCCGGTTCTGATCCTTTCTTGTATTGGTGGTAAGTAAGGATTGTCCTTCTTTCAGCCATTATGTAGATATCATGTGGTCAATTCCTTCGGCTCTGGTGTTGGTCTGGGCTCTCCTGTTAAGATGGACAAACAACCGTAACCAGGAATTGTAAGAGAGAATAAACCCCTTGTTCTCTTAAGCCATTTGATGGTGATTTTGTCAGCAACCATTCAGGCGAACTGCAACACATGGTATTCAAGATCTATGCTACAAAATCTACAAGCAGAGAAACCAAGGAAGAAACCACTTACAGCTAGGATGGGGTTCCATTTTCAGGATGCCACAGCTACAGATATTAACTTGACAGTTGAAGGCTCAAGTTCTGGGCACAATAGTGAAGTTGGTGAGTTAAGTCCTGAGCAAGACTGTAGGAGATTGTCTGACTGATGGGGAAGACAGCCATGGTGGGTGGGACTACTCCCTGGGCAGGTGAATAAGATGGAGAGAGCTGACTCATGAACTTGGCATTCTTAGGAATATTTGAACAGTCATGGTCTCTGGCCAAGTAAGGTTTGCCCCTTGCTCAGCTGTCCTGTGGATATAATGTGGTTGGTTCCCTTGGGTCCTGGTATTGATACGAGCTCCCTGCCAAACTGGACAAGGAGCTTTGAAGAAGAATTGCAAGCCAGAGTAAAACCCCTTGTTCCCTTAGGGTTTTTGGTAGTGAATTTATCAGCAACCATGCAGAGTAACTACAACATGGATTCTGCTTAGATATGAAGTGCATTCCCCAAACTCTTGTGTCTCTGGCCTCTAAGGCTGAGTATTGTTGGAATGACCAGAAACTCGAAGACCAGTGAATTTCACTGTCTTTTCTTTTTTTTTTTTTTTAACTTGGGAACCAGTAGGGCTGCTGACTTTTAATTTTGTACAGCAAGCACATTAAAATGCTACGATGTTTTGTGAAATAAAGGACTTTTGTGCACACACACACAAAAAAGTCCAGGATTTCAGAATCAAGGCCAGTACTCTAATGTTATCACTTGGGATAAACTTGTGAAAAGAAGTTCTTTTTTGCCTCCTCTGCCTCCTTCCCAGCTAATCTTATGTACAAGGGAGCGTCTCTCCCTTCATACTTCAAACGGCACCACGAGGGTGCCAGCTCCTTTCCCCTCTAGATTCCCTATCTTGCAGGGACCCTAGAGCCCCAGGTTGTGGGAAGAAACTAAAGCCCTGAGCACCCACAGAGTTACATTGGTTCTTTGGGGGAGAAAGAATGACTTTAAGTTGGGGAGAGGTTTTTTTCTCTGCCCTCTTGGTCCTGGGTTCCAAGGGTGAGTGGTGGTGGTGGTGGGGTTTGTGCTTTGTTTTGAGACAATCTCTTCCCATGTATGCGTGGGTGGCCTTGAGCTGCTTGGAATCTTTTTGTACTAGTTTCCAACAGCACTGAGATTACTTGGCCTGAAACACCGTACCAGACTGGGAAAGATAAATTCAACAGGGACAGTGCCGACCTCCTGATCTTCAGCAGGGGCTGGCCTTGATTATTAGTAAGTGCCAACTGGTAGGGTTGGTTTGGGCTGTGGATGAAGAGGCCCCCTTGAGGAAGTGGAGGGGATTTTGCAAGCGTGGCAGTTTACCTGGGTAGCTGTGGGAGGTCATACCTTCTGACGGGATGCTGCCCCAAGATCACAGATCTGCCAGTCACAACAACACATCCTCCTCTCTGTCTTCCTGGGTGTCTGCTGTGCTCCCAGCCTTGTCTGCTGGCTCTTTGTGAGGTCAGAGCTGGTGAAAGGTTGGCACTTTAGGAGAGGGTCTTAGAAGGCCCAATGCTTTTTTCCAAATGGTGGCGATATTCCAGGCTTAAGTTCAATATAGCAAAAGGGGTGGACAAAGGGATGGTGAATTCACAAGGATGCTTGGGGAGATGTGGGTTCTCAAATTCAGGTGCATTGGCAGTCTGAAGAGGATGCTCATGGGGTGAAGCAGATCATATCGTGACTTGTAAGTCAGTTTCATGCTCACTTCCAATTCAGCAAGATTTCAGTTATCTGACTGAGAAACTCACCAAGTTCTTATAGGTCTTCTACCTTTTCAGACTCATGTTAACCCCACTTACAAGAGACCTAGAGGGCTGGAGAGATGGCTCAGGGCTTAAGACTGTGTCTCATCCCATGTCCCACGTAAAAACGCCAGGCAGAACTTGCGGCAGCCTGCACTTCCTGTCCTGGTGGGCAGAGCCTGGGAAATCCCAGAGTGAAGCAAGAAGGAGGTAGAAGCAATCCAGGATGATTCCCGAAGTTACCCTTGGTCCTCCACAAGGACACACAGTGCCCTCTGATATACATACACACACACACATGCACACACACTAAATATTTTTTTAAAAAAGCAAGAGACTGAGAGACAAACTAGACTCCAGATAAGTCATCTTATAGAAGATTGGCTAATGTTGTATGTTTAACTGGTGACAATTGGCACCTCATAATGCTTCCCTTCACTCCTAGTTCTTGCTCCTGCATCAGGGCAGATCATCTTCTGTGTTCATGTTCTGCTCTATATGTCCAGCTGCCCCCCCACCCCGCCCATCAGTATTCATCCTTCAAAGGCTAGGACAGAACCCAACAGACTTGTTCTACTGAAAATTAGATGGTCAATATTCTAGGTGTTAGGTCCCATGATCTCTTTAGCAAGTGCCCAACTCGGCTGTGACAGGTCAGAGAGCCATAAAAATGCATAAGTAGGACGAGAAGATAGCTCACAGGGTAGATTCCTTAGCCTGTAAGTATAAGAAGTTGAATTCAGATCCCCAGCATTCACATAAATCAGGCAGCACATGTGCACAGCTCTAGCATCAATGATCAGCCAGTGTAGCTAAATAAGTAAGTTCAGGTTCAATGAAACTTGTTTTAAAGAATAAGATGGAGGGCTGGGAGATGACTTAGTGGCTAAAGCCTTTGCTTCACAAGCAAAAGGACTTTTGCTCAGATCCCACATAAAAATGCCAGATAGATATGGCGGTAGGCTGTAATTCCAACCCTGGAAGGGGGGAACCTTGGAATCCCCAGAACGAAGCAATAAAGGTAGAAGAACAATCCTGGGTGATTGCCTCCACAGGGACACACAGTCAAGTGCACACACACACACACACACACACACACACACACACACACAAAATAAAGTGGAAAGTGATTGAGAAAGAAATCTGACATTGACCTCTGGAGTCCACATGCACACACGTGTGTGCACATGGACAAGTACACACACGAGAGAGAGACAGAGAGAGAGACAGAGAGAGAGAGAGAGAGAGAGAGAGAGAGAGAGAGAGAGAGAGAGGAAAGAAAGAAAAAGACCTGAACAAGTTGCTTCATCCTGCCTCCACTGTATGCCAGCTCACCATTTTTCACCACCACACTGACTCTTCACCCCAACTTTTGGATCCAGTCAGAATCTGTTCCATGGGATCTAAATCCCTGTTCTTACCCACTCACCAATGGAGCTCCCTAGTACTCCCCATTCTCCCTTGCCATTGTGGCACAGGTCCTGGTTGTCCCCTAAACATCAAGGCACCCCCAGCTTTCTCACTTCCCCCTTCTTAATTATCAAGGTGAGACATAAGGTCATTGTGAGGAAGAAAGATTGGGGGTAAAATGCAGGGATGTGTCAGGTGCATAGTGTGAACTCAGTAACCACCAGCTATCTCTGGTCAGTCTCCAGCTCACTGTGATTGATTGATTTAATTTTGCAGCCCCAGGATTCAGACCAATGGATAGGATGGGAGCCCGGGGGATGCTGGTCTAACTTATAAGGGGGAGAACTTTGTCAGGGGACACGCGGAAGCGTGGGCAGAAGTGGTCCCTGGTTGCCCCAGAACCGCGTGGACCGGTTGTTTGCTGTCACTCTTTGTCCTGGAGAGCTGCTGCTGCTGCTGCAGGGTTCTCGCCGATAGTATTGGCCTCCGGTTTGCACGGGGCTTGTCGCTGTTCACAGCGGCGTGGGCATCTGCCTTCGGGCCGGGGAGGTGGACTCGGTGTGCAGAGATTCATGGGAAAGGACTGCGGCGTGTCCGCCGGTCACAGGGCACTTTTTTCTGACCGTCTCTGCAGATGTGAACCTGCACTTTGAGCGCGTTCACCAAAGCCTGCCCCAAGTCTCCTGGTCGTGTCCACCCGTCCTTGTCGCCTGCCCTGGGTTTCCTTGTCATTCTTTTTCCCAGCTCGGGAGTTTCCAGGCAGGGTTTTCTAGCAGCGCTCTGCGGGAAAAGGAGAGTGCGGTGGAGGCTGTGCGAGGTGGGAGGGTCTCCGTGGGGAGGACCGCTTTAGAAGCGGAAAGCTTGGCCCAAGGTCACCGGGCTGGTGGCGCGCCGCTGCTGTGCGGCAGGTCAGGGTGCAATGCGTGCGTAGGTGGCATCCGCAGCGCACCTTCGCCAAGGCCGCCTCCTGTCCCCCGACCTTGGGCGGCTCCCCGGCTCCCGGCCCGCGGGCGGCCTTTCCAATCTAGACAATCCGAGAGCCAGCACACCACCCAATCCACAACGCCCAACCCGCTGGGTGTCTGCAGGTCCCGCCTCCAGCCCCGCCCTTCTCCCGTGCCCCGCCCCTGGACTGCAGCCGCGTCCCCGAGACTGCAGTGTCGCCCCAGTCCCCTGGCTTGCCCCAGGCGGAGTCGCCCCCAAGCGCTGGCACTCAGGCACGCCCTGCCTCCGCCCTCTTGAGGCCGGCTGCTTGGACGCCAGCTCTGGGCGGGGCCCTGCGGTGGTGACGGGGCTCCTCCTCCTCCCCGGCTCTTCCCCCCCTTGGGCCCTCCTGCGCTAACAGTGCTTCTCTGGTGCCCGTGCGCCTGCTCCCAGCCATGGTGGCCTGGCGCTCGACGATCCTCATCTGCCTCGCTTTCTCCTTGGCCACCCTGGTCCAAAGAGGTAAGGCGGACAGGGTTGGGGGCACCCAGGGACCCCGCCCTATAGGCTGGGGGTCGCTCTGCGCATGAGCAGCCCGGCCCCCGCCTGGCCGGCCTGCGGTAGGGGCGGCGGGCGACCTGGCTGCCCCCGGGACTAAGGGCGGGAGTACGGGCTTTGGGGGACTGAACCCGCCGTGAGTGACCTCTATAGTCGAACAGCAAGGCCTCATTCTTGGTATTAGGCTTGAACCCCACCCCCCACCCCCACCGACCCCGCGACTGTCCCCTTCAAAATCCTGAACAAGCAGATGGGAGAATCTTGGCACAGACTGATTTTCACAATGTTCCGAAGGCCATCTGCAGCCAAAGCATCTGGAGAGCTTCCCTGGTGGCTTTCTACCCTGGGTGAAGTTCTCGGTGGGAGTTGGGGAAGAGGTGAAACGCAGGAAAGGGGGGGGCACTTGTAGATTCCACCAGTTTCCCGCGTGCTTTCCACGTCTAAGTCGTACCTTGTGGAGAAGGAGGAGGGCACGGGCTTTGCTGTGAATCAAGGGAAATAAGTTTCTTCCACCTTGTGCAACTCCAAGTGTGGTCCAGTGCCAGGTGCCCAGGTATCACCAGTGCTCTGGTGAGAAGCCCCGCCCCTGACCTACTGAGTCAGATTCGGGGTTTCATTTAGGGCTTTAACCAGAACCCCTGTAATTTGCTAGCACATTCAAGTTTGAGCAGCATCTTCTTAGGATAAATGCAGCCTGCGGTTAAAAATAGGGTCTTAAACATGTACCAGCAGACTCTTCTTGCATGTATTTATATCACATCTCCACTTCACAAAAAAAAAAAAAACAAACAAACCATGGATTAAGGAAAACACTGTAATTGAGCACAAAAATTGTGCAGCAAGCGAGTGAAAAACATGAGCTAAAAAATACCCCACAAAACTTTATCCTACTACTGAGTTCTAATAAGGTTTATGTGACATATAAAGAACAGTGGAAAAGATGGCAGTACTTCTAGCCTAGGAAGTTGTTGCAAAAGAGATGGGAATGGTTTGCCTATGGGCAATCCTGTTGAAGTTACTACAAGAAGAGTTGTTCAGGGCTGTGCAGAGAAGAAAGCAACTGGCAGGACTAAAGAGCTATTGTTTTTTTCTGGGTCATTGTCACCATTTGGGAATACAATGTTATTATCACTAGACCTCTGCTGGAGAAAAGTACACAGCAAGCATTGCAGGAGAGAACACTGGTAGTTTAACTTAATCTTTTTTTTTTTTTCATTGCTGAGGTTAAAACACACAGCTCTATGTGTGCTGGGCAGGTGCTCTACCACTGAACTACATTCAAGGTCCCCAAAGTCAAACTTTATGAACCCTCTATAGATTGTGTCTATACTATGCACATGACAGTGTTTCTGTGTAGTCCATGTCTACACAGTTACTCTGTTCTTTCATGTTTTATGGCCTTAGCACCACAGTGCTTATTGTTGGGGGCCATTGTCAAGTAAACTTTACCCGAGCACAATCCTGCATGTCTCCACAGTTTATTCACCTTCGAAATATTTGCAAAGAGACTTAGTGGTGACCAGTGTACACTGTGGATGTGTGGGACAAAGGAATGATTAACATTCTGGGTGGGATGGAGCAGATAGTGGTGCAATGTTTGGTTTCTGAAAACAGCGCATGATTTGAAATATGAATTATTTCTGGAATGTTCAAAGTAATATTTCAGTCTAGGGTTGACAATAGGTGGTTGAAATTGTGGAAAGCAAGACCTCAGAAAGAGAGAGCAGGGACAGAGGGAGAGACTGTGTTAGTTGACTTGAATGTTGAAGGTTGAGCTGTGGGCACATCTGTGAGGAATAGTAGTTAAGGCAAGCCCTTGAGCAAGCCTGCAGGAGACTGTCTGACTGATGTGGGAAGATCCAGCCCATAGTGGGTGGGGCCATACCTGGGTAGGCAGATACGATGGAAGGAGCTGGTTCAGTAAATTGACATTCTTCAACATACTTTGGCAGTCTTACTGTCTGGCGGATGAAATTTGCCCTTCTCAGCAATCCCTGTAGATACCCTGTGGCCAGTCCTCTTTGCTCCTGGTATTGGTATGAGCTCTCCTGGCAAGCTGGACAAAGAACCGTGACTGAGAAGAAAGACCCTCTTGTCACCCTAAGCTGTTTGGTTGTGAATTTATCAGCAGCATGCAAGCAAACTGTGACACTGTTGTAATCCTTCACCTGAATTGCATCTCATGGCTCAGAGATTTCTCTGTTTTGAGTTACTAGATGCTAGTAGGGGTTGGGAATTCGTGGGACCATTTTTACGTTTTCCAGGGAGAGGTGACATCTCAAAGTACTGAGCATGAAGTATTTAGACCCAGAGACTGCCCTACTTCTGCAGTGGCTCTGGGTTGGAAGGGCTCTGAACCTGTTTGGTCAATCCATTAATCACGAGGATTTTTTTTTCTTTTTCCATTTTCATGTTTATGTGGGATGCATGCATATTTACATATATGGGGCACATGCGTGTGCACATGCACACACACACACACACATACACACGTACATACGTGTGTATATTTATACATATGGAAGCCTAAGGTTGCTATTAGGAATTTTCCTCAGTTGTTCTTCTACCTTTTGAAGCTGGGTCTCTAATGAAACCCAGAGCTTTACTATAGGGCTAGTGTGGCCAAGCAGGGGATTCCCAGGCTGCACATTATGGGGCTGGAATTACAGGTAGGCTGTCACACCTACTTCCTTCTTATGTGGGGTCTGTGTTTCTGAGCTCCAGTCCTTTGGCTTGCATGGCAAGCATTTTGACCCCTGAGCCATCTCCCTAGCCCCACAAAGATGTCTTGAGGCGTTCCAAGATGTATCTCTCAGGTAAGTTACTACCTCTAGAGTTTTTGCTATGTATCATGTGTGTCCCTACATCTTGGTCTGCTTGTTTTGTTTTTGAGACAACATCTCAGGAGGCTCAGATGACCTCAAGTTCTGTATGTCGCCAAGGCTGGCTTTTAACTCTTCATTGCCTCTTCCTCCTGAAAGCTGGCCTGATACCCAGAATGTCTTCTTTGCTGACATTGCTCAGGTGAGATATTATCTTTGCCTTCTGAATGAGGAGATTCTCGTTATATGGCTCAAAGGAAGAAGCCAGGATTCATCCCAGTTATCTGTTATTTTGTTTTGTTTTGCTTTGTTTAACTTAAGAACACCAAGCCAGCAGCTGCTTTGCTTTCAAGGTAGGAACCCAGTTTTCGGATATTTTGTCTGAAATGCTTGAAGCCTAGAGTAGGGACCCAGGAGGCGTATTTGAGTGTCACTTTATTCTTTTTCCTGATCTTACGTAGTGGTTAAGCCAACCCAGCAGGTATCTGAAAGCTTACAGAAGCACATCAGAACATGGGGCAGTTAGGTACAGGTGTCAACATGTCCCGAGAGAACTGAGTCTTTAGGCACACTAATGAGGAATTATTTCCTGAAGGCAAGTCCTGAGCGAGCCTGTAGGAGATCATATAATTGATGTACAAGATTGGGAACCATTCCTTAGGCAAATGGATAAGATGGCATCATGGTTTGAAATGTGAGTTGCCCCCCATAGGCTCATATGTTTGAAACCTTAGCTGCTACGAATATTTGGGAAGGTCATGGCAGCTTTAGGAGGCGGAGCCTTGTTGGAAGAAGGCAGTCACAGAGGGTGAGGGTGGGCCTTGAGGTTGTTTAACTCCGCCCTGTTTGAGTGAGTGAGTCTCCTCTTGAGCTTGTACATAGCCTCCATGATGGATGTAACTTAAGGCGCCTCCAACTTCTGCCAGCCAGCTGTGCCTTTTCTGCCATAAAGGACTGTTTTCTTCCCTTTGGAACTATAAGCTGAGTAAATCTCCCTTTCTACCTTTAAGTTGCTTGACTTTGAGTGTTGTCTCACAGCAACGGAGGAGAGTAACCTATACAGATGGGGAGAAAATTGGTTGGAATTCAGTAGACTGACAAAGAAGAGAGTTCACCCCTTTCTCAGCAATTCCTGTGGATACGGTATGGGGTCCCTGGGCTCCTGATGCTGGAATTAATAGTCCTGACATGATGATGGACCCCTTGTTTCCTTAAGTTTGGGACATGTATTTATCAGCATGGCTGTTAATGAAACCTGACCCAAGGCATAGGGTGTGAGGTCTCACCCAGTATTTAAAGACATGCATTAGTAACTACAAGTTGAAAGGACGGTTACAGAGGTATCTTGGTCCTAATGACAAATGGGAGTCCACTACTGTGTGCATCATACTGCTTTTGAAACATCTTTGGAAGATAGCTAAGTGTGCCCACAGCAATGGGCAGGGAGTGGGGGTCACATCCATTTCAGAAGGGCTTTCTTTGAACCAGGTCCCTGACACATTGCACACATTCGTGCCTTGTGCTGGCCTGTGAACATTGACATCGGGACATGCAATGAAGGAGAGCGGTGACATCTGTAGATGTAATGAGTAAATGAAGAACATGTAAATCAAAACTGCTTTGAGATTCCAGCTCACCCCAGTCACAGTCATCCAATCAGTAAATGGCTAATGAATTCACTTCTCACAGGAAGAAATACAAATGGGCAATAAATATTTGACAAAGTGTTCAACACCCTTAGCCAGCAGGGAAATGAAAATTGAAATTGCTTAGAGATTCTGTCTCACCCCAGTTAGAATGCCATCAAATGTGTGTGCAGATAAGGGAGGGGCCTATTCAATGGTAGTCAGAAGGTAAACTGGTGTAGCCGCTGTGAAGATCAATATGGAGGTTCTCCCAAAAAATGAAAATAGAGCTACCATATGATCCAGCTATAGCACTCCTGGGAATATACTGAAAAGACTGAATCTATATAACACAAAAATACTCGCATGATAACCAAAACATGAATGTAGCCTACATGCCCAGGCTGGATGGGCCCCAGAGGCCATGCAGAGGTGGCCCCACATTTCTTAGCCCTTCCTACCTGAAATGGTCCCCAGGCAGCTGGCTTCCTGGGGACAGTTCTGGGATTCACCATTATGTGTGTCAGTCTTGCATGGAGTCTGAGGACTTGATCTCTTCATTCCATGTGCTTTGATCAGTTTTCTGCCTGATATTGTAGGCCATATTCCCTGACCCTCCTGCACACGGTGAACAGCAGGTAACTACAGGGCGGTTGCTCTCAAGCAAGCCAGAGGTCATGTAAGCAAGCAACTGCGGGCATCCCAGAAAGGACTGAGATGATGACAAAGTCTTTTCTGACTCCTCAGAGGGGCCTGAGAGGGAGGAGCTGGACTTGGACCTAGGGAATTCAAGGCAGATGCCTCCCACATACACCAACCTTCCTGTTCCCAGCTCTGTTTCTTAACCTGGTGATTTTGTTTTTTCAACTGTGTGGCTACTCTTACTTTTTGTACTTCGAATGTCAGCATTCAGAAAGAACTTGTGCTCTCAGGGGTCTGGGAAGCCCAGCTGAGGGGTTAGCTCTTCTCAAAGGTCTGCTCCCAGGGCCACTGACTGACAATTACTGGTTTTGATATAGAAATGTTAGACCAGCACCAGATGTGGTGTTAAATGCCTATAATTCCAGCCTGTGGGAAGTAGAGGCAGGAGTATCAAGAATCAGAGATTCAAGGCCAGCTTCAGCTACATAAGGAGCTTGAGGCCATCCTGGGCAACCTAAGAATCTGTCTCAAGCTCCTCCACAAAAAAATAATAAGAAATGCAAAATCATCATAAACATCTATTGAGAAGAGGCTGTTAAACTCTGGATTTGCCTGTTCTGGACACTGCACACAGTGGAATGATAGAACATCTTTGTTTTGTGCATGATTTTGTTAAATGCAGTGCTTTTTAAGTTTCTCCATAGTGTGTGTGTGTGTGTGTGTGTGTGTGTGTGTGTGTGTGTGTGTGTTGCTGGGATGGAACACAGGGCCTTGTACATACATGTTAACCAAGAGCCCTACCACAGAGCCACACCCAACCCTTCACAGCTCTGCCCTCCCATAGGTTCTTACTATATAGTCCAGGCTAACCTTTAACTGTCAGAGATCCTCCTGAGTGTTGGGATCCCAGGTGTGGGCACACCACTCAGTTGCAACTGTATTCTTTGGAATTCCCCTCATTGACTTTGTTATACCTAAAACTAAAGTTTTCTGTTTTCATCACTGTCTCGGGATAGACATGTTGGAAGAAATGAGATCACCTGCCATCTTTGTAGGTTGATGTCAACTCAGCTGATCTTGAACACCCCTTCCTCCACTGCTTGCAGACTCCTCAGGGAGCTTTGAGTCCCTTCTGGTTACCTTGGCCATCACCAACCCCTTCAAGTAGTTTATTTTGGCCTAGATTTCCAAGATAGCTCATCTTTTCATATTGAACCTTATTAGTTTCCATTTTAGGTGGCAAACTGGTCTTTGTTTATTTGTTTGCTTTCAAAGCTGTTGATTTTTCTGAGAATGAATGAAAAGAGGTGAAAAAGAGCCAAAGCCTTATCCACACAGTTCATAAGAGAAGAAATCAGATTGGACAATAAACATATGAAATGATGATCAGCCTCATTAGAAACTGGACAGATGTGAATTAAACTATAATAAGATAAAATTGCAGATTCCTCAGTCAGCTGAAATTATAATGAAATTTGACAAAACCAAGTGTTTATATAATCATAGCAGTAATGTGGTGTTTGTAGCAAACTTAGAAAATGCAGAAAAGCATAGAGAAAACTCAGGGATAACCCTCCTCATGATGATGTCAGTCGTTTCTCCACGCATCTGTTCAATGTACCTGTTTCAGGAATCTCACTGCCATTCCAACTTTTTTCTCTTATTGTGACATAAGAAAAAATTACAAAACAGCGTGCAAGGACTGGAAGGCTAGTGTAAAGTGAAAACTGATGTTGCTACCAACTAGGCAGAGAAATAGAAAGTTCAGAACACTTGGGTGACTATATTCTGTCATCCTGATCCTCCACCAAAGGTAACCACTATCCTAATTTTTGTGCATTCGTTTTCTTGCTTTACTTTATTCTGACTACATATACAGCTCCCCCAAAATGTAGTTTTGTTTCTTTTCTTTTTGATGTGCTAGGGAAGAAATCAGGGCTTTCTGTATGGGAAAAGCTCTTCCCAATTTTGCAGGTCTTTGTTTGTTTGTTTGTTTTTGACAGGATCTCCTCTATCCTGCGCTGGCCTCCAGCTCGTTATACAATCAAGGATGATCTTGACCTCCTAACCATCCTGTCTTCACTTTTCAAGTGCCAAGATTACAGGCCAGTTTATTGTGATATTGGGGTTTGAACTCAGGACTTCAAGATGCTAGGCAAGTACTGTGCCGGCTGAGCCCCATTCCCAGCCCTTGCCTGTCTTTAACCTTGGGGAAATAGAAACCTACTACTTGCAAAACCACCTTCTGTGCCTTTTCCAGGGTTACTGATTATCTGTCGTGTATAGCTGTGATTCATTCCATCTCACTGCTGTGTTATTTCACCTTTCAACTGTGCAAGAAGATTTCTTACTGCGTTCTTGACAATAGGCATGTTATGGGGTAGTTTCCAGTTTGGGGTCATTTCCAGAAGCACTGCCAGTTCTCCATGACAGAAACACTCAACTCCATGCCCTGGGTGTGGGTAGTCCCTTTTCACAGATGCCCAAGACCTATTTTCATGGTCACTGTGAGATGTTGTTTGTCTTTTGTACTCTCCTTACAGAGGTGATGTGACATGGGTGGCATGCTCTTTATTATTGCAGTTAGCATCTTATTGGCTTTTTAGAAATTAGCATACAGTGTAATGGGTGTCGCTGTGGTTTTTGCATACTTACTTGGCTCTTGCTGTGGTTTTTGCATACTTACTTGGCTCTCGTCCACCTTCCTCTTCCTCCTCTGCCCTCATCCTGCTGGTTTCCTTCTTCCGTAGTAGCCCCTTCCTGCTTTCAAGTCACATTCTCTGACCCCCTTTTGCTTCTTCCCTCTTTTCTCCCTTAAGACCATCCCCTCCATGGTCTTCTATTGACTTGCAGGACCTATACCACTGCACAGATATGTACACATCTACAAAAATTCAAACCTAGGCTCTGGGTGTGAGAGAAAGTGTGTGGTGTTTGTCTTTCAGAGTCTGGCTTATTTTGCTCAATGTAATGAATTCCCCTTTGCAACAAATGTCATGATTTCATTTTTCTTTATGGTGAAATAAAAATCCATTGTGTATATCTGCCACCTGCTCTTTATCTACTAAACTGTTGGTGGTTTTCTAGGCTGGTTCTACTTCCTAGCTATCATAAACAAAGATGTGCTTTGATGGCTGAGTGTGTGCCATGTTTTATGCCCTAAAATATATTTTAATCAACAGCCATGACCCATATAAACCAAAGCTCTTGGAGGTCTTCAGTTTTTTTTTTTTTTTTGAGAATATAAGTCCTGAAGCCAAAACATGTGGTAACTTGCTGCTTCAGAGTTATACCCAGAGGTGTTGTTTCTGGGTTGCGAAGTATCTGACACGTTGGTGTTATGAGGTGGAGCCTCACTGTCTCCCTAAGATGCCGCCTCCTCTTCTCACCAGCCACATCTCAAAGTAGCTGTAGTGTACCAGCTTTATGAGCACTTGTTATATCAGAAACCGACAGGATTCATATTTTACATTACCCTGTTTTAATGTGCATGTCTCTGGCTATGGTGTGGATTGTCCAGTGTGATTTCTTCTATGCATTGCCTGGTGGGGGGTTCAACTTGTGTGTTTTTCTGTTCATTCTTTTTCTTCTGGTTTTCATTCCTTGTGTTCTCGGCTGTGTTTGCTTCTGGCAGGGGGTGGTGTCAGCTCATTGTGATTGCACTGTATATGTGGGGAGCTTTTGAAGTCTAAGTAACTCTGCCAACTTCTAGTGAATTCTTTTTTATTCCAGTTGTCTTGGGGGCATCTGGCTCCTCCCCCTTCCCCTCCCCCTCTTGAAACAAGATTCTGACTTTTGTGCTAGGTATTTCCAACCTCCCTGAAGCCATTCTGTATTTCCATAGGGCTTAATTTGGAGGGGGGCAGTTTTGTTTTCGAACCATCCTTATCCCTTGGGTATAAATAACATTTTGAGGGGAACAATTTAATTTGGGAAGAAACTTTATATATTCCTTAACTTACTGTTCTGTAACCTAGTGTATAGTCCCCTTTGCCTGCCTTAGAATGCTCCTGATGCCAGAGTTATACATTGCTTCCAAGTAAGTGCTGGCTGTGTGAGTGTGGGCTCTTTATTCTCTGCATTTTTTGTTGTTTCATAAGTTTTGACCTTCTTCCCTCCCTCTTCCTTTCTCCCTTCCTCTTCCTTCCTCCTTGACATGGTTTTATGTACCATAGACTGTCCTTAAATTCACTGTGTGCCAGAGGCTAGCCTTGCATTCCCAACCCTCCAGCCTCTACTCCTGAGGGTATGGGTTATAGATATGCGTGACAACACCTGGCACAAAGTGGCTAAGTTTTTATTAAATAAAATTAAATTTTATTCTCTCTCTCTTTTTCTGCTTATTTGTGTGCATGAGTGTGCTTATTGTGATGCCTGTGTGGAGGACAGAGGACAACTTGCAGGAGTCCATTCTTGCCTTCCATCCTGTGGGCTCCACGATCAGATTCAGCAGATGGCAGCAAGTGCCTTCACATACTGAGCCATCTTTCTGGCTCAAAGTAACTGATTTTTAAAACATCACTTAAGAGTATTCGAGAAATGACAAAACCAACTAGGTCTCGCTCAGGCTGGCTTTGAACTCATTGTCTCCTCCCAAGTGCTAGGATCATAGGCACACATCGTCATGCCCACCTTCCACATGGTATTTCAACCCATATGGATATTGTGCAATGTTCAATCCAGGGTAGCATATATATCTTCCCAAACATTTGTTTCCTTAGAGAACACAACCAGGATGTCATTATCTGTCCTCACTCTTCTATGCTCAAGAACAATCAGGATTTCATCTGCAGCTATTTTTAGCAGAAAGGTTGCTCCAAATAATCTCTTCTGCTGTGATTAAAAATAAAATTGGTGTCTCCCCTCTCATTTGTTCCTGAAACCTTCTATTGTACCTCCTTACACAATTAACATTGTTACCATGTCTAATGACTAGTTAGGCCTTTGCTGTTGTACATGGCATGACTTTAAACAGGTTTGTGCAGACTCCATTGAGTATAATGGCCCGGAGTCACGGACTAGCCGCAAAAGACTGGTGAGGGGCTAAGCTTTTTTCTGTATTCACTTAATGTTCACTTGTCAGAGAGGTATAACTGCATATGCATACCAGGCAGCCAAGGGGCCATGTGGAGCATCTTGCCTAATGGCTTCAGCTTGTCCTGTGGCAGACCCAGGTAGAGTTAAGGCTAGAGGGAGTACTGTTGGGATGCAGTGAGCCAATCTTGGAAAGATGGATTACCAGGATAACTGAGGGCCTGACTTCAACCACACACCCTGAGCTGGCAGGTGGGCCAATGCCAGGAGTCATAGTTATTGGTGTGAGACTGTCAGCATCAATGTGGCATTGCCCCAGAAAGCAGCAGGGCCACAATGAGATGGAGCAGGGTGGCCAGCTCTCTCCAGGAAGCATCGGTGGAGTGCTGCCTATGTGCCAGACACCTTGCTTGGTGTTAGGCCAATAGAGATGAGTTTGGTGCTGGCCCAGCACAGTGAGGCAAGAATGCAGGCTCTCCTCACAGACTTGGGGCTTGACATTCTGTGCAGGCAGACCACTGTGACACGGGCTTGTAGTGACTAGGCTGGGATTGTGTCACGTCATAAAGGAGGAACAGAATAAGAAGAGAGGGCAAAGAACTGCCTGGCCCACACTGCAGGTCTGCTGAGGCAAAAGTCAGGGCAGGATGAGGAATGGAGAATGAGAGGTCTCCCCTGCATGACAGCTTCTTGTCCAGCATGAAGAGGGACTTATCTTCGGTGAAGCCAGGCAATGAAAGATGTTGGCTGTCTTAGTTTCATGGTTTGACGGCTGTAATAAATACATAATCCACACAATTTAGGAGAACAAGGGATTTTTATTGGCTTGTGATTCCAGATGACAGTCTATCATGGGAGGAGACTTACCAGCAGGTGCCAAGGAAACTGGCCACATCACATCTGTAGCAAGAGCCAAGGGGGGCAAGAATTAATGCACGTCAGCCTGGTAGCTTTGCCAAATGCCAACTAGCTCTGTCTTTATCTACTTTCCCTAAGAAAAAGTCCCACCCACAATGGGTAGGTCTTCCCACTTCAATTAAAGCAATCAAGACAGTCTCTTACAAACTTTCCCAAAGACCTCTCCTAACTAAATATTCCTGATAGGTGTGTCCAGAGGCCTATCTTCTAGATGTCAGGTTGACAATGTAGTACGCTGGAGATGAAGGTAAGGGGGTTGAGGGAAGAATTTAGTAGATCCACAGGACATGATGACTTGGGATACAGAGAACCCAGGCAAGACCAATCAGTCCCACCTCTCTTTTAACCCATTGTAATATTAGCAATATTGATTTACATAATAGTGGGCTTATTGTGATATTTTCTTTTTTGTGTGTGTATGTGCACATGTGTGTTGTGTATCTGTACTAGAGTGCACTCGAGTGAGTGTGCCCATAGAAGTCTAAGGGTGATATTGGGAATCATCCAGGATTGGCCTACCTCCATATTGCTTTGCTCTGGGGTTTCCCAGGCTCCATCTTCCTGGGCTGGAATTGCAGGCTGTCACCATTTTCAACCCAGTATTTTTACATGGGTTTTGTGATCCCAACTCAGGTTCTTTTACTTGTGAGGCAAAGGCTTTAACCCCTGAGCCATCTCCTCAGCCCTGTTGTGATATTTTCATACATGCATGTTTCTTAATCGATCAGCAACCTCCACCTGTCTTAGTGATGTGGAAGGAATAGACTGGAAAACAGAAGCCAATTCCAAAGAGAGTACTTGTAGCAGTCCGCCTGCATGGTTGCTGATAAATGACCAGAACACAGCTTAAGGGAACAAGGAATTTACTTTCTTAGGACAGTCCGGTTACAGTTCATAGTCCAGCTTGACAGGAGAGCACGCACCAACACCAGGGCTGAGGGAACTGGCCACACCATCACTGCATAATGGCTGAGAGATGGACAATCCTTACTTGCCAGACCAGCATGTCTGGCCAAGTATACAGAAGGATGCCAACTCTCTCAACCAGGTCTCTCTGATTTATCCAGGGCCTAATCCCACCCACCATGGGCTGGGTCTTCCCCAGCAGCTAGACAATCTCCTTCAGGTTTGCTCTGGGCTTAACTCAACCATCAGCTCTCTACAACTGTGCCCAGAGCTCAAACCCTCAACAGTCAAGTTGACACCTGTGCTTAACTATGACAGTACTGATGCCAGGGCTACATCCTAGTACAGAGGAGTGGGAGTCAAGAGTGAAGGTTGATTGCTCTATAGGAGGAAACAAAGTCATGTGGGACTTGCCTAATGTAATGTATTACACTCCTATACTAGCAAACCAAAGCACGCGCGCGCGCACACACACATACACACACACGCACGCACATGTGCTTTGGTGTTTAGTATATTCACAGAGTTGTCCAACAATTACTAATTATTTAATAATCTAATTGTAGGACAGTATCACCTTGATAAAAGGATCCCCAAGCCTTTATCTGTCCCTTTCCACCACACACCTCTCTCTGATCCCTGGCAAGCACTGTATTACTTTCAGTCCTTTATGGATCTCCCCATTGTGACCATGTAGCTGTTATGACACCCTGTATACTCTTCCATTCATATCTTTGTAGCTGAATTCTATTCCATTGTATTGGGAAGGTAGTGGCATATTGTTTATCTGTCCCTTGCTTGATGAGCACTTGAGTTGTTTCCACTCTTGGGCTGCTCTGACTAATGCTGCACTGAATATTCAGGCACAAGTTCTTAGGCGGGTTAAGCTCATGCGTATTTTGTGCCAACTTGGGTTTTATTTAGAAATCACAAAATCATGTGATATCGCTATGTTTAGCTTGTGAGGAGCAGTCACACCGTTTCATGAAGCTGCTGTCCCATGTTATGGTTCCATCAGCAGTAGCTAAGTGTTTCCTAGCATCCTCCTCACCACTGTGTGCATTTCCCTGTTTTTTTTTTTTTTTTTTTTTTTTGATTCTGGCTTTTGCAGTGGGTATGAAGTGGCACTTGACCCCGTGCTTACTGCAACCTGTGCTCTGCAGTGAAAATGTGTCCAGCTCAGAATGTGCTGAACTGGAACTGGGAGGCCCTGGCTGTACCCTACTGTTGCAGTTACTCTGCATGATTGCCAGTAAATTCATGACAAAACAGCTTAAGGGAACAAAGGGTTTTAATTTCTCTTGCAATAGACTGGTTACAGTTCTTAATCAAGCTTGGCAGAAAGTGTCCACACCAATACCAGGGGCCAAGGGAACGGGCAACACCATATCCATGTATCCACAGGACTGCTGAAGGAGGGACAGTCTTCACTTGCCAGACCAGCATTTTTGGCCAAGTATATCAAAGGATGCCAATTTTCTCAACCAGCTCCCTCCTGTCCAGGGCCTAATACTTACCACTATGGCTGGGTCTTTCCCATCAACTAGACAATTTCCTATAGGTTTGCTGGGAACTTAACTTACCTATTAATTTCTCATAAGTGTATTCAGAGCTCAGAACTTTCAGTTGCCAAGTTGACACCAGTATCTAACTGTAACATCTGCATCACAATGGGTCCTTTGTGTTTCTGCTCTGGTCAGTCTACCATTACCAGGCATTTCATCATGAGTTGCTCCTCTGTAAATGAATTGCCCCACCCTCTTGTTCCCCCTCAACAGCAGGGAGTTATTAAGCCCATCACTTTCACTTTATTTTCAGTTTCCACATTTCTGGATTCTTTTCAGTCACCTATTTTGCTTCATCAGGCATCTTCTCTCCTCTAACACTCCACCTCCTGCCTCGTTCATCCCATCCCCCTTAATTTCTCAAACTAGAGTGCAGCTTCTGTTACTTGTCCATTGCTCTACTGAAAGATTTCCCTAAGGCCAAAAAGGTGAGCACCCCTAATCTCAAAGTCTGAAATTTGTAATGTTTCAAAATTTGGATTTTAGGTTTGGACATTAAGAAGACTAGACTTGCAAAGTCTATACACATATTCTTAAATCTGAAAAACACTGAAAAATAGCATACTCATGATTCCCCAAAATTTGGATAGATAAGGGATATTCAACCTATAGATTTGCTGTTGATATATATTTTTTGAGACTAGTATCCCAAGCTGTTGAACTTCCTATGTAGCTAAGAATGACCTTGAACTTCTTCCTGCCTCCACCTCTCATGTGTTGGTATTACAGGTGTGCACCTCTGGTTTATGTGGTGCTGAAGATGGACTTCTAGGCAATATTCTACCCACTGAACTATATCCCGAGCCCTCAACATAGAATTTTGGAGTTCATTATTGAAGTTTCAGTTCCTAAACCATTGAGTCCAAGGACTTGGCTGGGGAGTTGGACTTGGAAGAAAGAGTGTGGCTTTCACTGCTTTTTGTAGAGTTGTTATTTGCATTGCCTTTAAACTAGCATAGTGCAAAGCAAGCAATGGAAACAGTAGGACACAGAGCCTATTACTCAGGTTAGCAATAGGAGATGTATAGACAAATGATGTCTGACTTGAATTAGAAGTTCCATCAATTTGTGAGTCTTTACTGCTATCTATATCTGTACCATGTGTGATTGTATCTATATCTGCATCTAATCTGTATCTGTGTCTCCATATCTATCTGACTCTATTGGGATTTTGCTTGGAGTTGTACTGACTACACAGATTGGTTTTAGGACTGTCAGCTTCTAAATTTTCAATCTATTTTTTTTACACTATCAGGTTTTCTTACCAAGCTTAGCACAGCTTGGTTTGAGTTCTGCTATCCTTTTGTTTGCTTTGATGTCTGCATTCTTCCTTACTCTTCACATTGCTTCTTAGACTAACCCCAAATGCTTTGTAGTATACGTTCCTCTTGTTATAAATTTGGAATTAGCAGGCACTATATTTCACTATCTTTTGTGCACATGGGCATGTGTGTGTATGCATACATGTATGTGAGCATGTGCATGTGGAGGACAGATGTCCAGCGTCATTCTTCAGGCACTCCAGACAGGGTCTCTTACTGGTCTGAAGCTCTTCAGACCGGGTTTCACTATGTGATTCAGGCTGGCCTTAAACACATATGTCACCATGTCTGCCATTAACCAAGTTTTGAAAATGTATAATATTTTAGACTAATATCTATAAGTCCATATAGAAACAGCTTTTTGTGTCTTTTGTTCATTGCTGTGTCCCTAGACACCAGGAGAGAATAGGGCCTGTATTAGGTCATTGTTAATATTTTTCAATTAACTGGAGGAAGAGTCAATGAATAAAGTCATATTTCCTTTTCATGGCCATTCTAGCAATATAAAATTTTGTGTTGACCCAGGTATGGTAGGGAGATTGAGGCAGAAGTGTGGCATGTTTGAGGCCAGCCTGGGCCATATAGTGAAACCTGGTCTGAAAAAATGAGTTTGGTCTTCTTATTATTTTGATTTTTTTAACTGAGTTCTTTTCTCCTCCTTTCTTGCTTAGTTAGTTAGTCTTTGTTTGGGTGGACTTTCTACTTTTTAAAGCAAACTTAGACAGAAGAAACAATCATCTGTTAGAAAAATTAAAGAAGTTGGGTTTACTTCATCCTTCATCAGGAGAACATGGAGGGAAAAAGAAGTGCTCTAAATTGTAGCTCTCCCAGAGAGGTAACACACAGGCATGTCACGCTTCTTGTCCACAAACTTCCAGAGCAGCTTTATTTGTTTTTATGTCAAACTGAATTGAGCGAATACATTACACAGCAAAGAATATGACTCAGCAATAAAAATGAACAATCTCCTAGTACACACAGTGCCTGGGAGGAGGCAGCACTGAAGACTTTCAGCAGCATGATTCCATGTGGATGGCATTCTTAGAACAGCATCGTTGTGGAGGTGAAGGAGAGACACGTAGTTGTCTGGGACTAGGGGTAGCAGAAGGGAGGCAGATATAGGTGGGTGTGTTGTCCAAGGCAAGCAAAAGGGATCTGTTGCAGTTCCTCTTTTTGTTGCTATGATATGACACTCAGAGTCAATCAATTTAAGGGAAGAAAGGGAGATTTGTGTGACTTACAGTTCCAGAGGGGGAACCTAGTTCATTCTGGCAGAAAAGGCATAGCAGGTGGCAGAAGCTGGAGGAAGCTCAGATCACTGCAGACATCATCATGGAGGTCAAGAGAGCAAGCTGCAGACTGCAAGAGTAGACCATTAGCAGAAGCATGGCAGGCCTAATCAACCTCGATACCTACTCCTTGTGAAACGCCTTTCCTCCAGCAAGGCTCCACCTCTCAAAGTTGCCACGACCTTTCCAAATACTAAAAACATCTAATGATTCCAACCCATGAACCTGAGAGGGACAACTCACATTCAGAGTATGACAGGATCATTATAGTGATGGAACTGTTTTTTATCTGGAGTGTGGTGGTATTTGCACCAGTCTGTATTTGAATTGTATGGAAACGAATGAACACTCCAAAAGAGTGCGATTAAAACAGGAAATCTAAACCAGATGTGTAGTTGTATCAATCTCTATATCCTCATTGTGATAGTGTACTATAAGTTTGCACAATGTGACCTTTGGGGAAAAGTGGGAAAAGTGTACAAATAATCCCTTTGTGTTGGTACTTCTTACAACTCTGTGATTCTATACTTATCTTCTAAAAATTGTTGAGTTAAAAATATCATCCTTTAAGTGCTGTGGATCACTCAGGAATCATCCTGGGGACATCCTCTTGATAAAACACAGCCAATCAATAAGATGTTCGAAATGATGTGTTTACAAATAGGGGCAGCCAAGGGAAGAAGAAGGTGGCTGTGAACTTTGTAGTATTTAGACAGCTCTCTGGGTAATAGATCAGGTCAGGAGAGTTGTCTGGCAGGAAGCCCTAGATCCCAAGCTCAGAGGCCATCATGAGTATAAGGATGTGTATTCGAGAATTGCAATCACAGCAACAAGTCAGCTCACTTTGGGAGAATAGGATAAATAATGAAGAGGTGTGCATATCCACGCAGGGGATGGCAAAGAGGTGACAAGCAAGAGGAGGACAATGCCATGGAGACGTAGGACAAAGTATTCAGGGAATCTCACCTAGAGCTGGGCCGGGCATTTGCCCTGTGCCTGTGAACAGTGTTCCCATCTAGCCCAAATGCAGTCCCTCATACCAGTCCTCCCCAATCTGGCCTTCTTCCCCTGCCTTCTTCTTTATTTCCCCTTCTCTTCCCTTCCCTTCTCTTTTCTTTCCTCTCATCAGGGTCTCACTATGTAGCCCAGACTCACCTTGAACCAGCGATCCTCCTGCTTCTGACGTCCCTTTGCTGTGATTGCACACTCATCCCACTGCTCCGTGCGACCTGCAGCATTCCTTTGCATTAGTGGGCAGCTTTTCACTGTATGGCTGCCTATATATTCCAGTGTGCTTATTTAGTCTCCTGAAATAACTGTGTGGGTTGTTCTCAGCTTCATTGTATTACAAACAAGCATCTACACATATATGTGCACAAGGCTATTTTGCAGCATATACATTTTCACTTCTCTTGGATGAAGCCAAGGAGGGACATTGCTGACCTTACAAAGCACAAGTTTGTTTAGTCTCTCTTTTTTTTTTCATTTCAAAATATTGAGGAAGTTTTTAAATTTTCCCTTGACTTTTTATTATTTTATTTTTCTAGTTTTACAAGCATATTGAGTACTCATCCCTGCTTCTTTCCATTCCCTCTCCCTCCCATCATTTTCCCTTCCCTTCATCAATTCCTTCCACTCCCTCCCATCTTCCTATCTGTCTGCTTTTATGGATCCCAGAGTTTCTTCTGATTTGTCTACTCTTGTGGGGGTTCAAGCCTCTTGTGGCATACAAAGTTGCCCCTCCTCCCGCCACCCCACTGATAGAGGCATTTCCCTTCATTCATCCAGTTTTAGTCCCTAAAGTTTCCACTGTATGTTCTTATCTCTCTTGAGTTCCTCATTAGTCTATGGGGGCATGTTGGCATGTCATCATTATGTAGGCCTGGTAAGGACAAGTCTCACTGCAGTGAGTTCCTGGATGCAGCAGTCCTACCTTGAATGGAATGTCTTGTCCAGTGATGAACCTTCCCATCTTTAGGTTGTTACAGTCTCACTACCCCCTCTTTCATGAGGTTCCCAACGCCTTAGGAGGGGTTATTTAGCCTCTTAAGAAACTGCTGGAAAATCAAAACTTCCCTGAGATATCATCTCACCCCGGTCAGGATGGCAAAAATCCACAATACAAACACCAACAAATGCTGGAGAGGATGTGGAGAGAGGGGAACTCTCCTACATTGCTGGTGGGAATGCAGGCTCATACAGCCACTCTGGCGAGCCATCTGGAGATTCTTAAAGAAATCAAAGATTGAAATGCCATATGACCCTGCTATTCCACTTTTGGGAATAACCCCCCATACAGCAGAGGTTTGCCTCGATATCACAAGCACAACATGTTCATAGCAGCACTGTTTACAATAGCAAAGTCATGGAATCAACCCAAATGTTCAACAGTTGACAAGTGGATAAGGAAACTGTGGTACATCTATACAATGGAGTACTACTCAGCCATCAAAAATGATGAATTACTGGAATTTGCCGGGAAATGGATGTCATTAGAAACAATTATATTAAGTGAAGTATCCCAAACCCAGAAAATTAAGCGCCGTATGTACTCCCTAATAGGTGGCTCCTAGTACCAAACCCACCCAGCCCACCTTGAGACACTCATAGGTAAATCTATGTATTACCTACAGTAATTGCAAGGATTATGAACAGGAGGGATGGGGTTGGAGGGCCACACCAGACACAAGGAGAGAAGTGACCATGTTACAGTAGAGAAAATAGGCCTCCATCAAGGACTGCAAGTAAGTAATGTGACACCTGGTTAAGTTCGCAGACGTTCGTTCCTGATCATTTACAACTAAGGGAGTATGATCTCAACAGAAGGGGAGGGCATATAGTCTGGCAGATAAAAAGTAACCATTTTGCAAATGGGTGATTGACCTCTCCCTCACTGAGGTTTCCTACTTTTATTACATCTACCCTTGAATGTGCTCTTATAATAAGACTCCAGTTTAACAGCTTTTTGTCTCTGGCCAGGGGGTGACATACAGTGCCCAGCAGGATGGAGTGAAGAGCATTGCAGGAGCAGCAAAACTGCAAAAGAAAATCAACAAACCACAATCCAGAACTTCAAAGACTCTGTATCAACCACCTAGAACTAGGCCAGACTAATCTCTCCCCATCCTGAAGCTCAGGGACATTTGCGGAAGAGGGGGCGGTAACAGTGTAAGAGCAAAAGGATGGGAGGAGCAATGATTTGCAAGATACTCCACACAAGTTAGGGCCGAAGCAATCATAATTGGACTTTGCATGCCCGGCGCAATGTCCAACACACTATTGACCTCACAAAGTCTAGCATCTGCTAAAGGCACCAAGATCCTTGGAGGCAAGGGATTGGTAGCCACAGTAGTGTTCCTATGCTTAAGGGGAACACGGGAAAAGGTTCAGGGAAATGCCACTGGGTCCTTGTACGTCATCAGAGAGGAGGGCCCAGAGGAGAGTCAGGCATGCACAAGAAAGGACTCTCTGGGAATTGGGAATTGGGACGGGAGGCACTGGGGAATGGGGAGGGAGGGGTGAGGGGAGGGAGAGCAGGGGGTTCGGGGGGAGGAGGAGGGAGGGAGGGAACTGGTGTACCTAATAAGTTTGTATGAGCTGAAATAATAATAAAAAATGTATTAAAAAAAAGAAACTGCTGGAGGGGCTGGAGAGGTGGCTCAGAGGTTAAGCCTCTGCCTTGCAGGTGGAGGGTCCTGAGTTCGGATCCTAAACCCCATGTATAGACGCCAGGCAGAAGCAAGGACCTCCTGCGTTTCTGGCCCTGGTAGGGCAGAGCCTGTGACTCCCAGGGCAGAGTAAACAAGGAGGAGGTGGAGGCGTCCATGGTGGTTCCCGAATTTGCCCATGGTTCTACACACACACACACACACACACACACACACACACACACACACACACACTTATGCACATGCGCACACATGCACACACGCACAATTGAATAAATAATAATAATAAAAAAAAGAAAGAAACTGCTGGAGTTTTTCAAGCCGTTCTGCTGTTTTGTGCCCTTCCCCCCAGCGCATGATATTGCTCATTCATCTACAGTGAGTGTAGTAGCATCCAGGATCTCACGGCCCCTGTGGCTTTGATTTCTCTGTTATTTATCTTTGGATCATCACTCCTTTCTGTATCCGGTGGTCTTACTTTTCCAGGACTTTGGAGAGATGGGATAAAGATATGAGCACCTGAACAAGAAGCTGGAGCATCATATTTTAATTACCCACATAGTCTCCAGTGTGGGGCTGGAACTTAAAGTTTTTCTTTCTTTCTTTCTTTTTTTTTTTAACCAAGCAGTTCCCAACTTCATCTTCTTTTCTGCATTTTTTCATAGCAGCAAATAGCAAAAATGATACTTTCTGCTTCTTCCAAGTCTCTGATCAAAAAAAAAAAAAAAGGTTAACCTTTCAGTCATAGCCTTTATTGCACGTCCAAGAACAAATTATTTAAGGGGAAAGGGGACTGTTGACATTTTACATGATGTGAAAATGGTAAGGATTTTTTTTTCTTTTTTCCTTTTCCTTTTTTTTCTTTTTTTGCCGGCAAGGTTGATTGTAACAAATCTGTGTGGGACTTGAGGTGGAAGGCGAGAGGTGGGAATTGTTTGGCTGGACCCCTCAATGCTCAGCCCCCAGTCAGGTTGAGTGCAAGTGGTCCCCTCCTGCCTTGCACAGTTCTCTCTTCCCAGGAACCAGTGCTTCGTTCTACATCTTTAGGAAGCATAACTGACTGACACTTTGTCTTGCCTCCCAGGGAACTGGAGGTTGGGGAGCTGGGAGGATCAG
The DNA here is from genome assembly GCA_023101885.1 of Typhlomys cinereus. Lineage (NCBI taxonomy): Eukaryota > Metazoa > Chordata > Mammalia > Rodentia > Platacanthomyidae > Typhlomys > Typhlomys cinereus. The sequence continues at coordinate 2,431,156 of JALPQD010000333.1, forward strand.
GGTGTAGTGCAGTGGGCTGAGGTAATTGCTCTGGCTTTCACGTCCCCTGTTGGAGGAGGGATGTAGGACATGGAGCGTTTCTGTCTTTTTATAAACAAAACCCGTCATTTTGGGCTTTGATATGTTGTGCATGTGCACACGCATGCATATATGTGTATGTGTGTGTGTGTGTATCTGTATGTGTATGTGTGTGTATACATGTTTGTGTATGCCACAAAGCATATATGGAGGTCAGAGAACAATTTGCAGGAGTTGCTTCTCTTCTTCCACCATGTGGGTTCTGGGGGTTGAATGATTGATTAAACAGCTGCCTCTACGCACAGTCCTATTTCTCTGGCCTAGGATGAGCAGGTTTGTGTGGGGTCAAATTGGCAGGAAGCGGTTTTGTAAGGTAAAACGAGTGCTGCTCTTTGGCTCCCACTTCTACAAGTGGTGCTCGCAGCCTATCATAGTTAGATACAGATGTCAGCTTAATGGTTGAGGGTTCAAACTCTGGGCACATTTGTAGAGAATTACCAGTTGACTTAAGCCCAGAGCGAACCTGAAGGAGATAATTTAGTTCATGGGGAAGGCCCAGCTTATGGTGGATGGGATTAGTTCCTGGGTAGGTGAATAAGATGGAGGGAACTGATTGAGGAAGTTGGCATCCTTCTGTATATTTGGCCAGACATGCTGGTCTGGCAAGTAAGGATCATCCCTCTCAACTATTACATGGATATGGTATGGCCAGTTCCCTCGGCCCTTGGTGTTGCTGTGGGTTCTCCTGCCAAACTGGACAAAGTCAAAGTAAACCCCTTGTTTTCCTAAGCTGTTTTGTCGTGAATTTATCAGCAACCATGCAGGCGCACTGCATTAGAGTCTCTGCATTGTGTTAGTTGATCACCCATCCCTATCTCTCTTAGCCTTTCAACCAGGAGTTATAGAAACATACCTGTTTTTGGAAAGCAACATTGCAGCCCAATTGCAGGGGAAGAAGCTTGTCGACTTTAAACATCTTTTTCAGCAGAACTTATCATAGCCAGAGAAGCTGGGGGTGGGGGTGGGCAGAGTAGGGAAGAAACCTAATTATGCAAATTTTGATCTTAAAGCTTTATTCGTATGTTTCCTGGCAGGCTGTTCTTTAATCTCAAGAGCAAGATTGCTCAGAATTACCATATATTCTCGTTAATTGCATTAAAATTATAGCAAAGGTTGTTTTTGCTATAATCAGGAGTGATTTTGATTAATACTTAGGAAATCAAACGCCTTGCCAGCAGTGGGAATGAGAACAACCTTCTCAGTGAGCTGTCCTTTCTCTTCCTTCTCTCCCCTTCTTCCCAAAGGCCAAAGATACAAACACATTTGAAAGGATTTTTAAAGAGTCTGTTTGCTTTTATGGATAGTCATTTCTTTTCAAAGAAAACACCCCCATGAGGGTGTCTATTTCCCTCTCTCTCGAGCGCGAGGCTACAGATTAGCACAGAGGAAGGCAGAGGCAGGACTTTGTTTGGCAACCGTGCCAGGAGCACAGGTTCTCTTTTGAGAGATAGTCTTGGACTCATAGATATTCAGGGTTTTCTGTCGGCTCAGAGGCCCTCAGGGAAGATGCAGAAGAGACCTGTTGGAGAAAATATGACACATTAAAATTACACCCAGATAAGATGTAAAAACCAAAGGGAAATTAATTAGCAGGGGAGGCAAGTCCACAGTGCTTAGGCACAGGCCAAGTGGCAGTAGTGATCGTGAGAGAAGGGGTCCGTTGTCTTTGATGGGTCGATGGTGGTTGATGATGGCAGGTGAACTGGGTCAAGGAGCTCTGTCCAACCATCTAGGGCACTTGAGAATGAGCTCATTCCACAAGCCTTAGCTGTGTATCTTGGGAAGTCTCACTCAGATGACTGGGACAGCCGAGAAAAAGGCTCCTGCAGGGTTGTCCAAAGGGACAAAAGCTTTGGAGGACACTACCTTCATTCTGGAGCTTCGGGCCTCCCCAAATCTACGCTGCGTTGACAGGATGAAGGAAGTGGGTCCAGGAAGCTGAATAGCTTTATTTATTTTTTCTTCAGTGTTGGGGGTTTGAACTAAGGACCTTACACTTGCTAGACAGGTACTCTACCACTGAGCTGTATCCCTAGCCATGGAGTTTGAAAAATTAGGCATTTTAGATTTACAGAAAAGTTTTGAAAATCCCAGGGTTCCTACAACACCCCTCAACACTTTGTATCATTATTAATCTTATAATAGTATGGTAGACTTGTCACAATCAACAGACTCTTACTGATACATTGCTACTTAAACCCATACTTTATTCAGCTTTTCTTAGTTTTTATCCTAATGTATTTTTTCTCTTGCAAGATCTTATCCTCTACCTGGGAATTTTCCATTTAAAAGTTATGGGACTGAACAGTTTATCGTAATTCCATGATTGGAGTCTTTCATGTCTCTGGGTTCACTGTTGCCTGTGAAGGTTTCCTAGTCTGAGTCTCCTTTCCCTCTCTCCCTTCCTTTCCTCTCTTTCTCTTTTTTCCCCTTCCTTTCATTTCTCCCTTCTTCCTTTTGGAAGCAGGGTTTTGCAACACTGCCAGGCTGACCCCAAATTCTGAGCTCAAGTGTTCCTCCTGCCTCAGTTTCTTCAGTAGATAGGGTACAAAACAATACCGAATGTCTAAATTAAAAATTTAAAATAAATTTTAAGTTTCAATATAGGCTTGATCACTTCTTTCCTGTTATGTCTGATGAAAATCAAGATGATTCAATTTCTAAACATGCTCCCATTTGGGATGAGAAGAGTCCCATTTTGTTTTCTCTCAGTTTCTATGTCTGTCACTCTCCATCTCTACTTCCCATACTCCCCTCCCTGTTATGAAATACACATAACATCGAATTTACACTTTTATCCTGTTATGAAATACACATAACATCGAATTTACTCCCATTCCCATTTTCAACTGTGTGACGCTGTGGCATTGAATATTCTCCTATTGTTACGAAGGGCTCTTTCCTACGTGTCATTAAACATGCACATAGCCTTAGAGAAGATGTACAGAGCACATGTGATTTTGTAAACTGTGCTGCAACGTTGTGTTTCTCACTGTGTGATCAGGACTGTTTCTTCCAGTCACAGACAAATCCGATTTGTCTCCTGTTCCCTGGCCCATGGCTGCAACTCAGCAGTGTTATGGATTGTATCTAAAATGTCCCCTATGAACTCATTTGTTGACCTCTTGGCCCCATCCTGTTGGCGCTGTTGGGGGGTTTGTTGAAAGTCTAAACCGTGAAGCCTAGTTGGAGGTTAGTATAAAATTACTTGTTTTCATAAAGCAAAAATATTGAGTTAGGGGTGTAGTGTCATGATAGAATATTTGCCTAACATACTGGAAGTTGTGGGTTCCATTCCCAGAAAGAAAGTACTTTAAAAACTTTTAATGCTTTTCCCACACATTGCAATGGATTTTGTCCTCAGAGCATGGCTTAACATGATTTGGTGTGCGTGCATGAGTGTGTGTGTGTGTGTGTGTGTGTGTATGTTTACAGTTTGTTCATGAATGTTTATTAGACTAGTACAGCAGTGCAAGGGTAGAAGAAATGTAGAAGAAATAGATGGTGAAAAGCCGTAATTAAGCCATCCCCCTGGGGGCATGCCTGTGGCAGATATAGGTTGTCTCTGACTCCTAGATCCCTTGCTCTTTGATTCCTGGCCACCATGAGGTAAAAAGATTTCTCTTACTATACCAATCTGTCATCATGGTCCACACACAAGCCCAAAGCTACAAAGCCAAGTGACTGTGGGATGAAACGCTCTGACATTGTGAGCCCAGCATGCAGAAGCATGTGAAGCCACCCAGGTGCTGCTGTGTCATTGCTAGAGTGTCCATACTGGTTCCTACTCCCACCAGTAATGGCCTCTGCATTTCTATGTTATCCCAAATCTTGTGTTCATCATCCTTCTAATTTCTGCTCACACCATAGTTAGAAAGCAGTGTCTCTTTGCACCATGCATCCATGATAGGCATCGCACATCTGTGATGCCAATCCTAATCCTTTATGCACAGGTGGAGGCCTCATTATCTCCTGACCCAACAAGGAATTGGTACTTTGATCAAATAGAAATGCCATGATCCCTTGTTTGCTTCCTTCCCTATGTTTTTAAATTTCCTCTAAGCTCACAGCTTTCAAGGAGCCAGATTAACCCTGGCATTTCTTACTCTTGATTATTAGCAAGCCCTGAAGTGACGCATGCTTGCTTGTGCTGCTTTCTTAGCGCTGCTCTCACAATGCATAGTTAATGTGCTGCATTAGCAATCTACCCAGAGAACAGCATTTGGTCAGTGAGGACTACAGACGTGACAGTTTATACTATAGAGCTAACTTTGCATAAGTGCATCTTGCCTTGGTTCACATACACAGTGGCAACATTGCCTGACAACCCATTTCTCAGAACCATTCCCTGGCTTTGTCTTTTTTTCATTATTAGTTAATTCTCAAAGCAGAAAGACAACAGATTTATTTTGTATACTGGAGAGACATGCCAGGCATAGCAGCAACAGGAAAGGTCACATATCCATTCCCTGTTTTTCTTCTCATTTTCATGTATTGTGTGTGTGTGTGTGTGTGTGTGTGTGTGTGTGTGTGTGTGTGTGTGTGTGTGTGTTTCATAGGTTCATGAATGCACATGTGTATACAGGTGCATGCGTACGTGCACATGTGTTCACGAGGTTAACATCAGGAATCACCCTTGATATCTCTTCAACATTATTCTTTTGAGTCTGGGTCTCTAAAGAAACTTAGAATTCACTTATACCCACCTTGCTTTGGGGATACCTAGACTCCACATTTTACATAGGATCTGGTCCTTTTGCTTGCACAGCAAATGCTTTAACCGCTGAGCCCTCTCCCTAGCTCATTCTCTGAATTTAAGCAACAGATAAATGAAAATCTTTTTTTCTTCTCAGAAATTTGGGGAGAGGAAATCTCTAGAATCTAAGATGTCAGCAGTTTCTTGCTCCCTTGCTCTCTCTTAGCTCCTGGCTACTATCCTTCTTTGACTATTCGTTGCTTCTGGTTGTTGACATTCTTTGGTTTTTAGCTGCAGCACTCCTTCACATTAAGTCTTTCCCCTGAATCTGGATTCAAGTTTTTCTTTGTATCAAGGCATTGTGCATCAAGTTAGGGCTGTTGTTATCATAGTTTTGGAGGACAGGATCTTCTGTAACCAGGCTGATCTTGTGTAGAGGACCAACAAGTGGACACTGGTGTATAGGATGCTACTTGCTAACAAAGGAAATCTCATTCCTTGATAAGACAGACAGACAGACAGACAGACAGACCCTAGGGAAGGCTGAGAGGAATTCAAATCATGAGCTTTCTGTGGAAAACAGAACTACGAAAATGGTAGTCTAGTGCAATGGTGTGCTCAAGAGCCCCTCAAGAAATTAACCCATAGCCTGAAACCTTAGGGATTCCTGTTCATTCTGGAAATTTCTCATGCATAGACCCTCTCTCTGGCCCATGCTGGATATCAGGAATCAGGAATGTTGATCCTCCTAGCTCCTCATGTGTGCAAGCCATGCAAGCACAACTGGGAGATCTTTTCCACATCCCTATCTCTCCTTCCAACCAATCAGAAGTCTCATGCCTGGATTTGCATACAAAATCCCAGCCCCCTGATTGTCCCCTATGTATTAAAAAATATCTGGCAAGACTGGGTGATGAATTTTCACCATTCTCCCTTTGGGAGGATTTTCTCAGCTGTTTTAGCCCTACTTTTCTCAGCTGTTTTAGCCCTACTTTTCTATTTCCCTCTCTGTGTGTTTCTTTCTCTTCCTGCCTTTTTCTATTTCTCAATCCCAGGTCAGCTTCACGGGTCACCATGCTTGGACACGATATACTTAGGGAGGGATATGACTGGGCCACCCCTCCCCCCTGAAAAAAACCTTAACGTTTTGAACTTTGATCCTCTTGCCGCAGTCTTGCAAGTACCAGAATCGCATGTATGTGCCACCATACCCAGTTGCTTCTTATTTGATCCTATACCCAAAACCCCTCCCCCACTTTGAGTTCCTTGTGAATAGACTTGATGCCTCTCAGAAGCCTCGCTCAGGGTTTTGGGCTGGGGGTGAGCAAAAGATGTTTTCGTCAGGTAAATACAAGACTTTGTTGGTTAGAATGCCATCATTTGTCACCTCACCTCACACAAATGCTCTGCAAGTGCAATAATTGGAAGAAGCTGTGCAAATGACAGGACCATGGTATAATGTTCACAAATGCCAACATGCAGCAAAGGCCTAATAATATACTAGGTGTGAATTATGGACCATAATTAAGGCCTTTGTCAGTCATATTGCCCAATTAGAATAGGCATAATTGTAAGTAGGGTTTTTTTTTTTTAAAGAATAATTGCTTGTTGAAAATGTGACATTAAAGAGTTAGCAAAATAGGATCCGGAAAGATTTCCAAATGAATAGTTCACCCTTTTACTTAAGACTAAGAACAAGAGTGGACACTTGACTTCTTTCAAACAGATGTCACTTGCTCTGGTGACTTACCTGGGGCAGGGGATGTAATGTTCTTGTTACTCACTGGGCCTGGGTGGTCTTGGGACAGGCAAGTACATAGAAGGGGCTATTTCTGATTGCTGCTTTCCCTAATTACTATGAACTTAGTTGATTAAAGTAACACAAATCAATTTCTTTACATTTTGGGTATCAGATGGCTGGCTAGAATCTCACTGGACCAAAAGTCCAGTCCAGCAGGGTTGTATTCCTATTGGAGACTCTAGGGATACATCTGTTACCTTCAGCCAAATCAGGTAATCCAGGATAGTCACCCTATCTCGAAGGATCTTAGCTTAGCCATATACTATGGTGATTTTTGCACATGTAGTAACAATAGGTTTATATATCCTGGGAGGTGAAATGGGAACATTCTTGAGCGATTCCACCCATTACATTGAATATTATAACATTACCAATGTATCATATGATATTGCTTTTATTTACTTATTTATTATATGTTATGGGTAAATGCGTATGTGTATATATGTGTGATGTATGTGTGTGTAACACATGTGAGTGTGGATGTGCATGTGCTGTGCTATGCATGTAGAGGTCAGAGGTCAGAGGGTGTTATTCCTTGCCTTTCCCTTGTGTTTGACACCAGGTCTCTTTACTGCTGCTGTGTAAGCCAGGCTGGCAATCTCTGAGAACTTCCAGAGATTCTTGAGTCTCTACCTCCTATTTCCTGTAGGGACACTGAAGTTACAGATGCTTATGCCATGCTGATGCAGCTTTTGTATAGGATCTGGAGAACCAAGTTAAGGTTGCCAGGTTTGCATAGCAAGCACCTTGCCCAGTGAGCCATCTCACTAAGCTATGACGTCGCTTTTAAATAATAGTTCTGGGGCTGGAGAGATGGTTCAGAGGTTAAGTCTCTGCCTTAAAGAAGGAACTGAGTTTGGATCCCAGATCTCATGTAAAAAAAAAATGCCAGGTGGAAATGGTGGCACCAGTTCTGGAAGGCAGAACATGGGAAACCCCAGAGCAAAGCAAAAAAGAGATAGAGTAATCCAGGGTCATTCCAAGTGTCACCCTTGGGCCTCCATGGTTACACGCACATTACCTCACACACACACACACACACACACACACACACACACACACACACACACACAAAGGAAAAGATAAAAATAATTTATAAAATAGAGCATAATGGGCAAAGGCACTTGCCACCAAGCCTGATGACCTGAGTTCAGTCCCATAGCCCATATAGTGAAAGGAGAGAAATGAATCCTGCAAGTTGTTCTTTGACTTCCACACACACCCTTTAAAGCACATACCAGACATACCAGCAGATAGATAAATCAATCAATCAATCAAACAATAAAGTAGAATAGTTTGGGGCTGGAGAGAGGCTTCTTCAGTGGGTAAGAGCACTTGCTGCTCTGGCTTGAGGATATGAGTTTGCATGCCAAGTGTGGCAACCCTAGGACTGGGGTGGGGGTAGAGATAGGAGGATCGTTGGGGATTGCTGGCTACCAGTTTAGCTCTAGGTAGTAACAGACTCTGACTCAAGGAAATAAAGTGGAAAATTATAGATCAAGATATCTGATGTCCTCCTCCTTTGTACTTGCATACATAGGCACCTACACATACACACACCACACTCACAGTACACTGCACTTACATACATACATACATACATACATATATATATATGTACTTTTAATCTTAAATATAAACATAGCATTTTCTAGAAAAAAGATACCATTATCTACAAAAGTACAATATACATTTTGGGGTCAGATCTTTAGACAATTTTTCATTCCCTATAGGTGGCTAATGAGCATGCAATTCACTGTTTAAAAGCGGACAATTTGGTCAGTTCCAGCAGACATATGCATCTGTATAAAGGTCAGTTAACTGTCACTGCAGTCAAGGTCATGACAAACTTAAAAGCTTCCTTACGCCTTTGTAATCCTCTTCACTCCTCCCTGTGCCCAGAAAACAAGTGTTGTGTTTTCTGTTTGCATAATATTTTGTAGAAGTGGGATTGCACAGCATCCTGAATACAGTTTGCTTTTGCAGTCTGACTTCTGCCACTCATCGTAAGTCTTCTGAGATTCCATATCATTGTGTATATCATCTATCCATCCATCCACTCATTCCCCCTAAATGTGCTGGGCTAAGTGGCTTCTTTTGACAAACAGGCTGTGTACAGTGGACTTTGCTACATTGGCCACTTCAGGTGTCCCGACCTCAGTCCTTTGGCAGAAAAGAGGTCAACCTGTCAAGAGAATCCAGAGGGGTATGGAGTGACAGCAAGGAGAAAATGGTCTTCTGTCTGGTGAGGTTTCCCAGAAAATATGATTTTGGACATGGGCAATTTTCCCCCAGTCATATGTCCTATGACTTTTCCTGGGGAGATGTGAAGGAACATTTCTTCACCCTAGAAGGGACAGCAGTGACAGAACAAGTGATTGTAGCTGAGTCTAGCTTGGCAAACTAATAACTTCATTGGCAGTTATTTACAGGAGTGGGGGGGCACTGAAAGGCAACAGAATGGGGATATAGCTCAGTGGAGAAGGAGCCTGCTACACAAGCTTAAAGTTCGATCCCCAGCATTCACTTGAAAAGTTGGGCATGTCTGCATGTGTTTGGAATACCAGTGCTGAGGAAGTGGAGTTAGGCTGTTCCCTGGGTCTCACTGGACCAGTCAGGCTAATCTACTGTACACAGCCCAGGCCCCAGTGAGACAATCGATTTCCCCTGGATTTTCGTCTTGTTTTGTACAAGATTTAGAGGAGTAGACAGCAAAGTGTGAGCCAACAAGGAAGCCTTTATTCACAAGGGAATAATACCTCAAATAGAAAAGAGTTGAATAGTAAAAGGCCACTGCATGGGAGTGGTGACAACACAAATAGGAATGTCACGGTGACAGTGAGAAGCCCACAGTCAGAGTGCCAGTGGGTGCTACAGCTCTGGGCTCCTCCTCTTCTTTAACACAGGCTTTTGCTCTGTAGCCCTGGCTGGTCTGGAACTTAGTGTTTATCAGGCTGGCCTGGAACTTGTTGCAATCCTTCTGCCTCTGATTCACAATTGCTGGGGTTAGATGGATTTTTGTGCCACATTTCCTAAGGATACCGTCTTATTTGATTATGACCATACTACTGACTCATTTTAACTTGATTGTCTTTTCTTAAATCTCCCCCAACCTCCTCGCATTCTGAGGAAGTAGACTGCAACACTCCAATGGGGGGTACAGTTTAGCCCGCAGCAAGCGTACAAGGTGTCTCTCTCTGCTGAGGAATGATTTCTCCTTGAATTAGCTTCCTCTAAGTCACCAGTCAGCCAGCACCCAGGCAATTCCCAAGTCGTGCTGTATCTCGTTATGAGTTGCAATAATTAAATGGCCTAGAATGTGACAAGAGAGATAAAACACAGCGGTGCTTCAGATTCTTTCTAGAGTGGCTTGCTCATGGAAAAAATGCTTGCTACGCTGTTTGGTTTGCAAGTTGTGTCCCCTAGACTATACTCTGGGCTCAGGGCTGGAGAGAGGAATGTCTCTGGCTGCCTGCATAGGCTCCTGTTCATGGGGTATTATAAGACACTAACTGAAAGTAAATAGTGGATCCTGTGTTTAGGGACATGACTCTGGGGATGATCATCTTGACTATTAGGCCTTACCTTTTTGTCTCACTAGCCATTTTTCCAGGTACTTGGGTTACCTATGAGCACACAGTTCAGTGCTTGAAGTGGGAGACTAGCTGGTTCCTACTGACTATTGTGATCAGCAGAATAATGCTTCCCCTCCTACCAGGATGACCACATCCTGATTTATAGAAATTGGGGTGTGTTATGTGGCATGGTAAAAGGAGCACTCAGATAAAAATAAGCTGTGAGCCCTGAGAAGAAGAAGATGATGAGCTTGCATTATTCAGGTGGCCCCGATTGCATCACAATCACTGGTCAGTCACTGGAAGGCAGGAAACCCAGGAAAGGCAGATGAGGACAGTAATTGAGGCTATAATAGCAACCTCCACACCTGGAAGAATCAAGGACACAGACCATCCCTGAAAGGTTCTAGAAAGACTGAAGGTGGACTGCTGCTACCCTGATTAGAACTCACTTCATATTGGCTTCCAGAACTGCAAAAGTACAGCACACGTGGTGTTTGGACCAAGGTGGTGTTTCTACATATATGTCTGAATGGTCATTAATGTGTTTTTTCAAGATACGAAGATGTGAGCTCCATTTCCAGCCACAGGTATGTGGCGAAGTTAGGGAATTGAGCACACCACTTGGTTGGGAGCATGCTCACTGCCAAGCCTGGCCTAGTTCCTGTCTTGAGTGATACATGTGAGCCAAAAGGAAGCTTAGGAAGTTGACAGGTCGAATTCTGCTTTAAGGAACAAAGGAAAATATTTTCTTTTACTATTTTCTGTGTATGTGTGTGTAGGGTGCATTCAAGTGAGTATTCTTTGTGTGTGTGTGTGTGTGTGTGTGTGTGTGTGTGTGTGTGTGTGTGAGAGAGAGAGAGAGAGAGAGAGAGAGAGAGAGAGAGAGAGAGAACTGTATGTTCCTGCAGAAGTCCAAGGGTGACTTCAGAAATCATCCTGGATTGCTTTACCTTAATACTTTGCTCTGGAATTTCCCTCGTGCTGCCTTCCATAGCTGGAAGTGCAGGCCTCTGTCACATTTGTTTGACACTTTTACAAGGGATCTGGGATCTGAACTCAGGTCCTTTTTGCTTGTGAGGCAAAGATTTTAACCCTGGGCCATCTCTCCAGCCCTACCTTACTCCTTTTGACACATGCTCTCTAATCAAACCCAAGGTTTAGTACTGGGGTTAGCTTAGCTAGCCAGCTTGATTTAGGGATTCCTAGTCTCTGCCTTTCAAGATTTGAATTATAGAACGGCCATCACACCCACCTGGCCCTTTACTTGGGATCTGTGGAGCCTAACTCCAGTCCTTTGCTTGGGTGACTAGAATTTTATATGCTGAACCATCTTCATAGCTTGACTTTTTTTTTAAATTATATATTGCTTTCTTTTTTAAAAACTTTTATTTATTCATTTAATGTGTGTGTGTGTGTGTGTGTGTGTGTGTGTGTGTGTGTGTGTGTGTGTATCAGAGGGCATATGTGTCCCTGTAAAGAGTCAAGGGTGATTTTGGGAATCATCCTGGATTGCCTCTATCTCTTCTCACTTCACTCTGGAATTTCCCAGACTTCACCCACCAGGGTCAGAAATACAGGCCACACTTTCTGCCTGTCGTTTTTATGTGGGACTTGGGATCTGAACTCAGTACCTTCTTTTTGTGAGGTACAGACTTAACCCCTAAGCCATCTCTCCAGCCCGACTTTGTTTTTTTTTTAAACAAAATTTTAATCTATGATACTCGCTGGAACATGAATCGCATCAGGCTTACATCATCAAAGTTAAGCTGGATGAAACTCAGTGGGCCATACAAGTGAGCAGACCTGAAAATAGAGGGGAGTTTGAAAGAGGAGATGAAGGGTTGGAAAGCAGAAAGGAGGAGAAGGTGAGACTTGGGGATTAAGGGCTGAAGAAAAAGTCATAAATTCACTGCATTCATATATGTAGCACTAAAATAAATAAAGAAAATGTTAAACAAAATAAACTCTTTGAAGACAGGATCTCATGTAGTTTAGGCCTCAAGCTTGCATCATAGCTAGGTATGACTTTGAAGTTCTTTCCATCTCCTGAGTAAAAATAGGTGCCACCACACCTAGTTTTATTCAGTGCTTGGGATGGAACCCAGAACTAGTGTGTGCTAGACAAACACTCCCCCTACCAACCAAGCACTCTACCAATAATATACTTTCTATGGGCTCTTCCTTCTTCCCTCCCCAAACTGATCTGGCATTTTCCAACAATCTAAACTTGCAGAGTGCTTGCCAATCCTAATGCATTTAAAATTTTTCTTCGTATTATATCCTGAAAACATCAATATTGTTTGCATCACCTACCATCACTGGGTTTGCATACAGAGCTAAAAGTTAAATACAGAGTGATAAAAGAAGGAAAAGCCAGATGAAAAGTTATGTCTTTATCTTACACAGTATTAAATAACTTATTTAATTTCTGTTGCCTCGTGGAACTGGCTGATTTAGACCAAATCAAGCAAGCACAGACCTGGTCGTATTCCTTGGGATTGCTCTATAGCCCAAGACAGAAATCTCTCATATTTTTCTGAAGATAAACAAATTGTGGAGTCTGATTCATTTGAAGATTTATTTGAGAGTGGGAAGACTGACAGCTGGTTACATGGCTGGCAGCTCAGGAGGAGGTTAGGATGCAGCGTGTCTCATGTCCTAGGGCTGGCTCAGTCCAGAGCCTGCTTAGTCAGTGTGTGCAGAGTGCCACTCCAGTGCACATGGCTGTCAGGGATTCATCTCTTATCTGTGCACACAGGCGTTGAATTTCAGTGGGTGTAGTGGATCACAGTGTGCATGTTGTTGGGAAAGAAATTTGAGCAGGCCACTTCATAGCACATTCATGAACAAGACCTGCAGAAGTTGAAGGGCGAGTGGGGTTGAAGAAGAGGGAGTTTTTGTGTGGAAATTATCTTCTAATGCTTACTGGTCCATAGTACCAAAGTAATCCTCTGACTACTTTTAAGGTCAACATACTTTTTTTCTAAAACTTCAACCTATACAGTAAATGAGCTTCTTCAGAAGCACATTCCTGGGGTTGGGGAGATGACTTGGGGGAGCGGTAACATATTTGCCACATAGGTATGATACCCAAGTTTGAATCCCTTGAAACTGCATAAAGCCGGAAGCAACCAGTGCTCCTAAAGCAAGAAAGAGGCAGAGACAGGTAAATGTCGAGAAACTCATAGGTCCTTTAGTGTGGAATAATAAGGATGAATAAGAGACACTGTAATGACACGGAAGATGAGCATCTGTACTGGAGGTTGTTTTATGACCTCTACATATCCATATTCTCTCACACATAAACATGTGTGCATGCACATACACACACACAAATGCATGTGCATACACACACACACACACACACACACACACACACACACACACACACACAGATAAAGGGAAAAAAAAGCACATGCCTGAACTTCCACTCAGGCAGTGCTGGAACTGTGTGTCATGAACACACTGTGTTAGAAACATGGACAAACACATTTGTGTCTCTCTACAATGCCAAGGTACATCGGTCTCATTGGCAACAATTTCCCTGATAGTTCCAGATTCCTTGTTAGTTCTGGTTGAGGCAAACACTAGTTCTTTTGTTCCAGTCTTAATTATCAACATTATCATATGCTATACATCACATGACAAATGTCATCATCTATCTATTTATCCATCTATCTATGTGTACATATGTAGGTATCTATGTGTGTGTACATATGCAGATTATGGAATGGCTCCAAAAGGTTAAGGAGGCCAAGAGTTTTAAGGAAGCCTGAGATCAAGACTGGGCAACTAATAAAAATATAAATGTATTCTTTGTGTGTGGGGTGTGTGAGATAACACGCATCTGGAGGTATCTGACATTGGATGGTCAAGCTGCAGGGTCACAGTTAAACTGTAGAATTGACTCCAGCTGCAGGCCAAGAGGGCAGGACTGGGTGCAGATGAACAAACTGAAAAGGGTGACTGGATGGACAGCAGGATAGCCACACTGTTTGACTCAACAGGACAGGGAGATAGCCATTTAAGCAGACCATGATAGCAGTCAGGACTAGGTTGAGCTGAAACTGCTCTGTGGGATCTGAATTCACCCCTGATAAGTTTACAGCATGACACCCTGTCTACTCCCAGGAGTAAACCATGTATCCATCTGGACTGTGTGCACAGCCTCTACCCTCAAAACAGAGTCAGTCTGAAAAGTCACTGTTTCACACAGTGTGGAGTAACTTATGGTACCTGACTAAACTTCCTATCTTTAACTATTTCTTTTTTTCCTTTTCTTTTTCTATTCTTTTCTTTTTCTTTCTTTCTTTCTTTCTTTCTTTCTTTCTTTCTTTCTTTCTTTCTTTCTTTCTTTCTTTCTTTTCTTTCTTTTCTTTCTTTCTTTCCCTTCCTTCTTTCCTTCCTTCCTTCCTTCCTTCCTTCCTTCCTTCCTTCCTTCCTTCCTTTCTCTCTTTCTTTCTTTCTTTCTTTCTTTCTTTCTTTCTTTCTTTCTTTCTTTCTTTCTTTCTTTCTTTCTCTCTCTCTCTCTCTCTCTCTCTCTCTCTCTCTCTCTCTCTCTCTCTTTCTTTCTTTCTTTCTTTCTTTCTTTCTTTCTTTCTTTTTTTTTTTTTGAGATAAGGTCTAACTCTGTAGCCCAAGCTGCTCTGGAACTAACTTACTATGTAGGTCATGGCAGCTCTCCTGTCTCAGCAGTGCTGAGATTACAGATGTGAGACATCCCACCTGACCCTTTAACCCTTTTTAAGTATATTGTTAGTAGCATTAAGTAGATCTCCATTGGCATTGCATAGTCTACTGGCACTCACATGGATGTGTGAGACATATCTAGAACTCACAGGTCCTGCTGTACTATGGCTTCCAGTGGGGTCATAGTGAGTACTACCTGCTGGGCAAATGAAGCACCCAAATACTTAAAGCAGAAGACTGGCCCTGGGGTGTCTACCACTTTGTCGTCAATAGCAATGTTTTCTGGAAGAATTTAATCCTCAGTTGGGGACTCAGCTAGGGATGTAGCTAAATGAAGTGTAAATGGAATTCCTGTACTGTAGCCAATCCCCAGTCTACAATCTGTGACCACTACAAGCTGCATTGGCAGCTGAAATTTCATTCACAGCAGCACTTACTGCTTCCCTTTTCCTACATGAACTCCAGCTGAAATGTCACCTGAGTTCTGTAGGCCTCCGGAGTTACTCATTTTCTGCAACTCCCGATCTTGTTCTTGCCCTAAGGAGTGATGTTGTATAGCTGTTTGCTCCCAATTGAAAACATTCAGTCCTAGAGGGAAGAAGGAGGATCCAAAAACTTAGGATGCTAAGGAAACTTATTAGGCTCAAGAAGTGCTGCAGAAAGCTACCGGACTCCACGCATGCAGCTTCGTGAGTCGTCACCTAGGCCAGAGTGGACTTCTTGATGCAGTTGCCTCTGAGTCACCCATGCTCCTGAAGTAGTCAGATTGGTGTGCCAAACAAAACCACACAAGTAGTAGCAGTGTTCCTACAAATATTTAAAGACTCTGCATGAAGACCCCTCCAAAAGTAAAACCGCATTATTTTATATATGAATGTATAGTGTGTGTGTGTGTGTGTGAGAGAGAGAGAGAGAGAGAGAGAGAGAGAGAGAGAGAGAGAGAATCTTCACCCTTGTCAGTGCAGGTATGTGCACCTGGAAAGGTCAGGAGACTGCTTCTAGTGTTGGTCCTTACCCTTTACCTTGTTTGAGTTAGAGTCTCTTGTGGTTCATCTCTGTATGTATCAGGTTAGGCAGTCCATGAGTTTTGAGGATTTTCTGTTCTATCTCTCATCTTGCAATAGGAGGGCAGGACTTTTGGTTCCACGTCTAGCTTTATAAGGATGCAAACATTGATCTTTACACTTTCACAGCTGGTGTTTTACCCATGGAGGCATCTCCCCAACTCCTTACTGTATAGCCATATTTCATGTAGCTAATATCTCCATGTTCTTTATCACCTTGTGGAACTGAAACCGTTTCCCATTACACAATCTCCATTTCCTCCTCCATGGGAACTCTCTCTTCTCTAAAAATTTCAACTCTAGACACGTCCTATAAATGCAATCATATATCTTTTATCGTGATTGACTTAATTCAGTTAGCATAATGTCCTCAGGGTTCATCCATCTCTTGCTTGTTTGTCTGTCTGTCTATCTATCTATCTATCTATCTATCTATCTATCTATCTATCTATCCAGAGATAGGGATCGAAACCACGATCTCTTAGCTACTAACAAACACTCTCCCATTGAGTTACTTACCCAGCCTGCTTGCTATTAATTTATTTCTCATTCTTTCTTGTATTTTCTAAGAGTTACACAGTGAACATACATTACTTGAAACATGAAGAGCTGGAGAGATGGCTCAGAGATTAAGCCTCTGCCTCACAAGCAGAAGGACCTGAGTTTGCATCCCAGATCCCATGTAAAAATGCTGGGTTTGGAATTGGCAGTGGACTGCTCTTTTGACTCTGGAAGACAGAGTTTGGGAGTCCCATAGTGAAGCAAAAAGGAGGTAAAAGCAATCCAGGATGATTCCCAAAGTCACCCTTGTGTCTCCACAAGGACACACACACACACACACAAAGAGAGAGAGAGAGAACACAAAATGGTGAGAGGCCATAGTCAGGACTGTGAAATTTGTAGTTAGTGTAGTAGCAATGTCTTTGAGCGTTGGGGAAGGGAAGGTGATATGTTAGTGTGCAGAGAGAAGAAGGGATGTCTATCTGCCTGTGGTTTGAAGCATGACTTGGAGCCCTCTCCTCATACCCTGTGTTCTCCTGGAAGGCCTAGGCAGTGGCTTCTGTGGGGGAGAAAGATGTTTGCTGCTTTTGCTAGGTATGGAGAAGCAGGTGATCCTTAGGTATGTTGTAAAAGTGAATTGGCAAATTCTTGGTGAAGATGTAACCTAGGATAACTTGTGGGATATGGACACTATGGTTGTGGCTGCAAGAGTCAATGAGGCAGATGGTACAATCAGATTAGGCATCCAGCTGTGAGGCATGGAGGGAGTGACTCAGGAAGTTAGGAGCAGAGCAGAGACAGCTGTTTAATAAGTTTGCTTGTGGAGAGAAAGGAGAGAAAATAGTAGTATTGAGATGGGGACATGCAGCTAAAAGAGGGTTTTCTGGTTTAAAATGGGAGATTTGGGTGTGTTTAAAAATAGATGGGATTGGGCTGGAGAGGTGGCTCAGGGGTTATGCCTCTGCCTTGCAGGCGGAAGGTCATGAGTTCGGATCCCAGATCCCACGTATAGACGCCAGGCGGAAGCGGGGGCGGCCTGCGCTTCTGGTCCTGGTAGGGCGGAGCCTGTGAATCCCTGGGCGGAGGAAGTGGAGGCGTCCATGGTGGTTCCCGAATTCGTCCGTGGTTCTACACACACACACACACACACACACACACACACACACACACACACACACACTTACACATGCACAATTGAATAAATAATAAAAAAAAGATGGGATGATACTTCCTAACTTAATCTACAGATTCCATGCCATCTTATTAAAGTCCCAGCTGCCTTCTTATGCAGAAATGGACAAGCTGATTCTAAAATTCATATGGAAATTCAGGGGACCTGAAATAGTCAAATTACTTGCAAAACAAGAAGAAGTTGGTGGACTCCTACTTCCTAGTTTCCAAACTTAACTACTGTAGCCACACTGAGGACAGAAAGAGTTCCTACTGTGAAGGGGGCTGGAAGCCAGTTCAGGACATGCTCCCTTGGGGGAACTGTGGAAATTCCTGTGAGTGGTAGGAGGATATATGCAGGACTGGATTCGAGAGAAAAGTATAGGCCAGAGACCTGCATGAGGCACTGCCGTTCCCCTTCTCCCTTTGCAGTTATCTTGGCCAAGGGTCAAGACTGAAATCCTTCTAGGACCTGGCAGGTGTAGACTAGGATTGTGAATGTGAGCTTGCTCACAAACGCAGCTTTGTCTGGCTGTCTGGGCTCCATCAGGCTTTGTGTCCAGGCTGGCTCATATTTGCCATGATGCAAGCCAGGTTTCACGCAACATCTGTACTGCTTGATGAACTGCTTAGACACTCCTGTTTTCACTTTCCTGATTTAAGGAAGAACCAGAAAAATATCAACTTTGTATCTGTGTGTCTGTCTGTCTATCTATCTATCTATCTATCTATCTATCTATCTATCTATCTATCTATCTATCTATCTATCTGTCTGTCTGTCGGTCTGTCTATCATGTGTGTCTGTGTGTCTCTGTGTGAGAGAGAGAGAGAGAGGGAGAGCAAGAGAGCAAGAGAGAGACAGACAAACAGATGGACAGATTGACATTGGGTATCTTCCTCACCTTAGTTTTTGAAGCAGAACACTCACTGAATCTGGAGTCGTCCCCCCCACACACCAGTTGTCCAGAATGACTGGCTAA
This sequence comes from Typhlomys cinereus, assembly GCA_023101885.1. NCBI lineage: Eukaryota > Metazoa > Chordata > Mammalia > Rodentia > Platacanthomyidae > Typhlomys > Typhlomys cinereus. Next base: position 2,449,713 of record JALPQD010000333.1, read on the forward strand.
GCCCCAGAGATTCTCCTGTTTACACTTCCCTTGCCCTGAGATTTCAAGCTTGTGTTACTGTGGCCAGCTTTTTACTTGGATGCCGGGGATCTGAATGAAGCCAGGTATTCATGCCTGCATAGCAAACACTTTCATGACCTAGTCTTCTCCTGAGACTTCCATCAAATAATTTTTTAATTTTAAAACCTTATTTAGTGTGTGTGTGTGTGTGTGTGTGTGTGTGTGTGTGTGTGTGTTAGAGGGCACTGTGTATCCCTGTGAAGGACCACCAAGATGACTTCAAAAATCATCCTGGATTGCTTCTACCTCTTTTTTTGGCTTTTCTCTGACACTTCCCAGGCTCCACCCACTAGGGCCAGAAGTGCAGGCCACTGCTGTTCCCTTCTGGTGTTTTTATGTGGGACCTAAGATCTGAACTCAGGACCTTTTGCTTGTCAGGCAGAGTCTTAACCCCTGAGTCATCTCTCCAGCCCCCATCAAATCTTTTGCCCCAGCTGTCCCTGCTGGTAGTGGCAGAGCTAGGCTGTCTGACTCAAAAGCAGATCATCAATGCTGATGTATCCTCAGGTGCTGTGTAAGAGCAGACCTGCCCCACTCTGCCATGTGTGGGCAACAGTGCTACCTTCAGCAAAGCACTTGGCGCTTTGTACAGCGACTCTTCAAGCAGTGTACCTCAGGTCATGAGACTGTGATGAGACACCAAACCTCTGACACATCACAGCAGCACCTTACTTGTGTGTGGTGGTGTTATTTCCACCCTGTGTTCCACCTTCTGCAGAAAGATGAGCAATTAGGTATGACATCTTTGTTTGACATATGAGGAACAGATCTCCCTATGGAATCAAGTGATCTTGAGAACACTAGTCAGTGATTGGCAAACTGGGATGATACTTTATATCTTTTTAACTTGGGGGCCATTTCTGTTTCTGCTGCCTGATTATTAGTTGCTATGGCCTATGGGTCCCCACATGTAAGACTCTGATTTCTCAGTCCCCAGGTTCAGTATTTGGGGACAGCTACTCCTGTCTTTGTTGAGACATTGTTTGCAAAACATAAAACCTACCACTTTAATGTCTGTAATTGTTTTTGTAACAGATTACTATGTTGTGAAATAATCCTGTTTCTAGAAAATTCCTGCCATCCTAAAAATAAGTCCTATGTTCATTAGCAGTCCAGCCCTAGGCACTGACCCGACTTGTGCTAAACAGGCCTTTAGCTCTCAGCTCTGACATCTATGGACGAGTTCTGCTTGTATGCATTGAAAGCACTTTGGAGATTTCCTCTGTGGACAACCCCCGTAGACATTTTGTTGTCTGTGTGATCAGGAAGAATGCAACTCCTTTTAATTGCATACTCATCAGTGAAGTGACTTTTACAATTTGGGCAACGAATCCTTCCTGGATTCAAAAATCAAGCAGCCTGCTCTATAGGACACTGAGTTGCTTCCTGGCAGTGTACAAAGAGTTTCAGCTCTGGCGCCAGCTTCTGAAGGATAACCTAGCTTGCCAGCATTCCCTGTGCCTGGCAGGCACGGGAGTGCGGGGTGCTTGGTGCAGACTTCAAACCAGCCGCCTGCTTCAGTTCCTCAGTGGTTGCTGCAGTTGGATGGATGGTGGCGGCTGTTTTGGATTGCATCTCTGATTCTTGCCTTCTGCTGAACCACTGCCTGCCTGTCACGTCTGTCCTTTAGGAGGGAGAGTGCTTTAAATTTATTCATGAAACTAGTTGGAGCTCAGGTGGCAACAGTTAAATCCATTTAGTAATCAGAATAAGAGGCGAGCCGTTTTTACATTCCTTTGCAATGCAGCAGTGCCTAACTAACCCAGAGGATATTAATTACTCAGCATGCTTTGAGGTGGAGAAGCATAAATTTAGCAAGACAAATTTGCTCGAGTCTAGATTGAGGCAACAAGAGTTAAAATGCCCTGCGCAATGTCCAGCGCACTGTTGCCCTCATAAAGTCTAGCATCTGTTAAGGGCACCGAGACCCCTGGAGGCAAGGGATTGACAGCCATAGTAGTGATCTTATGCTTAAGGGGAACAAGAGAAAGGGCTTATGGAAATGCCACTGGGTCCTTATATGTCATCGGAGAGGAGGACCCAGTGGAGAGTTAGGCGTACACAATAAAGGACTCTCTGGGAATTGAGGGGGAGGCACTGGGGGATGGGGAAGGGGGGAGGGGGTTCAGGGGAAGGAGGGGGGAGGGAGGGAACTGGTAAAAAATTTTAAAATGTATAATTAAATTTTTAATAAAAAAAAGAAGTAAAAAAAATGGTGCAAAGAATGTGTGGATGTCGGGCACTAACAGAAGGGGCATTCTTGGTAAAAGGGAAGCATACCTACTTATTTGTACTAAAGGCGATACATTATTTTCACCAAAGAGATGTTTGGAAATTTGACCAAACATGTCATCCCATGTGGCTCATGGACTTGCCACAAGCAGGTTTAGGAACGTTTCCATAAGAGGCATAGAAACGTGACCTTGTTTTTCAGACCTGCGGTCTTTCCTTTTGGTAGCTGTAGTCCCACCAGCCCTCTGCCCAGGGAACAGGGGCCATCATGCATTACAAGCAGCTGCAGTAGGTGAGGTCTGTATCATACGATGGGCAGCATCCTGCCTACCTGGCTCATTTTAGATTGAATCAAGCTGTGCCTGTCACAGTTACTCTTTCTTCTGCTGTGAGACAACACTCAGACTCAAACAACTTAAGGGGAGAAAGGGAGATTTATTTGGTTTATGTTCCACAAGGGAGACACAGTTCATCATGGTGGAGTGGGCATGGCAGGGAGTAGAAGCTACAGGAGGCTCAAGTCACTACAGACATCATGGAGGCAGAGAGAGCAAGCAGCAGATTGCTACAGTGGACTACTAGTGGAAACAAGGCAAGGCTACCCAACTTCAAGGCCTGCCCCCTGTAACATGCCTTCCTCCAGTAAGGCGCCACCTCCTTAAGGTGCCATGACCTTCCCAAACATAAACAGCAGCTAAGGATTGAAACACATGAACATGTGGGGAAGAACTTGCATTCACACCATGAGAATGTTTCTCACCCCTCTATTAGCTCGTTCCATGCACTGGGACCAGATTTATGCTTTAAAATGTTTTCTTTGTGTTTGCGTGTGTCTGGTGGGAGATGAGGATGCACAAGAGTGTGCAGGTGCCTGTGTCTGTGTGTGCATGCATGTGGAGGGCAAAAATCAACTTCGGTGTCATTCCTTAAGAATTTTCCACTTTGCTTTTGGAGAGGGGATTTCTTGCCAGGACCTGGTGCTCTCCCATTCAACTGTGCTGCCTGGCCAGTGAGTCCCAGGGATCCATTTACCCCTGCCATCTAGAGCTGCCATCATAAGCGTGTGCTACTATTCTTTTGTTTTTTTTTTTCAAATGGGTCCTGGGTATGGAGCTCAGATCCTCATGCTTGTTTATCTGGAACTATTTTTTGATCTTCGAGGTCTGGTTCTGATTCCTATGACAGTGGGGTTTCTTTAATTTTCTTAGAGCTGATCAATTCAGCTTCCTTTTTGAGAAATATGTTCATGCCCTTGGAGTTGTGTGGGTACAGATGGTAATCCAGATAAGAAAAGCAGATCTGGGATGAGTGATGTTCTGGCTTGCAGGGACACATATAAGTATACTGTAGGTTTTATGGAGCTTCCGTTAAGGCAGATAAATGAAGAAGCCTTGGGTGCTCTTTCTTATTCATGCCCTTGGAAAGTGGTCAAGATTTCAAAATTTGAAAACCAAAGCTGTTTAGGTGAATATTTATTCATTTAGGATTTATACTGGGCTCTCTTCCAAAAAACCCTGAAAATTGCTTACAGGTACAAAGCAAAAAGGTAGAAGAGGGGACTGGAGAGGTGGCTCAGGGGTTAAGCCTCTGCCTTGCAGGCGAAAGGTCCTGAGTTCGGATCTTAGATCCCATGTATAGACGCCGGGCGGAAGCCTGTGTTTCTGGTCCTGGTAGGGCGGAGCCTGTGAATCCTGGGGCAGAGTAAACAAGGAGGAGGTGGAGGCGGTCCATGGTGGTTCCCGAATTCGCCTGTGGTTCTACACACACACACACACACACACACACACACACACGCACACACGCACACACGCACACACGCACACATGCACAATTGAATAATAATAAAAAAAAGGTAGAAGAGAACCATCCTCAGAGAGCAGAGGGTGGCTGTCCCTGGCCACTTGAGAGGCACAATCTCTGCTTAGGTTCCAGCTTTGCTTCTGAGATCTTTGGCTGTGAGATATCCCACCCCAAGCACGTCTTTGCCAAGTCACATCAAGTGTATGTAGTGGTAATTCACCTAAACATTTGCTGAATTTTCATTGATTTTATTTTGAGCAGCTACATGTGGCTAGTGGCTACCACACTGGACAGGGCATGTCTATAGGAGACATGCATAATAAACCCCTGCAAGTGGACGTTTTCTGGATATACTAAGAAGCAGGAACATCAGAGGCAGAAGTGATTAATTAGCTAAATGAACATGAAAGGCTACTTGAGGGCCAATATTTGGGTCTCTCAAGGATCAGACACTTCCATCAAGGCTTCAGCAAGTGCTGGCGTATAGCCACTTCATGATGTCATTGGCTAACAAGGGCCCACTGTTCAAATGTGCTCCCAGCTTCCCACACCAGTCCTGGTAAGTCAGGTTGCAAGCTAGGTCAAGTTTGTCAAGTTTGCGTTCCCTCCAAAAGGGGAGAATTTGCCAGAGGACAGACTCCTGTCTCCCAGGGTGTCTTGGGCTGAACCAGCCCTTCTGTCCAGCAGATGCTTTCAAGATGCATGCAAGTCTACAGGGAACAATTCTGAGTTCTTCATCCAGCAAGACATTACCAGACTGGAGTCATCAGCCCTCGTTGTAGCTACCCATTAACATTCTTCATAGTCAGGTAACTTCTCACTGAATACTTGAACTCTGTCCCAGCACATGCAGAGGTCGGGGGTAGCGAACTGGGCTAGGGTGGACTCACTGCTTTCTAGAGTGCGCTGGTGCTAAGGGGAGGCTCTGTGGGATTCCTGCCTGCCTCCCAAATGGAATTGTTGGATTGGAGAATGCACAGAAGGCTGACAGAACAGTAGTTTCTTCAACACCCTTCTAGAGGTGCTGTTTCTTATGAGGACATTTTTCTGTTTTGATTTTAACCATGTTGGGTTATACGTGTTTGTTGTGTTGTAGTGCTGAGATGAAACCCAGTGCTTTATGAATATTCTGTGAGTTCTTTACCACTGAGCTATATCCCAAGTTCTGGTTGTTGCCTGTGATGATTTTTGTTTTTTTGAGATAGTTTCTCAGTGTAGCCCAGGCAGGCCTTGAGGATGAAATCCGCCTGCTTCAAATTCCCATGTGCTGGAATTACAGTCATAAGCCACCATGCCCAGATCTGAAGAAGTCTTAAAAGTTCAAGGTTAAGCTTGTGGTCAAATGTTTCATACAGATGTGGCATGGATCTGTTTGGTATAAAGTCAATGAAGGATTCATAAATATTACAAAACTGAACTATATTGTTCTTTACTTTTACCTACTAGCATGTGTCAGGATATATATCAGCAAACACTGGAAAATTGTTAATGTTATAAACATCTTGTTTTTGTTATTAGCGCAACATGTTATAGAGGTGAACTTTTATAATACTTGGGTAGAAAAGTAGCAATTGAGTATTGAAGGAAAACCCAGTGGAATGATCTAATTTTATGGTTTTGGAGACACCGACACAGAGCTTTTCACATACACATGCTTAAATATGAACAGAAAGAGAACTTATGTGAATAGCGAAGTGATCCTTCCCCTTCATTCCATTCTTATTTCCTATGCATAACCACCATTGCCAGTTTCCCTGAATGAACATCTACAAAACAAATTTACAGTTGCACATGTACACACAAGTGAAAGAATAATTCTCTATTTCTTGCTTTATTTAATACTATATGTCATGTCAGTGTCCAGGCATTTCTTGTTCTTTTCCGCTGCAGTTACACAGCAATTCATTGTGTGGAAGAGCCCTATTGCACTTAACCGTTCCTCTTTGGTGACCACTCTCGCTTCTGCTGGTTTTTACTATTGTAAGCAAAGCTACATTGGACATTCTGGTAACATCCTTCTTTAGGTACATGTTAGAAATATTTCGCCTCGAATAGATACCTGGAAATAGTCTCTGAACTAAAAAAGTCACATTTAAAAATATTTTAAATGTTGAAATAGCCACAAAATTACAGAAAATTTACATGTACAGTACATAAACTTCATCCCCTGCCCTCCCAAAAAAAAGCACTTGAAAGTGGTTGGGCTTCCTGATGCCTTCACTGCTCCAATCTCAGCACAACGGGTTATATTCGCATGAACAAGAGCCTGTCTACAGTGTCAGCGCCTGAGTCAGGAAACTCATGTAACCTTGATTGCATTGCTGCTACTTGGTAAACAGACTCCTGTTCGAGTTTCGCCAGCTGCCCCGATAATGCGTAGTGCAAAAGTTCACTTATCTCATTCACCTAGACCCCCAGGTTCACCACATTTTCTATGCATTTTACTCCCGCACATGTATATGTATTGCCTGATATTTCTTCATAACCCATTTCTGAATCAGTTTCAGATACTGTATCCATGATCTCTTGGTACTTCAGTGTGCATCTGTTGAAAGTAAAGACACCCTCATGCTGACAAAGCATCTCTTCTGTTGGTTAGATCCAATCAGGATCACCTGCTGGAGCGAGCAGTTATGCTTTTAGGACCTAAGATCTCCCTCTGCTTGCTCGGTGGTGATGGCACTATGCTTCATGTATTTTGTCCACTTTGTGGATGCTTTCCATTGACTTTACATAGCCCCATATTAAAGTTAGTGTCGTCTTTTTATTTTTATTTATTTATTTTTTTGTAGGTGCGCGTGCGCGAGTGTGTGTGTGTGTGTGTGTGTGTGTGTGTGTGTGTGTGAGAGAGAGAGAGAGAGAGAGAGAGAGAGAGAGAGAGAGAGTGAGAGTATGTGTGTGTAGGGGGCACTGTGTATGTCTGTGGAGACCCAAGGTTGACATCAGGAATGATCCCTCCTTATTGCTTTGCTCTGCTCTGGGGTTTCCCAGGCTCCACCTTTCAGGACTAGAAGTGCAGGCTGCCGCCATTTCTCCCTGCATTTTTATGTGGGATCTGGGATCAGAACTCAGATCCTTCTGCTTGCGAGCCATCTCTCTGTCTCTTTCCAGCTCCATGTCTTCTATTTAGCATGTTTTGTTGCTCCCCCTCCTTTGGTGACTTTTATTTCGTTGTTGGTGTTGTTTTTAATTATTTTTCTTAAATGATTTTGAGGTTACATATTCTTTATTTAGTGGTTAATGTCAATTTTTGCTATTGAAAAATAATATTTTCATAATAAATTTAGAACAATTAGATTCATAAGAAAAGTGTAGTTACCAAGAATCCCCATATGCTTTCCCCTATTACTAACATTTGAAAATAGCTACACTTGTCACATTTGAATACCTTCTGGTAGTATCCTGTTATTAACCAGAGTCCATACTTCATTCATATTTCCTTAGTTTTTATCTGAAGTCCTTTTCAGTTCTTGAAGGTGGTGAAGGGGGACTTTGCATAATGTCTCCTGATTTGGATTTGTGAGGTATTTTCTCATATTAGGATTGGGAATATGGGAATTGGGAGAAAGACAGCAGAGGGGAAGTATCATGTTACTTGTTTTTGTTGTTTGTGTTTAATGATGATCTCACCATGTAGCTCAGGCTGGCCTCGGCCTCCCAATACTGCGATTGTAGTATTTAAAGTGCCACTCTCAGTGCTGTCACTGTGGCTCATCTCTGTTGGTATTGATCTTGACCAGGTCACATTTCCATACTGTAAAGTTATTTCCACCCCATTGACTATGTAAGCCCACACTTAGGAAGTGAGGAACTCTGCTCTGCTTCTGTGCAAAAGGAATAACTGCATAAATTAATTTGAATTCTTTTGCATGAGAGATGTGTTTTTTTTCTCTGTGTGTCATTTATTTATGTAATCATTTATTCATACCACTATAGGCTCATGGATATTTATTTTTTGGCTTTGGGTTATAATCCAGTGCCACTTTATTTTGCTCAGATCATTACAGGTTTTAGCCATTTGGGAGCTCTTTCATTTGACTCCTGCATCCCTTTCACATAAATATGAGTTTTTTTCTATTTTTAGTTTTATTCTTTGATACTTTTGTACAAAATACAATAAGTTTATGTCGTTTTTTCCACTAATTATCTGACAACAGTCTCCCAAAATACTTTATTCAAAGACAGAGAGAGAAAGAGACAGAGAGATAGAGAGAGAGACACATTCTGTGTACACAGGTGGAAGAGGGCAACTTTGGAAAATCAGCTCTCTCCTTTCACCATAGGGACTTCCAGGGTGGAACTCAGGTTACCAGATTTGCAAACAGGCAACCTCTCTACTAAACAATCCCTCTAATCCCTGATGTGATTTTTTTTTATTTCAGCTCATACAAACTTATTAGGTACACCAGTTCCCTCCCTCCCTCCTCCTCCCTCCGTATCCCCTGCTCTCCCTCCCCACCCCTCTCCCTCCCCATCCCCCAGTGCCTCCCACCCCAATTCCCAGAGAGTCCTTTCTTGTGCATGTTTGATTTTCCTCTGGGCCCTCCTCTCCGATGACGTACAAGGACCCAGTGGCCTTTCCCTGAACCCTTTCCCGTGTTCCCCTTAGGTATAGGAACACTGCTGTGGCTGCCAATCCTTTGCCTCCAAGGATCTTGGTGCCTTTAGCAGATGCTAGACTTTGTGAGGTCAACAGTGTGTTGGACAATGCGCAGGGCATGCAAAGTCCAATTATGACTGCTTCAGCCCTAACTAGTATAGAGTATCTTGCAAATCATTGCTCCTCCCATCCTTTTGCTCTTACACTCTTACCACCCCCTCTTCCGCAAATTTCCCTGAGCTTCAGGATGGGGAGAGATTAGTCTGGCCTAGTTCTAGGTGGTTGATATAGAGTCTCTGAAGTTCTGGATTGTGGTTTGTTGATTTTCTTTTGCAGTTTTGCTGCTCCTGCAATGCCCTTCACTCCATCCTGGTGGGCATTGTATGTTACCCCCTGGCCAGAGACAAAAGCTGTTAGAGTCTTGTGATAAGAGCACATTCAAAGGTAGATGTAATAAAAGTGGGAAACCACAGTAAGGGAGGGGTCTATCACCCATTTGCAAAATGGTTACTTTTTATCTGCCAGACTATATGCCCTCCTCTTCTGGTGAGATCACACCCCCTCAGTAGTAAATGATCAGGAACAAAAGTCTGTGAACTTAATCAGATGTCTCATTACTTATTTGGGTCCTTGGTGGAGGCCTATTTTCCCTGCTGTAACATGGTCCCTTCTCTCCTTGTTTCTGGTGTGGCCCTCCTACCCCATCCCTCCTGTTCATAATCCTTGGAATTACTGTCTCTAGGTGGGCTGGGTGGGTTTGGTACTAGGAGCCACCTATTAGGGAGTACATACGGTGCTTAATTTTCTGGGCCGGGATACTTCACTTAATATAATTGTTTCTAATGACATCCATTTCCCGGCAAATTCCAGTAATTCATCATTTTTGATGGCTGAGTAGTACTCCATTGTATAGATGTACCACAGTTTCCTTATCCCCTGATGTGATTTTTTTAAAAGTATTTTTTCCAGAGCACTTCCTTGCTTCCTATATTCCTTGATCTTGTCCTAAAACCACTCAGTTTCTTTATGGAAGACTGCTATTGAAATAAAGATCTGGGAACTAGGTGTGCTTGTTGCATCTAGGGTGTTGGAACTCCATTGACAGAACAATGAAACACATGTATGTATACTAATTCATATATAAACACATGTCCATAAGCATTTGTAGATTACTATCTGTATGGTCAGCTACAAAATTCACTAAGTTTCCACCCTAATCCATTGCCACATGGTTCATTCTAGCTTACTTCTCTCATCTGTCACCTCCCTCTCATCATCAGTCTTCAACCTATCCATTTACTGATTTGATCATTTCCCATATTCTTGCACAGACAATGGTTTGCTGGAGAATTGATAAGTTGTGAACCCTCTAGAGGACACACCTGTCTATAGCCATGGCCCTCTAGAGGAGACAGCCATCAAGCTCAGTAGGACACAAGATTGGGAACATGGGTCCATTTCTGAGTCCACATTCTTGAGAAATGCTTTCTATTTCCAGAACCTTTTTGATTGAGTCTAATTGCTCAGAACTTGGAGCCTAGGTTGTGGAGGTCAGGAGGGAGAGGAAAGTACCTTGGATTGACAAAATGCAGACCATAGGCTGGGGAGGTAGTTCAATGGTTGAGATACTTGCCATGCAGTGTGAGGACCAGAGGTTGGATCCCTAGAATCCACATAAAAGCCAGGCAGGCATGGCAGCTGCCTGTAATCCCAGCACTCAGGAAGCGGAACAAGCTGCCTAGCTAGTTTAGCCCTGTTGTTCAACTGAGAGCCCCTGCCTTAATGATGAAAAGTAGAGTGTAATTGAAGAAGATATCCATTGTCAGCTCCAGCCTCCACACACATGCAGCTCTGCACATGTACGCCCACACACATGTGGACACATACATACGTGCATATAGCAAATGCACATGTACATACATACCACACACACACACACACACACACACACACACACACACACACACGTGCGTGTGCACGCATGTACACATGCACACGCACGCACGCATGCGTCCATTTTAAATACATCACCTTTTTAAATGCATCACCTTTTAGAGACCTGGGATGCTGTGAGAATACTTAACTTATGGTCAGTGAGCCTGAAAATTCCACACCCATTCTTACACACTCATATTCTGGAGACGACTTCACGTGAAATTGTACTTTATGTTCCAATCAGCTGAGCCTTCAGTCTTGTACTAAACAGAAGTCTCTGTTGTTGCTATTGAGGTTTTGGTGATGATAAGTTGTTTATGGAAGGACATTAATTCAGTGTATCTTCACATGATTTCATCTGATTGTCTTTTGATTCTATCTGAAGGGAAATGATCATTTCAAGAGAGTACATTAAATGATTTTGCTCATTCAAGGATATGTTTAGAAATCATTATTTATTTATATGAAGATTAAAACTAAGCAGCTTGTCCCTCCTAAATATGTGCTCTACCAGTGTGTTACAATGCCAGGTGAAATTTATCCTAACTAACAAATAATAATTGTCTCTATGGGATTGTTCTATGACATTTTTCCTGGGGAGACAACATACAAGCATCTCTTTACCCCAGATAGAGATGTGTCATAGTTAGATACAGGTGTCAACTTGACAGTTGAGGGTTTGAGCTCTGGGCACATTTGTGAAAAATTTAGTGGTTGAATTAAGCCCAGAGCGAACCTACAAGAGATTGTCTAGTGGATGGGAAGGCCCAACCCATGGTGGGCAGGACTCGTCCCTAGGCAGATGAATGAGATGGAGGCAACTAGGTGAGAAAGCTGGCACCCTTTTGTATACTAGGCCAGACATGCTGGTCTGGCAAGTAAAGATCATCCCTCTCTCAGCTGTTACTCGAATATAGTGTAGTCAGTTCTCTAGCCCTGGTGTTGGTGTGAGCTCTCCTGCCAAGCTGGATAAGGAACTGTAACCAGTCTACTGTATGAGAAAATAAAGCTCCCTATTCCCTTAAGCTGTTTTGTCATGACTTTATCAGTAACATGCAGAGTAGCTCTTACAGGATCCAGCAACAGACCACAGTAATGATTACACCAAAATTCAGCTTGGCCTGCCAGTGAATTGATTGGGGTTACTTAGAGGAATATGAGTAAGGGTTGATGGCTCAAAGGCAGCTAGGTCACCAAAAATCTCACTCTAACTTGAGTGACACTTGAGAAGCGGCGACTCTCAAGCTGTCTTCAGAACTGGCAGACAGCTTAGCTCCCCAGAGAGTCTTGTCTCCCAGCAGTTATTTCCTGTTTTTTTTTTTTTTCATTAGGGACAGGGTCCCACGAATGTTTCAAGTTGCTGCACAACACGGAACAGAGCCAAATCCTCCCCAGTGAGGTTAGCATTCAGCACCTGCCTTTTCTGCTCTCTGGCTACTTGAGGCAGAATCTGAGATGGCATTATATTATGCCCAGAATAACACCCTACAACAGGGATGCAATTTTTTTAAGACAAGGTCTTAGTGATAATAGCCCAGGGTATCCTTCAACTCATGGTCCTTTTTCAGCTTATAATGGATAAGGTTTGATCTATGCATACATCAAAAGATTTGCTAAATCTAAACAATACATCAGTAAACTCACCTGCTGAATATTATTATTATTATTTTGAGACAGGTTTCACTCTGTATCCTGGGCTTGCCACAAACTTGTGGCAGGTCTCCTATCTCATCTTCACATTGGGTGTGTTGTTTCCTTTGTTACTATTTAATTTCCCCTTTAATTTTCTCTTTGCTCTGTTCATTGTTAAGAAGCATGCTGTTTAATTTTTACATATTTGTGAGTTCCACAAGATACCTTTCACTATTTTGAATTTTGTGCTATTGAGGTCAGAAAAAATATCAGAAAAGAATCTGATGTGAAAAAAAAGAGAATCTGATGTGATTTCAACTTTCTTCCATGTTTGTTGGCATTTGCTTTGTGGCCTAAGATGTTCTATACTGAGGAATGTTCCTTGTACTGTTAGATGGAATGTTCTATAAATGCTTCTCAGTTACATTTAATCTAAAGCATGGCTTAAATCTTATGTTTTCATATTTTCTGTTTAGATTATCGATTCAATGTTAAAAGTAAGGTTTGGAGGGTTTTTTTGTTGTATTACAGTTTCCATTAATATTTGTCTTATATATTTGAGTGCTTTATTGAGGGGACCATATACCTCACAAATAATTTTGACTACTTAATGAATTTTCTTTTTAAAAATTATTTTTTCTAGTTTTACAAACATATTGAGTACTTATCTGTGTTTTCTTCTATCCCCCTCCCAGCCATTTCCCTCCCCCCCCTTTTGGATGTTGGAAACAAAGGTCTTTATTAAAGATACTGCTAAAATTTTGGCAAACATTTCAAAGCAGATTTGTAAGCATAATGCTTCCCTTTTCAACTGGTTGCATTTTGTAAAGACAATATGATAAGACGATGTGACTTGAATCAACGTTAGTTCAAAATTCTTATTTTTGACCACATAACTTATGTTCCCACATGGTAAAACAAGTGATAATTTAATCAACATCTGTTCCCTTCCCTACTTAAATCTATTTCATTCCTCCCACCCTCCTGCCTGTCCACTTCTATGGACGCCAGGGTTCCCTCTGGCTTGTCTACTCTTGTGGTATACCAAGTTGCCTCTCTTGGGGCCACCCAACTAACAGGGGCATTTCCCTTCACTCATCCAGCTTTAGTCCCCAGGGTTTCCACAGTATGTTCTTATCTCTCTTGAGTTCCTAGGTAGTCTATGGGACATGTTGGTATGTCAGTCATTATGCAGGTCTGCTATGGACAAGTCTTAGTGAAGTGAGTTCCTAGATGCAACAGTCCTGTCTTGAATGGAATGTCTTGTCTAATGGTGAACCTTCCCGTCTTTAGGTTCTTACAATCTCACTGCCCCTTCTTCTACCAGGTTCCCAAAGCCTTAGAATGGGGAGATATTAGTTTGGCCTGATTCTGTGTGAGCACTGCAGGGTCATTGGTATGCTGCATTATGGTTGGCCATTACTCTCCACTTCACTGCTCTTCTACATCCTGTCAGGGTTTTGAGATCCTCTACCTCTGTTGTAGAAGACTTTTAGGCTGAATGTCAAGTGTTCTTTCAATATATGAGTATAATAGCACCTATTCACAGAGAAGTTTTATGCACTGTCTTCCTATCTATAGGTTCATTGGCTGTTTTTCCCTATTGATTTATTTCCTTTCCTTTTTTTAGGTTCTTGTTCTAGTTTACAGTAACAGAAATGTGTTCCATTCTGGCAAGCGGGTCTTGAGTTCAGTCACATACTCATCCCATTATTACACTGATGGTCACCTGTTGCCATGGTGATTTTTATTGCAATGTACAGATCTCATGTATTGATGAGGCCTGTGATTATTTTTCTCCTCCAGTAGCTTCTACAGTATTCCTTGGTACTGTCTCAGCTATCCAGCAAGGAGGATATTCTCAGACCAGTTCCATTTGGTATATTTTGCCCATGTTCTGTGATCCGTGAATTTTCTTTTTTCCCATTATGAAATATACAGGTACCTTTGGTTCTTCTTTTTTTTTTTTAAACATTTATTTATTTATTTATTTATTTGTTTGTTTGTTTATTTATTTATTTATTGTGTGTGTGTGTGTGTGTGTGTGTGTGTGTGTGTGTGTGTGTGTGTGTGTCAGAAGGCACTAATTGCCCCTGTGGAGGACCAAGGTTGACTTCACTTCACTCTGGGATTGTCCGGGCTCCGCCTACCAGGACTGGAAATGCAGGTCACCAACATTTCCTCCTGGCCTTTTTACATGGGACCTGGGATCCGAACTCAGGCCCTCTGCTTTCAAGACAAAGTCTTAACCCCTGAGCCATCTCTCCAGCCCATCTTTTGCTTCTTTTTAACGTATTTGATTTGTAGCTTATTTTTTTCTGATGCAAGTATAGCTACTTTTGATCTCTTTTATTTTCCATTTGCCCTTGTTTTTTTTAAAATGGCAAAGACCATATTGAGAATATATCTCGGTCTTGAGCAATGGCTGCACAGGTAAAGCATTTGCCTCACAGTGGAAAGAACTGGAGTTCAGATCCAGTTAAAATGTTAGGTGGGTTTGACAACCTGTCTGTAATTCCAGACCCAGGGTGTGTGTGGAGCCTGGGAACCTCAAGAACAAATTAGCTAGCCAGAGTAGCCCTGTGGGCAAGATCTGGGTTTAGAGACCCATCCTCAAAGCAGTTAATGAAAGAGCAATCAGTATGAGTCCCAGTATCATCCTCGGGCTTCTACATGTAGGCACACTCACATCCACGGGCATTCTCCCCACACATGTGCCCCCTCCACTTACATACATGAAAATGGAAAAAGGAAAGAAATAGTATATTCCAGGGTATAACTCAATGGTAGAACACTTACCCAGCATGTTCTGGTCGCAGTTCAGATACTGGCACACAGATAATGATAATAAGTAAAAATATTTCAGTGTGATTCATGTAAAAATGGTTTCATTTAAAACTCTCTCTCTCTCTTTTTAGGCTATGGGGATTTCGATGACTTTAATCTAGAGGATGCACAGGAAGAAACTTCATCAGTAAAGCGTGAGTAGTCAATCAGATAAACTATTAAAAGTAAACAAAAATGATTAACATGGATCAGACAGGCAGACCATAATTTTTTTTCTTCCACATTTTATTTTTTTCCTAATCATACAAACTCAATACGTATCCCCATCCTGTCTCCCTGCCCCTTCATCTTCCATTGCACTTTCCCCCCTTCTTCCTTCCTTTCACCCCCCTTGCTCCCTGTTTCCCAGTGCCTCCTCCTTCCTCCCTTTCATCCCCTGGAGCATCCCTTTATGTGAATGCCAAACCTCCCTCTGAGTCCTCCACCCTAGTGAGGGTTCAGAATCCAGTGGCATAGTCCGGAGCCCCTTCTTGGGCTCACCGTTAGCATGGGGACTCTATTATGACTGATAATCCCTTACCTCTATGGAACCCTCTCCCCTGTGATCCCATGCTAGACTTTGGGAGGTCATTGACATGTCAGCCATTGTGTAGGTCAGACAAAGTCCAAACCTGGCTGCTGCAGCCCTAACTCAAGTGGATTATCTTGCAGATCTTTGGTCCTCCCCATCTTTAGGCTCTTACAATCTTGCTGCTCCATCTTCCACAAAGTTCTCTGAGCTTTAGGATGGGGAGAGATTTGGCTGGTCTGTTTTCAGGTGAATAATGTAGGGTCTTTGGTGTTCTGAATTATGGTTGGTTTTTGTTTTTGGTTTTGCTATTCCTGCACTGCCCTTAGCTGCATGCCAATTGGTATCGAAGGAAGCAGACTGTAATCTTAAGAAAAACAATAGGTAGCCTATATTTCACTCGATTAGGTAAACTATAGTTGTCATAAATTATATTAAGGGAAGAAGAGCAGAATATGCAAAGCTCTTTATCGACATATAACAATGTTCCCAGGAGGGGACTGCTCAGTCAGTGTGGGATGTATTGATTTTTTTTGTGCTATGTATATCTATAAATGGAGATTAGTTGGCAGTTTTGTTTGTCTGTTTGCTTTTCAGTACATGTGTAGGGATTTTCATATGGCCATGTGTGGATTATGTTACTTTTTTCATTTAATGTATATTGAATACTTGAAAGGAGCTATGTATATCACGTTATTCCTGTCCTTGGTGACTTCAGGTGTTCTCTGTTTTGTGACTGACTCACCCCAGTCTCTACCTGTGTCTTTACAAGGTGCTTCTTTCTCTTCTCTACTGAAAACACTTTCCAGTGGATTTGAGGGCCACTTGGATAACCCAGGATGATCTCATCTTGAGAGCCTTAATCACCTCTGCAAAGGTTCTTTGCTCAATAAGGGAATATGTGTGTGTGTGTGTGTGTGTGTGTGTGTGTGTGTGTGTGTGTGCACGCAAAAATATAGGTATATACATAAGTATATGCTTATATACATCTACACAGATACACACACACATCTTATTGTTTTCACCTGCCACGTGGTCTACTACAATGTGCACTCAGTCTACATGTAGGTACTAGCTGTGTGTCAGTTGCTATTTTAGACATGGGGAATTCACAGCTATGAGCAAGTCAGACACAAACCTGTACCTCATGAAGCCAACATTCTGGTGATGTGGATTTGGTCAGAGCAAATAATTCCTTTTCCTGGTAGACATGTGGTTTATTTCCTGTTTGCATAATTACAAACAGGGGTACAGTGAGCATTGTTGTTTCAGTTTGTGCCTAACTGCAGTGAATCTACTAGGCTAGACAGTATGTGTATTTTATGTATTAATAAGCTCTGCCAAATTTGTTCCAAAGTGGATGTGCATTATGTCCCACCTTTTCCCCTACACCTGTATGGTACTAGATTTTACAAGTCAAAAAGTATTCCAGCAATATGGTGGGCAGAAGTTCTGATTTCTTGGTATATAGTCCATTGGTTACAGTCAGATGCAGTATCATTTCACAGCAAAGGCATTTTCTTCTTATTGAGTTATCTTCATATCCTTTATCCATTTTTGTGTCAATTTTTAATTTTTCAACTTTTTAAGTGAAAAAATTGCTTTGCAGCTTCAGCTGGCCTAGACCTTGTAATCTCCTAGTTCTGTCTTCTGAATGCTGGGGTACAGTCATGTATCACCATACCTGGTTCTCTTCTGCCTTCTGAGTGCTGGCTATAGGCATGCACTGCCACACCTGGCTCTGTTCTGACTTTAAAAATAGGATCTCTTTATTCAGGCAGTATTAAGACAATCATATGCTTTGGAGTCATACTTTCTTACTCTAAATGTTGTCTCTGCCACTTATTGAATTTCATTTGGATTTAGTTACATGATTTCTTTGCACCCTGGTTTTCTTGTCTGTTGTATGAGATAATAATAAGCTCTACTCGTAGGATCATTGCAAGGATTAGATAAGAAGCCCTCAGCATAGAACTTGGAACAAGATGATAAGTGTTGGGCATTGCTGTTCTTTGACTTTATTGGAAGGATATCTATGGCTGTGCCTATAAGTCAAGCATATTTGGGCCTGCAAGATGACTTGGAAGATTATGGTGTCGACATGCAAATCTGGCAACCAGAGTTGATCCCTGAGTTCTTATGTAGTTGGAGGAGATAGCCAATGTATGAAAGTTTCCATATCTGACTTCCATATGTGGCAGGCTCTCTCTCTCTCTCTCAGATTCTCTCAAATAAAAAGGAGAGTCAAGGACTGGAGAGATGACTCAGGGTTTAAACCTTTACATTCTAAGCAAAAGGACCTGAATTCTGATCCCAAATTCCACATAAAAATGCTAGTGGCCTGTAATTTTGGCCCTGGAAGGCAGAGCCTGAGAAACTCCAGAGCTAAGCAATAAGACACTAAGGAGGAAAAGCAATCCAGATTGATTCCTGATGTCACCCTTGAGCCTTCACAGGCACACACAGTGCTCTCATCTACACATGCCCATCCCCATCCATCCACATATACACATTCACACCTATACATGCAAAAAGAAGAAAGAGAATTAAACATACCTGAGAGATGCCTCAATCAGTTGACAGAGTTAACAACAATTTGTGCTAAATTTGCAACTGGATGTTTAGAATCAGATAAGCTGATTCTAAAATTACATATGAACATTGAAGAGGCTCAGAGTAGTGAAATCTGTCTTGACAAGATGGTAAAATTGAAAGATTCATAGGTCCCAGTTCTAAAACTTACCATCAAATCTATGATAATCAAGGTAGTGTAGTACTTGCAAGAAGATAGGTGTTGAAATCAGTGGAATTGAATTAATAATCTACAATAAACCCTGATGGCTATGATTATTTATTATTTTGACAAACATGTCAATACCAATCAAAGGGGGAAAGGACAGTCTTTTCAACAAACTGGACAGCTGGACATCCACATGTGATGAATAAAATTGGATGTCTACCTCACCACACATAGATGGAGGCCAGATGGATCATAGACATGAAATTGTAATTCTCGTAGAAGTTAACTTTTGTGAGGGTTGTGAGGTAAGATCTCAGGACCTCCTCAGCTCTTTCTGGAGCATGTGCTGCATCTTATTCACATGGATGACTCTTAGATCCATATGCAAATAATTACACTTAATTAATTTATTAGCAATGTTGGTTTATAAAATAATTAGCCATCTGCAAAATGTATAGCACCCAACCAAAACAAAAATGTTATAAACACAATTTCAATTAATAAATTCTACAACTTTTTAAATGAAGTATGAGTATATATATAATTTCTTAAGACATTTCAGATAGAGTTAATCATGAGTTTCTTGGAGAATATCTTTTTAGATTATATCTGTATGTACCAATTACATATGTATATATAGATATGTATGGTTTATAGTTCCTTTATATGCAATTTTTAAAAATTTGATACAGATGGTGCTGCTTTACTACATTTTTTACTAAGGATACGCACTGGAATATATATCAAAGTTATTTAACACTTATTGTATGAATGGAGATATAAAATGATGATAAAACAATAAATATGCATTGAAGATACAAAACTGGATGAGCAAAGATTTTTACACAATTGCTGTTTCAGTTATATAAATCTTAAGCTAATACTTATGGAAGCAGTAATTACTTTTCTGAGAGTTGCTCAAGCGCTGATTTCAATAATGTGATTCCTCTTTCCTACCTCTCTATATCACCATAATACAGTTATGATGATTAGTCTCAATTGAAAACTTATTACAAATTGCAATCTAGAATGACCTCTGGGCATGCTTGCGAAAGATTATCTTGATTGCTTTAATTGATGTGGGAAGGCTCACCTTAATATGAGTAGAACCATTGCCTGGGCAGGGGACCCTGACCTGTAAAAGGGGACTGAGCAGCAGCAAACAAACATACATTAATTTATTATTTCTGCTGTTTCTTTCTGTAGATGTGCATTACCAGTTCCCTGAAGCTCCTGCTGTTACTGGGACTTCCCAGCCATGACAGATCATAACTTGGGATTTTAATCCAAATGAACCTTTTCTCCATTCGGTTCCTCTTACCAGGATATTTTGTCAGAACAATAGGAAATGAAGCTAATAAATATCAGTATACAAAAACTTCATTTTGACAAGGAATAGACATTGCTTTATTATAGATCATAGACAAATGGATATGCAAAAAGCTAGGGTGCATGTGTGTGTGTGTATGTGTGTGTGTGTGTGTGTGTGTGTGTGTGTGTTTCCTTTCACTGGCAATATCACGTTGAGGTGCACCTATGGGTATCCCAAGACTCCTAAGGAGTGTACTGTGCAAATGTGATCGTTTTAAGTGAAACACTTTAATATCAGCTTCCATCTGGGCTTTGTACTGAAACCAAATTGTGAAAAAATGTGCATGCAATTATAGAATGGTCTCTTTTGCCAACTTTTCTCTTTTTGTCTTTTGTTTTTTGATGCACTAAGAGTGGGATCTATGGCTTTGTATCAGAGCTACACTTCCCTCTTAAAAAATACTGTAGTAAAATTAATATGAAGTTCACATATCTGAGGTTTTATATACTCTCTTTTGTGGCAAGAGCAGTTAAAAACTACTTTTAGCAAATCCCTGCTAAAATACACTCCTGTGAACTGCACATGTAATGTTATAACTTAAATCAGCAGATTTCTGAAACCTTGTATCCTTTGATCTACATTTGGAAGTGAACATTTCTGCAGCATTTTAGGTCATTTGCAATGTTGTGCAGCGAGCACATCATGATGTTGTACCAATAAGTTTGTTCATGTCAGTTTTGCCATGAACATATATGTATACGTGTTTATATGTATGTGCATATGCATAGGAGAGCCTAGGTTGACATATCAGGAATTACCCTTGATCTCTCTTCTACTTTATTCTTTTGAGGCTGGGTCTCTAATTAAACTCAGAGCTCTCCAATAGGGCTGGTCTGGCTAGCTAGCTTGCTCTGAAGATTCCCAGGCTCTCCCTTGTGAGGCTGAAATTACAGACATGCTACCACAACCTCCTGGCATTTTACATGAGCTCTTGTAATCTGAATTCTGGTTTGTTTGTTTGCATGGAATGTACTTTACCATCATCTTTCCAGCCCAAAGTTGTGATTTTTTGAGCCATCTTGGCAGGTATGAAGTGGAATGTTGCTGTGTTCTTTATTTATATTTCCCCAGGGATTAATAGTATCTTCATGCATGTATCAGATATGATTTGTAAACATCCCTCTCATTTTGAAGGTTCCCTTTTCTTTGCTGATTATGTCCTTACAAGGTAAAATTGTTAATTTTGATGAAATCTAACATTCAATTTTTCTTTTTAAAAATTAATTTAAGCATGTCATTTGTACATGTTTATGGTGTAGTGCAATACTTTAGCATGTGTATATCATGCATAACAATTATGTTCATTGCATTTATGCCTCAAACATTTATCTTTTAAGCACTAGGACTAATTCCTCCCATCATACTGCATCTTGTTCTAACTTCTCTCTTATATTTTCTCCCATTGCTCATGGACTGGGCATTGTATCTAGTATTTGTTAACAAATTTTACTTTATATTCATTATTACTAGTGTAGACAAATGCTACTAAATTTTCTGTATTAATTTTTGTATACATTTTATTAAATTCATTAGTTCTCGATACTATTTTACAAACATTGGGTGTATATTTTTTCCAGTTTTCTGCATGTATGTTTCTATTGTTTACTTTTTAGGTAGATAGATACAGTTCTTTTTTTTTAACATTTTTATTATTATTTCTGCTCATACAAACTTAATAGGTTGACCAGTTCCCTCCCCCCCCTCCTCCCCCTGAACCCCCTGCTCCCTTCCCTCCCTCCCTGTCTCCCAGTGCCTCCCCCCCAATTCCCAGAGAGTCCTTTATTGTGTATACCTAACTCTCCTCTTGGTCCTCCTCTCCGATGACATACAAGGACCCAGTGGCATTTCCCTGAACCCTTTCCTGTGTTCCCCTTAAGCATAGGAACACTACTGTGGCTGTCAATCCCTTGCCTCCAAGGATCTTGGTGCCTTTAGCTGATGCTAGACTTTGTGAGGTCAATAGTGTGTTGGACATTGCGCAGGACATGCAAAGTTCAATTATGATTGCTTCAGCCCTAACTAGTGTGGAGAATCTTCAGATCATTGCTCCTCCCATCCTTTTGCTCTTACAATCTTACTGCCCCCTCTTCCGCAAATGTCCCTGAGCTTCATGATGGGAGATTAGGCTGGCTTAGTTCTATGTGGTTGATATAGAGTCTCTGAAGTTCTGGATTGTGGTTTGTTGATTTTATTTTGCAGTTTTGCTGCTCCTGCAATGCCCTTCACTCCATCCTGATGGGCACTGTATGTCACCCCCTGGTCAGAGACAAAAAACTGTTAAACTGGAGTCTTGTTATAATAGCACATTCAAGGGTAGATGTAATAAAATACAGTTCTTGTTACTTTGGAAGCGTCTTCTCTCCTAAGTTACCCTAGGTAGAGTGTTCAAACTTTCATTGGAGTGTTGAATGCAAATGATTAGAATGGGCATTTTCATTTGTCTTTTCAGCATTTCACATTTAGATAGATGTTCTTCATCAGATCGAGATAATCCCTTTCTAGTCTTAGTTCACTGTTTTGTTTTTTCTAATCGTGAAATGTTTGGGGCTTTTTATTCAAAAAAGGGCATAGGACCTGGGGTTCCTTCCTCAGCCTCTGATTCATTTCTGAGATGGTAATCATGTACGTTTAGTGGCAGTGTCTCTCTAAGCATTTCTATCACAGGCCAGCTGGCCCATGAGTTTCTGGGCAACTCTATCTTCTGTCAACATAGAAGTGCTGGGATTACAGATGCTCATTACCACATCTGCTTTTTACATGGATTCTGGGTTTGAATTAAGATTGTCAAGGTTGCACTTTGGTTTGGTTTCTTTTTAAAACATAGCTATTTACACTTCTGTATTTCTTTCTGAGGACTGCTTAAAGTGCGACACAAAAGTTTTGATCATTATGTTTTCCTTTTATTCACTTCATAGTGTTTGTGATTCTCCTGTGACTTCTTCTGTGACCTGTTGGTTTCAATAAAGGATTTAAAAATCAGAGGGAGCATGAGGGGATGAGATATAGGAGGGACAGAGGGACTTATAGAAATACCCTAAGATTATAAGAGGTAACACTATAGGAACCTCATGTGCTCATAATACATCAAAAAATGTCTTTTAAAGAAAGGAACAAGAGTGGGCAGCCCCTATGCAGAGGAGCACAGGGTGAGGCAAACAGGACAAAACAAACAAACAAAAAAGCCCTGACCTGATCCACCCAGTCACCCAGTGACAATTAGAAATATACTAGAAGTAACAGGAGTGTGGCACTTCCTGATAAAATGTTAGTCAGAGAGGTCTCAAAGGCCCCAAAACAGTTTAGACTTTTGCCATTGCTCCTGTTTGTTCTCCAAAAAATCCATCAGTAAGTAACTAAAGATGCAACACAAATAGATCACAGAACATGGGCAAAATACATCAAATGGAACTGGTCTGAGAACTTCCTCCTTGCTGGATAGCTCACACAGTACTAAGGAATACTGTAAAAGCTACTGGAGGAGAGAAATAATCACAGGCCTCATCAAGTCATGAGATCGGCAAGTCACAATAAAAATCACCGTGGCAACAGGTGACTGATGTCATAGTGGCATGAGTTTCAAAGAGACAACCAGCAGCTTTCTGTGAACTCAAGACCCACTTGCCAGAATGGAACACATTCTGGTTACTGTTACTATTAACTAGAGCAAGAACCTAAAAAAGGGAAAGAAATAGATCAGTAGGAAGAAACAACCAATGAACCTATAGGTAGGAAGACAGTATACCAAATTACTCTGTAAATAGCTGATGATACACCCATAGATTTGAAGAACACTTAACATTCAGTCTAGAAGTCTTCTACAAGAGAGGTCGAGAATCTCAGCACCCTGGCAGGATGAAGCTTTGGCCAGTAGCAGAACAGTGAAGTGGACAATAGTAGCCAGCCATAATGCAGATTACCGGCAACCCTGGAATGCTCACCCAGAATCAGGCCATCCTAATCTCTCTCCATCCTAAGGCTTACTGAACCTTGTGGAAGAAGGGGCAGTAAGATTGTAAGAACAGAAAGATGGGAAGGTCCACTGTTAGACAAGACATTCCATTCAGAGCAAGAATGCTGCATCCAGGAATTAACTGCAGTGAGTGAGACTTGTCCTTCCTAGACCTGCATAATGACTGACATGCCAATATGCCCCCATAGACTATGAGAAACTGAAGAGAGATAAGAACACACAGGGGAAACCTTAGGGACTAGAGCTGGATGAGTGAAGGGAAATGCCTCTATCAGTGGGGTGACCCAAGGAGGGGTGACTTGGTATACCACAGAGGCCTGAACCCCCACAAGAGTAGACAAGCCAGAGGGAACCCTAGGGTCCAGGAGGGTGGGAGGGAGTGGAATGAATTAATGAGGTGAAAGGAGAGTGGTGGGAGGGAGGGGAATGAGGAAAGCAAGGATTAGTACTCAATGTGCTTGTAAACCTCAAAAATGAATATAAAAATAATAGGAGGGAGACTGATAGGGAACAAGAAGGATTATAATGGGAAGGGAGGGGGAATAGATTGGGGATTAATGTGGAAAAATATCACAAAATTCTTGTATTTATGTATGAAACTCTGAAAGATTAAAACAGGACAAAGAGGAATAATAAAATAAGATAAAAATAAATACTGGGTGAAAGATGAGACTGAAATAAATGTAATTCCAAAGTTTTTTCTGCCAAATGAGAACATTAGATGGCTTCCTAAACTCTCATTAATTGCCTCTTCCCAAATATTTTATTTTTTATCTGGACTCGGACTGTGAGTTATCTGAATTTCCATTTGGCTCAGATTTATATATTCATTACATTGTAGTTAAAAATATAATTTATATGATTTCAATCTCAAAAGGATTGAAATTTAAACTGTTTAGACTTGTTTTGTCACCTGCGTATGGTGTCTCTTTGAGAATGTTTCCATGTGGCCTTATTAGTCAATGCATTATTGTCTAGTTGATATATAGAGTTACTGAAGTCTTATATTTCCTTTGCAGTCTTCTGCTTAAATGTTCCCACTCTGAGGATTTTAAAATTTCCAATGGTTTGTGTCAAGTTACCTATTCTTTTCCTCACGTTTTTATTTGTTTTATGAATTTTGTGTTGTGTGAAGTTATCCTTTTCATCAGTACAAATCTTACCTAGCAAGTTTTGTTTAATGTCTGTATTATCTGATATTGATATAGCTAGTCCAACTACCTGGTGACAATTGTTTGCACAGTATATCAATTTCCACCCACTTATTTCAACATTGTGGTTTTTTTTTCCTCACTAGTCAACAATTGTTGAGTGCTGGCTACATACAAAGATGTTTTAATCTTTCCTTTCCCATTCATCAAAATTGTTTTTTCCTTGACTTCTAATGGTAGAAAGATATTCAGCACAGTCTGAATGTCTATAAAAATAAATGATTGATAAATTTATATATATCATGTGAATGGAAGTGGAACGTGGTTGAGTCCAAAGTCCTAATATGAATAATGGTATCAGTACTTACATATTTGATATTACTACCTTTTTCAGTTTAAAAAATACTCACATATTCTAATAGGAACATAATTTCTGTCTATCCCTTAGCAGTATTATCTATGAGAAAAATCCTACCATGGTTGATAATTGAGGTTTGAAGTTCTCAGGGACAGTGCACAAGATGTGTAACTCTCTGGTCTACATGGTCATCTTCAACAGATTTGGGCTCAAGCCCCAGTACCATTCATCATGAGAGCACATTCAGGACCATGTCCAAAATACTACACTCTTTGTCTGAAGAACATTGAGAAGAAACCATGCTCTTTGTCTGAAGAACATTGAGAAGAAACCATGCTATTTTACCTTTATCATTTGACCTATATTATTTTAATCATACTTTTCAGTGTGATTCCTTGGAGGCCCTAACCTACAGGGACCTCAACAATACCAGGGCTGTTCTCATGATATGACTTCTACAAGTCAGGAAGTTACTATTATGTTTTGTTACTAAATACATTCTCCTTGCGTCTTCCCTCTCTGCTACAGAGAAATGGGACCGCTTCAGCACTACAACCAGGAGGCCAGGAACAATCAGACCTCCAGGAAATACTGCAGGTAACATGGATGTCTTGAGAAGGGGAGTATGGAAAGTATCTCTGGTGCAGTATCACAATAAGCTATGTATAGTTTTGAGACTCATATAGGAAAAGCTAACAAAGACATCAACTTAAGCAGTAGATTTCACTCAATACAGTACATACTTGGTTGATTGCTATGCCGTGTGTGTGTGTGTGTGTGTGTGTGTCTGTCTGTCTGTCTTTCTGTCTGGATGTATCCTGGTGTGTCTGGGTGTGTATGTTATTTGGAACATATTTAGCCAAAAATGCACTCATATTTCCTCCATTGATCAACAATTTCATATTCTAAAATATTTGGGGGGGGTGGAGAGATGACTCAAGGATTAAGATTCTGCCTTGTAAGCAGAAGGACCTCAGTTCAGATCCCAGATCCACATAAAAGTACAAGGTAGAAATGACAGAGCCCTGCAATTCTGGCCCTAGAAGGCCAAGTCTGGGAATCCCAGAGCTAAGCCAAAAGGAGGTAGAACAACCTAGGATGATTTCCAATATCACCTCTGGGCCTTTATAGGCTTACACAGTGCCCTCTTGAACGCATCCCCCACACATACAAAAAAAAATATTTGAGGAGGACATTTGGTTAGAGTTTAGGAAAACCATGTAATGCTCTTATTAGGCAGAGGAAACTTTTTGAAATTACATTTATTTATTTCAGTCTCATCTTTCATCTAGTATTTCTATTTTATTATTCCTTTTTATTCTTTTGAAGTTTCATGCATGAATACATTGAATTTATGATATTTTTACACTTTAATCCCCAATTCTATTCTCCCCCTTCTCATTGTAACCCTTTTTGTTCCCTACCAGTCTTCCTTCTATTTTCATGTCCTTTTGCATGTGTGGCCCACTGGGTTTCATCCAGATTGCCTTTGATAACACATGCCTGAGTACTTGCTGAAGCATGGATCCTATATTAGTGGGTAGACCACTAATGAAGCATCTTCCTTTCCCCCTCATCTACCATTAACCCTCAATAGTCTGCCAGGGAGGTGTGAGGTCTCTTGAGAACTTTCCCTTTCCATGGTCAAATATTTATAGGCCAAATCCTGTACAGGTCTTGTGAGGTACACATAGCTGCAGTGAGTTCATGGATGTAATAGCTCTGTCATGTCTAGATGTTAGTATCTGACCACACTCCTGTACTGCTTCAGGGTCATATATTATTACCGCCTCCTCTTCCGCAGTGTCCACTGAGCCTTTGGGTGGTATGGGGTGGCTCAAATGTCCTGTTTAGGTCTAACCAATCCACGGTCACTTATTTGTGCACTGCAGCCAGTTTATTCCAGAATTTCTTTGGGGATCTTTCCTGGAGTTTCTTAAACCATTCTTCAGATGGGCCATTTCATCATTGGCCTTGGGGTTAGGGGATATATCTTTGTTCCTATTGGTGATTTGTGGGTGATATGTAAGGAACATGCTAATGTGTTCCATGAAGGAGAGATCCATCATCCTTTAGAAGAGTCCAAGAGTGAGGCTGTTTTATGATTCACCCTGATGTCTTCACATTTCCCTACTCAGAGGGGTACTTTGTGAGCATACTATCCCACTTTAGATTGTAGAGTTTATGGACTCTTTACATCTGTTTTTTGATCTTGAGTTATTCCTTGCAGTCAGTGAGTATACTGTTAAACTGTCCAACTGCTGGCCTAAGTAAAGCATTCTTAGGAATATAAACTAATTGAGAACTGACAATATACTACAGCCTCAGAAAGCGGTAACTTACATAGGGTTCTGTAATTAAACCCAGAGTACACCATTAGGGCTAATCTGGCTAGTCAGCTCGCTCTGAGGATTCTCAAGCCCTGCCTACTTGGAATTACAAGTATGTGGTATTTTTGTGTGGGATCTGGGGATCTGAACTCAGATCCTTTTACTTGGGAGGCAAAGGCTTTAATCACGGACCAATCTCTCCACCTCATTTACCATTATTTTCACCTGGGAATTTAAAAGTGAAAAGTATTAATCTGAGGAACAAACACCCATATTCATTAACTTGTGCAGCAGATTTTTTATGAGAGAGAACTGTGTTTGTCAAGACAAAAACACACTTCAGTGTGGAGAGTTGCGTTATTTTACATTTCTCCAACTTTCTCTGATATCTATCTTGAAATGAGACAGTTGGATTCTCGAATCTCTGTTCAGTTGTGCAAAGCCGAAGTACATGAAGAAAACGAAGGCTCACACAGCAGGGCAGGAGAGAGAGAGAGAGAGAGAGAGAGAGAGAGAGAGAGAGAGAGAGAGAGAGAAACAGACCGGCCTGAAGCATTGATGGCCTGACTTAATGCACAGTGCTTGTTTGTGGATGTGTTTTATTCTACAGCATCACAAAATCACTCTGGCTAATGTTGCCACCTGCCAATTTGAGAGAGACTTTAGCAATGCAGGTGCAATGGCACCCAAGTGCAAGTCAAGCACTCAGCAAGCAGATGTGAGATCATCACAAGTTCAAGACCAATTTGGTCTATGTAGAAAGTCCCAGGCTGGGCAAGGCTATGCAGCAGGGCTTTGCCTCCAAAAAGCAAACAAGACTGACAAAATGGCTTAGCAGGTAAAAACACTTGTATATAAAGCCCAATTACTTGAGTTTGATCCCTGGAGTCTGCGTAAAAGCTGGATGTAGCAGTGTTCATCTGTAACTCCACAACTTGTAAATTGAGATGGGAGGTGGAGGCGGGAGAGTCAGTCAGAAGCTGGCACTCCCATCACACACACACACACACACATACACACATATACACACACAAACACATACAGAGAGAGAGAGAGAGAGAGAGAGAGAGAAAGAGAGAGAGAGAGAGAACAGGGTTTTTAAATTTTCTAAAAATTTATATTGTGTGTGCATGTCTGTTTCTGTCTCTGTCTCTCACTGTGTGTGTGTGTGTGTGAGAGTGTGAGTGTGTGGGTGGGTGTGTCAGAGGGCGTTGTCTGTCCCTGTGGAGGACCAAGGTTAACTTCTGGAGTTACCCTGGATTGCTTCTACCTCCTTTTTGCTTCACTCTGGGATTTCCCAGGCCCCACCTTTCAGAGCTGGAAGTACAGGCTGCCGCCATTTGCACTTGGTGTTTTTAGCTAGGATCCAGTATCCAAACTCAGGTCCTTCTGCTTGCAAGGCAGGGTCTTAACTCCTGAGCCATCTCAAAAAAACCGGGGTGCAATAAAAGTGCCTGAACCACCTTCCCATTTCATCACACACAATGTTGAAAGAGATGTGTACTCTAGGCTACGTTTTTCTCTGTATCATTTGGGGATCTTGCTCTATTTCTTCCCTTCCACTACCACACAGCATTCTCCATTTATTCACCATCTCTTGTTCTATATCCCCCTGACCTTCCCCAATTCTGTGAATGTGTAGCAGTTACAGTCTTAATCATGGGGTCCACTGAATCCAACATCTGCCTGTGCTGATGTGGGTATTTATAGAAGGCAGATGATGCCATTAGCCTGGAGCCCTGGCTCTAACAGGTACATACATCCTGGATCTACAGCAGCTATATTCTTCCTTCTTTCTCTGGAGGAAGCCCTGGGAGTGTGGTTTACAGTGTTTTGCAGTATGCTGGATTTGGGGCTACTGTGTCTGATGTCTAGAACAGCAGAAGACCCCTGCCTAGTTAAAGGAAGAGACTCTGCTGTTGTTACTGCCTGCTGTCACCTTCCTAGCTCATTAACACCAGACTGGGGTCAGGACCCAGATGGGATGGTGTGTGCCAAGGATTCACCTTCTGCCAGCTTCCTCCTTCCATCTCTTCTCACACTGGGACTGGGTCTCCTGGGGATCTGGTGGAAGTAACTGCAAGTGACGTCTCAGGCCCAAGAGTTTCTGACTCTCCAGAGATTCCATATGTGGTGGTCCCCCAGAAGTCAGCAATTAGAGAGGCCTTCATTTTTATACCGCAGGGAGGAAATTCTGGGGTGCGGTCCCAGAGGTGAGTCCCAGGTCCTAAACTATTTGTCTCTAGCCTGATCTTCAAAAACACACAGGCTCTTTGCAGTGGGTATTTTGAAGGACCGACCAGGGTATAAATAAACAGTTGGCTTTTCCTGTCTCACTCCTCAAAGATGTACACTCAGAATTGAGCTGTAGTAAATTTTTTTACTCTTTAATATTTATATTATATATTGTTAATAATCACAGCACATTTAGTGAGTTAAAAATAATTTCCCTCACTCTGTTATCATTTCCCTAGGATCAAGACTGTGGGACCCATACTAGAGTTTTTGTCTTCTCTTTTTGAGACAGGATCTTTGTATGTAGTCTTGGCTGGCTTGGGGCTCTCCGTGTACTTCAGGCTGACCACAAATTTGCAGTAATCCCCTTGCCTCTGCCTTTTAAGTGTTGGAATTATAGGCATGTTTCACACCACCTACCCATGTTTGAGTTTTAATTGCTGAAACAAAAAGCCAACTGAAACAATTTAGAGAAGGAAGGCTTCCTTTTGGCTTAGAGTTTTAGAGGTTTCTGTCCACTGTGGTAGAGATAACATGGAGTGTCAGAACAGAGACTTTACTAGTGAGTTCTCTCCTCCTCTTTTTCTTCTGCCTGGACCCCCAGACTATGTGAGGGCACTGCCCACATTCAGAAGTTTCCCTTAGCAAGCCCTCACAGACACACAAGAGGTATGTCATGGTTTGTAATGTGTCCCCCATAGTCTTATGTGTTTGGGAAAGTCATGGTACCTTTGAGAGGTGGAGCCTTGCTGGAGGAAGGCAATCACAGGGGGTGGGTCTTGAGGTAGATTAGTCCCACCCTATCTAGGAAAGACTGTTTCTCCCCTCTGAAACTGTAAGCTGAATAAATCTTCCTTTCTCCCTTGAGTTGATTGACTTTGGGTGCTTTCTTACAGCAATAGTTAAAAGTAACTGTTATAGGGTATATGCTTTATTCATCTCCTGGGTGCTTCTTGATCCAGTCACACTGACCATAAAGATCACCCATTGTATTTCCTGTTTAGCTGCTGGCTCTGCTCAGTGTCTCCTAAGAACTGTAATCCAGATGTCAGTCAAGTGCCAGAATGCTCTCTGAAGTCTGAGGTTAGGTGAACTTCCTTCTGCTACTCTAATAGGAGTGCATGAACTCCAACATTTCTGCTTAAACAGAGATGTACTGTAAAATCATTCAGATCAGAAATACAGACTGGGTCATGGTGAGCCATAGTAAAGATACTAGCAAGGCTATGCCTTTGAGAGCTCTAGGAAGGAATCTGTTTCCTTCTGGATCCAGACACCTATAATCCTTGGCTTGTAGCTACTCCCATCTTGGAAGCCATCTCAGTAACCTCCCTGAGGCTTTCTCTGGTTGTCACCCTACACTTTCATCATCACATCATCTATGACCTTGTAGGAAAGTATTCGTTAAATATGGTGGTACTTATCTGCAATCCCAGCCCTTGGGAGAATGAGCAGCAATTCAGAGCCAGTCTCAACTGCATGTGAAGTTTAAGGCCAGCTGGGCTACATGAGACCTTGTCTTAAAACAAAGAAAAAAAAAAGGATCCTTATGATTACATTGGTCCTATTGAAATTGCCTGGGATAATCTCCCTATCTCAAGGCCTTAGCTTAATCACATCTGCAAAGCCTCTTTTCTTGTGTAATGTAACTTATTCAAAGATTCACAAATGTTGGCAGAACACATTCTCATGAAGCCATAGAACTCAAAGCTGTATGCCTCGCCTAGGCCAGCAAGAGAGAGACTGCTCCAGTGCCTATAGAGTCAGCTGAAGAAGGCTTAATTCTTCTTTACCTGGTGCTATCTGAAATGCTTAGAATATTCAAAATTATACTGTAAAATCCGTTAAAATCTCCTGTGTCATAACCCTGTCATGACACTATTATCTAGACTGCTCAGTGATCCATTTTTTAAATATATTTTTTATTTTTTTGCATTTGTTTCTGTATGTGTGTGTGTCTCTCTGTGTGTATCAGAGGGTACAGTGTGTTTCTGTGGAGGCCCAAGGGAGACTTTGGGAATCACCCTGGATTGTGTTACATTCTCTTTGCTTTGCTCTTGAGTTTCCCAGGCTCTGTCTCATAGGCCAGAAGTATGGCCACCACCATTTCCACCTGGTGTTTTTTTTCAGATGGGATCTGGGATCTGAACTCAGGACCTTCTGCTTGCAAGGCAGAGGCTTAAATAACCCCTGAGCCATCTCTCTAGCCTACAATGATCCATTTTTCTTACACTCAAAAGAGAGGAGTATATAAGGCCTGGGAATTATTATTATTATTGTATATGGTACGTGTGTGTGTGTGTGTGTGTGTGTGTGTGTGTGAATGTGAATGCAGGCACATATGTGTCATGGTGCACATATGGAGGGGAGGCTAGAGGATAACTTTGGGGAGTTGGTTATCTTCTTCTACCTTGTTTTTGAGGCAGGGTCTCTCTTGTTTCTGATGTGCTGTGTACTCCAGGATAGTTAGCCATAGGCTTCTGAGTGATACCCATTAGTGCCTCCAATCTCACCATGGGAGTGCCAGGATTGCAGATGTGTGCCATCACAATTGGCTTTTTACTTGCGTTACAAAGAATTGAATTCTGATCACCATGCAAGTGCTTTTGCTTGCTGAGCTTCTAGGGTATAGGAATCTTGACAACCACTTGAGAATTCACATGGGGAACTTTGTGTGTGTGTGTGTGTGTGTGTGTGTGATTCTGCAGATTATCCACCTTGGTTTTTGAGATAGGGTTTCTTGCTGGCTTGGAACTCATTAAGCAGGCTCCTGCCTCTGCCTTTTCAGCACTGTAATTATAAGCACATGCCACCATATCTGACTTCTTTTTTTTTTAACATGGGTTCTGGGGATCAAACTCTGGGTTTTGTGCTTGTATCTTAGAAGATCTTGCTTCTAAGTCAAACTCTTTACTGAGTGAGCTATGTCCCCAGCCCCTAGGACGTTTTTAAGCATCTTTAGAGCAAGTGGATATTCTTTTCAACCTGTATCAGTGCCGTAGTCAAGAAGCTAAAGTCTTTATCTGTGCACTGGTTCATGCTCAAGGTTGTAGGTTTACTCACAATTACACCCCAGTGCAAACATCAAGCCAGTAAAAAAGGCAGTGAACATCTGCGGTTGGGTTGGGAAGTAGCTATGGTCTGCATTCTTCAGTGGACTGTGGAACCCCTCCCTGTCCAAGGAGATGACCTTAGGAAGCTCTGTGAAACAGGACTTCTGTCTTTTCTATCTAAGATCTTGTCAACACTACGTTGTGCGATGAGCCTGCCTCATGTTCCTGCAGCAGTCTGGAAGGTTGCTTTACATGTTTTCTGTCATTTCAAAATATACCTTGATACTCCACTTCTGTAGACAGCAGTACACCTTAAGTCAGCCTTTGGGAGGGCAGTTGAGAAAATCTTTGAGTGAGCAGTTCTACTTCAAAGCATTTTTCCCTCCAGGCACACTTATGCATGTGTGTGGAGGTACATTTGAAATGATGTTTGCAACATTCTTATGTGTTTGTACCACCTCCAAGCTAATCGTTCGGAAATCCCACCAGTAAAGCATATGAATTCTAAATCATTCATACTCTGAATACATAAAGTACATTTCGGGAATCAGCATGAAGAAAGCATGTCACAGAACAGTGGATCCATTTGTGTTACATGCAGTGAATGTGAGCACAGGGATTTGCAACCATGCAAGCAGGTCTGGAGGATCCAGAGTAGCCACTTCTGGGGACAGATCTGAGGCTGGCTGTTTTTCCTCAAACTTCTCTATAGTCATATTCAGCATGGAATACCTTTTATAAACCCTTTTATTAGCATATGTTCATCATACATAATGATTGGTTTCATCATGATGTTTTCATACACACACACACACACACACACATATCACATTAATGTTATCTATGTAAAATATTGGTCACATTCACACTCTGCCTTTTACTCTGTTGTGCCCCTCTGACTGCTTTCTCTACCCAGCTAGGATGCAATACCTTTATAGTCAATTTAAGCTTTAAGGAATGAAAGTAAGGTTTACTAATGAAGAACTCCAGATGTCAGAGTCCTAATGCTTATATTGTCCTCCTCTCGCTGTAAACATGACAGGGTCATAACACAAGCCAGCACAACTGGACTAGTTTAAGAGAGTGTGGTTTTATTTCAAGGGCTCTTTTCTCCTGTACCATGTTGCTACACAGAGTTCTTGCACAAGGAACTACTGAGAGACACCACAGGAGGACATAGGATGCTAGTGTGACTTGGCCAAAGAAGTCCTGAAGCCCTGGTATATTTTGATTACTATTTGTTAGATGTATCATTTCCAAATAATACTCTTCTTTGTGTAAGTTGTTTCTTTTTTTTTAAATTTTTTAACATTTTTATTATTATTTCCGCTCATACAAACTTAATAGGTACACCAGTTCCCTCCCCCCTCCTCATCCCCCAGAACCCCCTGCTCCCCTTCCCTCCCTCCCCGTCTCCCAGTGCCTCCCCCCCAATTCCCAGAGAGTCCTTTATTGTGTATGCCTAACTCTCCTCCTGGTCCTCCTCTCTGATGACATACAAGGACCCAGTGGCATTTCCCTGAACCCTTTCTCGTGTTCCCCTTAAGCATAGGAACACTAATGTGGCTGTCAATCCCTTGCCTCCAAGGATCTTGGTGCCTTTAGCCGATGCTAGACTTTGTGAGGTCAATAGTGTGTTGGACATTGCGCAGGGCATGCAAAGTCCTATTATGATTGCTTCAGCCCTAACTAGTGTGGAGAATCTTCAGATCATCGCTCCTCCCATCCTTTTGCTCTTACACTCTTACCGCTCCCTTTTCCGCAAATGTCCCTGAGCTTCAGGAAGGGGGAGATTAGGCTGGCTTAGTTCTATGTGGTTGATATAGAGTCTCTGAAGTTCTGGATTGTGGTTTGTTGATTTTCTTTTGTAGTTTTGCTGCTCCTGCAATGCCCTTCACTCCATCCTGATGGGCACTGTATGTCACCCCCTGGTCAGAGACAAAAAACTGTTAAACTGGAGTATTGTTATAATAGCACATTCAAGGGTAGATGTAATAAAAGGAGGAAACCTCGGTGAGGGAGGGGTCAGTCACCCATTTGTAAAATGATCACCTTTCATCTGCCAGACTATATGCCCTCCCCTTCTGTTGAGATCATACCCCCTCAGTTGTACATGATCAGGAACGAACGTCTGTGAACTTAACCAGGTGTCACATTACTTATTTGCATTCCTTGGAGGCCGATTTTCTCTGCTGTAACATGGTCCCCTCTTTCCTTGTGTCTGGTGTGGCCCTCCAACCCCATCCCTCCTGTTCACAGTCCTTGCAATTACTGTATTACATAGGTTTACCTTTGAGTGTCTCAATGTGGGCTGGGTAAGTTTGGTACTAGGAGCCACCTATTAGGGAGTACATACGGCACTTAACTTTCTGGGTTTGGGATACTTCACTTAATATAATTCTTTCTAATGACATCCATTTCCCAGCAAATTCCAGTAATTCATCATTTTTGATGGCTGAGTAGTACTCCATTGTACAGATGTACCACAGTTTCCTTATCCACTCGTCAACTGTTGGACATTTAGGTTGATTCCATGACTTTGCTATTGTAAACAGTGCTGCTATGAACATGGTCGTGCTTGTGCTATCGAGGCGAACCTCTGCTGCATGGGGGGTTATTCCCAAAAGTGGAATCGCAGGGTCATATGGCATTTCAATCTTTAATTTCTTTAAGAATCTACAGACGGCTCGCCAGAGTGGCTGTATGAGCCTGCACTCCCACCAACAATGTAGGAGAGTTCCCCTCTCTCCACATCCTCTCCAGCACTTGTTGTTGTTTGTATTGTGGATTTTTGCCATCCTGACCGGGGTGAGATGATATCTTAGGGAGGTTTTGATTTGCATTTCCCTTATGGCTAAAGAAGTGGAGCATTTTTTAAGATATTTGATAGACATTTGAATTTCATCCCTGGTAAAATTTCTTTTAAGTTCCAGGGCCCATTTTTTAATTGGGCCATTGGTTTCCTTGGTGTTTAGTTTTCTAAGTTCTTTGTGCACTCTGGACAGTAGAGCTCCATCAGATATGTGGTTAGTGAAGATTTTCTCCCATTCTGTGGGTTGCCTTTGAGCTCGTGTGACAATCTCTTTATCTGAACAGAAGCTCTTTAATTTCACAAGATCCCAACTGTTGAGAGTTGGTAGCAGTGACTGTGCCATTGGATGTCTGTTTAGGAAATGTTGGCCTAGCCCAATCAGCTCGAGGGAGTTCCCTATCCTTTCAACTATGGTTTTCATAGTCTCTGGCCTAATATCAAGGTCCTTGATCCATTTGGAATTAAGTCTTGTACATGGTGACAAGTACGGGTCCAGCTTTAATCTTCTGCATGTGGAGATCCAGTTTTGCCAGCACCATTTGTTGAAGATGCTGTTCTTTTTCCATTTTTTCCATTGGATCCTTTGGGTCCCTTTGTCAAAGATCAAATGGCTGTATTTTTGTGGGCTTATATCTGGGTCTTCAACCCTTATCCATTGATCTGTGTGTCTATTTTGGAGCCAATACCAGGCTGTTTTTATAACTATGGATTTGTAGTATAGACTAAGGTTTGGTATGGTAATACCTCCAGCAGTGTTTTTGTTACTCAGGATTGTCTTTGCTATCCTGGGTCTTTTGTGCCTCCATATGATTATTGAGATAATTTGGTCAACTTCTTTAAAGAATTGCTTTGGGATTTTAATTGGTATAGCACTGAATTTGTACATTGCCTTTGGTAGGATGGTCATTTTTACAATGTTGATTCTGCCAATCCAGGAACATGGGAGGTCTTTCCACCTTCTGGTGTCTTCTGCTATTTCTTTCTTTAGGGTTTTAAAGTTTTCATTGTAAAGGTCTTTTACCTCCTTGGTTAGGTTTATACCAAGGTATTTCATTTTTTTAGGGGCTACAGTAAATGGGATTATTTCTCTCAAGGCTTTTTCACTTCTTTCATTCTGGGCATATAGAAAGGCCTCTGATTTTTGCACATTTATTTTGTATCCTGCCACCCTGCTGAACTTCTCAATTAGTTCCAGGAGCTTCCTGGTGGAGTTTTTGGGATCACTCAGGTATAAGATCATGTCATCTGCAAATAGGGATAGTTTGACTTCTTCCTTGCCGATTTGAATCCCTCTTATGTCCCTTTCTTGTCTTATGGCTTCAGCTAAGACTTCAAGTACAATATTGAATAGAAGTGGTGAGAGTGGACAGCCTTGTCTAGTTCCTGATCGAAGTGGGAATGCTTCCAATTGTTCCCCATTGAGCATAATCCTTGCTGTGGGCTTGTTGTATACAGCTTTTATTATATTGATGAAGGTTCCTTCCATTCCTACTGTCTCTAGCATTTTGATCATAAAAGGCTGTTGGATCTTGTCAAAGTCTTTTTCTGCATCTATCGAGAGTATCATGTGGTCTTGGTCTTTGGACTGGTTTACATGATGAATTACATTTATTGGTTTTCGTATGTTGAACCAACCTTGTGTGCCAGGGATGAAGCCTACTTGGTCCCTGTGAATGATCTTTTTGATATGTTTTTGAATCTGATTTGCTAAGACTTTGTTGAGAATCTTTGTGTCTGTGTTCATCAGAGAGATCGGCCTATAGTTTTCTTTTTTAAGTGAGTCTTTATTAGGTTTTGGGATTAAGACGATATTAGCTTCATAGAAGGAATTTGGTAGTGTTCCTTCCTTTGCTATTTGATGGAACAGTTTAAGGAGTATTGGTGTTATTAACTCTTTAAATGTCAGGTAGAATTCTGTGCTGAATCCATCTGGTCCAGGACATTTTTTGGTGGGAAGATTTGAGATTACTTCTTCAATTTCCTTATATGTTATAGGGCTATTTAAATAATTCACAACTTCCTAATTCAATTTAGGTAGGTTGTGTTTACTTAGAAATTCATCCATCTCTTTTGTGTTGTCAAACTTCACTGAGTATAAGTTTTTAAAATATGATGTTATAATTCTCTGGATTTCTTGGGTATCAGTAGGGATAACTCCATGTTCATTTCTAATTTTGTTAATTTGGGTTTTCTCTCTCTTGCTTTTGGTTAATTTAGCTAGGGGTGTATCAATCTTATTGATTTTTTCAAAGAACCAGCTTTTTGACTGGTTGATTTTTTTTTCTAGTTTTCTTAGTCTTGATTTCAGATATTTCTCCCCTTATTTTGCTAATCTCCTCTCGTCTACTACTTTTGGGATCAGATTGCTCAAGTTTCTCTAAAGCCTTAAGCTGTATCGTTAAGTTATTTATTTCTGATTTTTCCATTTTTTTGATGTAGCTCTTAGAACAGCTTTCATTTTGTCCCAGAGATTTTGGTAAGTTGTATTTTCATTATCATTCACTTTCAGGAAATCTTGAATTTCCTTTTTAATTTCTTCCTGAATCCAGTTCTCATTCAGCATCATATTGTTAAGTTTCCAGGAGTTAGTGTATTTTCTCTTGTTTGTTGTGTTGTGCATGTCCAGCTTTAGGCCGTGGTGGTCTGATAGGGCACAGATTAGAATTTCACCTTTTTTGTATATGAGTAGATTGGTTTTGTGGCCCAATATGTGATCTATTTTGGAAAAAGTTCCGTGTGCTGCTGAGAAAAATGTGTATTCTTTCGTGCGTGGGTGAAAAGTTCGATAGAGATCTGTAAGGTCCATTTCTTAAAGGGTTTGATTAAGTTCCAAAGTGTCTCTGTTAAGCTTTTGACCTGTTGATTTATCCCATGTTGAGAGGGCGGTGTTGAAGTCCCCAAGAATTATCGTTTGGGGGTTGATTTCTTGCTTTAGGTGCTGTAGGGTTTTCTTAATGAATGTGGAAGGGCCCGTATTGGGTGCATAAATGTTCAGGATTGTGAAGTCTTCCTGGTGAATTGTACCTGTGACTAAAATGTAGTATCCATCTGTGTCTCTTATGATTTTCTTTGGTTTGAAGTCCACTTTGTCTGAAAGCATAATTGCTATACCTGCCTGTTTCCTGGTTCCATTAGCTTGCAAGATTTTGGGCCAGCCTTTCATTCTTAGTATGTGCCTATCTTTTCTGGTGAGATGAGTTTCCTGAAGGCAGCAGATTTTTGGATTGTGGTTATTAATCCAAGTTTGTAATCTGTGTCTCTTAATCGGCGAGTTAATACCATTGACATTTAATGTTATAATGGAGAAATTATTTTTAATTCTGGACATTTTTTATGTTTAGTAGACTTTGTAAGCATGTTGTTTGATATTTATGTTTTGGTGGTATTATACTTCCCTTCTGTCCTCCTGGATACGCTTGTTCTTTTCTTCAAGCTTGAGTATCATTTCTAGCATTTTTTGAAGGCCTGGTTTGGTAGACATGTATCCCTTCAAGTTGTCTTTATGCTGGAAAACTTTTCTTTCTCCCTCAGTCATGACAGATAGTTTTGCCGGGTATATCAGTCTGGGTTGGCATTTTTGCTCATTTAATACTTGAAGTATGTCTCTCCAAGCTCTTCTTGCTTTTACTGTTTCCATTGAGTAGTCATTTGTTATTCTAATAGGTTTACCTTTAAAAGTGACTTGCTTTTTTTTCTCTTGAAGCTCTCAGCACCTTTACTTTGTCTTGAATGTGGAGTGTTTTGACTATTATTTGCTGTGGCGATTTTCTATTTTGGTCATATCTGTTTGGAGTGTGAAATGCCTCTTGTATTTGGATAGGCCTCTCATTCTTTAGTTGTGGGAAGTTTTCATTTATGATGAATTGAAATATTTCCTCCGGTGTGGTATTTTGGGATTCTTGTTCTGGTATTCCATGAATGCGCATGTTAGGCTTCTTCAGGGTGTCCCATATCTCTTGAATGTTCCTCTCCAGTATCTTTTTGGCTTTAACAATCTCTTCCATTGAGCTGGTTAATTCTCCCACTTTGTCTTCAAGATCTGAAATTCTATTTTCTGCCTCATTTGTTCTGCTGATAAGACTCTCTGTTGAGTTTTGGGTTGAAGATAATTTGTCTTTTAGTTCAATTTTAAACTCTGCCTGAGACTGTTTTAACTGCTCTATACCTATTTTTGTTTCTTGAACTGTTTTTCTCAACTCCTCCAGGTGCCTGTTGTGTTCCTGTTCAAAGTGATTGATATGGTTGTTTAACTCTTCTCGGATTTCCTCTTTCATAGTATTAATCATGGTAATGATCATACTCTGAAAGTCGTTATGTTGGGTCTGGCTTTCATGGCTATTTTCTGTGGATTTGTTCTGGTCAGAATCCCTCATGATGGGATGGATTCTTTTGGCAGGAGATTGGTCTTCTTGTGTTTTGTTTCTCGTGGATCTGCACTTTGACTTGTACATTGTTGTTTTGTTTTTTAGGACCTTTCAGTTTCTGTGTGTTTTTCACTGAATCCACCTAGTTGGTATTGTTACACTTGCCAGTTATTACTAGTGCTTGCCTTGGATTGGGTATGTTTGTGTATTGTTATCGTTATATCCTAGATGAGGCTACTAGGCTGTTAGTACGTCAGTTAAGTCAGGTTATGTTACCAGGAGGTGAATATTAGTTTGGTAGTGCACTTTTACGATTTAGTATTTTGGTGAAATGTGGGGGTGAGTGGTGTACTCCCTGGAGTTTTATGTTGTGGGGTGGCTATATGAGAAAGTTGATCTACAGCATTGATACTTTAAAGGATCAGTAAGGTGAAAAGAAAAAGTTTACTTATCTTTGGGTTGGATGAGAAGAATCTCGCCCACGTGATATACTGATTGTAGTGGAGTCCAGATGTATGGCCTGTTTTCCCTGTGTTCCTTAGAATTTTGCTTGAGTTTCCTTTGGGCTCTATTGAATTCTGAGTAGCAGTGTGTCTTCTGTGGACCACGTGCGTAGGTCCCCGGTGGGCCAGAGAGGCAGAGGGTCTGATGTTGATGGCAGAATTCTTCACCTGCGACCTGGGAAGGTCGGCGCGGAGGGGGGCGGGGCCCGGGGCAAAGCCAGGGGCCGCGCGGCGCGGTGCTGCTGGCAGGGCAGCTTCTGGGTGGGGGGCGGGGCTGGGCTGGGCTCTCTCACTCACCTTGGGCAGCTGGCGGGGGTGGGGTGGGGTGGGGCGGGGCGTCGCGGAGGGGGCTGGGGTCCTCCGGGCCGAGGCGCAGACCAAGCCGGAGTCGGAGTCGGCCTGGGTGCTCGCCGCCGGGACGCATGGGGCTCCGGAGTCATAAGTTGTTTCTTTACTGTAGATTGCTTCCTATACCGTGAGGAAGCATTTTTGCCTATCAGGTTTTTTTTTTTCACCATCAAGTTGGTTTATTCCAGAAATGCAAGGATAGTTTAGCATACATAAATTAATAAATGCAATTCCTCATATAAACAAACATAGAAACAGAAATCACATGAGTTCCCCAATAGGTAAAGAAAAATATTTAAAAAAAAATTTTCCCTTTTAAAAAATGTTTTAATTTATTTTTCTAGTCTTATAAGCATATTGAGTACTTAATCTGTGCTTCCCTCCATTCTCCCCTCCCAACCATTCTCCTCCATTTCCTTTCTTTATCAATACACCCCACTCCCTCCCATCTTTCTGCCTGTCCACTTCTATGGACCCCAGGGTTCCCTCTGGGTTGTCAGCTTTTGTAGGGGCTCAGGCCTCTGTGTCATACCAAGTTGCCTCTCTTCAAGCCACCCCACTGATAGGGGCATTTCCCTTCACTCATCCAGCTCTAGTCCCCAAGGTTTCCACTGTATGTTCTTATCTCTCTTGAGTTCCTCATAGTCTATGGGGGCATGTTGGTATGTCAGTCATTATGCAGGTCTGCATAATGAATTCCTGGATGCAGCCATCTTGTCTTGAGTGGAATGCCTTGTCCAGTGGTTTGCCTATCAATTTGGTTTGGGGGATTCATCCAAAGAGTTATTTACCTATAACAATGCTGAGATTTCCTTTCTATATTTTCTTCTAGTAACTTGGAAAATTCAGAGTTTATATTTTAAGA
The DNA here is from genome assembly GCA_023101885.1 of Typhlomys cinereus. Classification (NCBI taxonomy): domain Eukaryota; kingdom Metazoa; phylum Chordata; class Mammalia; order Rodentia; family Platacanthomyidae; genus Typhlomys; species Typhlomys cinereus. Next base: position 2,491,428 of record JALPQD010000333.1, read on the forward strand.
CCTCAATCCATTTTAATTTGAATTTTATTTTTCCATTTTCATGTGTATGTGGTGTGTGTGTGTGTGTGTGCGCATTTATATAGACATATATGCATGTGTGAGTGTTGAAACACCTGTGTACATGTGCACAAGGAAGCCTGAGTGTGATGTATCAGGTATTATCCATCTAGAACTCTCCAGTAAGGCTAGTCTGCTCTGGGGATTTCCAGATTCTGCCTCCCTCAACTTTTCTTAAAACTTTCTGTTTCTTTCCCTGTATGCAGTTCTTTGTTACTGCTACTGCTGCTCTTGAGCTGCAAGCCTCACTATCTGTATTAGATTTATTTCTGCTCTGATGTTATTTCCTTACTTCCTTACTTCTTACTAAGTCTTTGGACTTAATTTCTTTCTATCTAGTTACTTGAGCTAGAAAGTTATTTGATATCTTTCTTTGGCTAAGCATCTACTCTTCTTGTTGAAACTGCTTTCGTTAAATTTCATAATCTTTAGTAGTTTCGTTTTCACTTTCATTTGTCCTCAGATATTATTTGATTTTTCTTTTTTAAGTCCTCTTTGATCTATTGGTTGTTTGGTATCATGTTATTTAATTTCCACATATATGGGGGTTTCCTTCTTTTGTCTCTTACAGTTTTATATTGTTGTAATTGAAAAAGACGTTTGCTTTGATATCAATCTTGCTAAATGTGTTTACTTGTTTTTGGCTTTTTTTTTTTTTTTAGCCCTAGAGAAGGTTCTATATGTGATTGAAAAGAATGTGTATTCTGGTGCTGTTGGTTAGAATACCCTGCATACATGTTAGGTTCTTCTGATTTATGATTTTCGTCAAGTCCACTGTTTTCTTATTTTCTGTCTAGTGATTTCTGTGTTGAATGGCAGGATTCCCTATACTGAGAATTGAACTTAAGGCCTCAGGCAAGCATACTGACGACTTCGCCATATTCCTGGGCCCTCATTTTCTTTTTTAAGAAAAGGACTTGCTATCTTACTATGTAGTCCAGAATGGCTTAAAACTCATTCTTCCTTCCTCAGCCTCCCAAGTGCTGAGATTAGAGACATGCACAACTGTGCCTGGCCTCTCCATCTTAGAAAGGTCTTGTGAAAAGGAAATGTTTTAACTTTGTTGAGATTTGGTGAGTTTTCTCTTTACTTAGAACTAAAGAATTTTCTTCTGAAAGTTCTGTCATTTTACATTTAAGCCAAAAAAATCTATTTGAAGTTAATTTTGTAGATGATATATAGAATAGGATGAAACTTACTATTTTTTATTTTAGATGTCTAATTATAACAGTTAACTATTGCTGTGAGAGAGCACTCAAAGTCATTCAACTTAAAGGAGAAAGGGAGATTTATTCACCTTAGGATTCCAGAGGGGAGAAACAGATTTTCATGGCGGAGGTGATATGGCTGGTGGTGAAGCTGGCAGGCTAAGTCATTCCCATCCACGTGGCTAGAGGATTCCTGGAGAGTCTCTCTTCTTCCTAGTCTTCTGTTCTGTGATTCCTTTCATCTGGTCCGGTACTGTTAGAGTCCAGTGAGATCTCGGGAGGTTCCAATCAGATCTAGGGCTGGTCTTTGTATTGTAAATGTATTGATTCAGATAATCTCTTCAGGGGGTCTCAGTTGATCTTAGTTAATGCCAGGTGTGTCAAATTGATACCCAGGATTAACTATCATACTAATTTTCTTCAACATCCTTTGTTGAAAGATTCTTTCCTTCATTGACTTGTTTTTTGCACATTTGTCAAAAAAATCACTTGAACATATTTCAGGTTGTTTCAAGTTCTTCATTCTGATCAGTTGCCCTATGTATTTATCTATCTGTCATGTCTTGACAAGTGTAACTGTAAAATGAGCCTTAATATTGGGTAGAATGATTCTTCTCACTTTATTCTTCTTTTAAAGCTATTTTAGGGCTTTGTATTTTCAAGAAAATATGTCTGTCTATTTCTATACCAAAAAGAAATATTGGAGGGGTTTGTAGACTTGTATTAAATATATAGATCAGTATGAAGAAAGCTGACATTTTTACTGTTGCCTCTTACAGTCTATGAACACAGCATGCATCTCTATTTATTCTAATTAGGTTCTTTTTATTTTATATGGTAATTTTAGCATCTTTATTCATTTTATTAAACTGTAGCAATTTTTTTGTATCTCTCTTAAATTATACACCTGGATATTTTGTTTTCTTTGAAGGAGTTGTGAATAGAATGTGTGTGTAATTTTGGATGTCATATGCTCTTTGCTATTACACGTGACTGATAACTGTTGGTTTCATATCTAAAGACATATAGTCTTTTGTACATTCCTTGCAATTTTCTATGTAGATAAATATATCATCTGTAAATAGGGACAGATTGATTTTTTTCCTTTCTATTCTGCATATTTTTCTTAGTTGCAGAACTTCCAGCATGTATGTTAAATAGAGCATGAAAATGATGTACTTGCCATCCCCAGTTTAATGGAAAAGGCTTTTTCCCCCCATAAAACTGCAAGTGCTAGCACTAGTTAGGGCCGAAGCAATCATAATAGGACTTTGCATGCCCTGCGCAATGTCCAACACACTATTGACCTCACAAAGTCTAGCATCTGCTAAAGGCACCAAGATCCTTGGAGGCAAGGGATTGACAGCCACAGTAGTGTTCCTATGCTTAAGGGGAACACGAGAAAGGGTTCAGGGAAATGCCACTGGGTCCTTGTACGTCATCGGAGAGGAGGACCCAGAGGAGAGTCAGGCATACACAATAAAGGACTCTCTGGGAATTGGGGGGGAGGCACTGGGGGATGGGTAGGGAGGGGAGGGGTAGCAGGGGGTTTGAGGGGGAGGAGGAGGGAGGGAGGGAACTGGTGTACCTATTAAGTTTGAATGAGGGGAAATAATAATAAAAAATGTATTAAAAACTGCAAATGCTAGATTTGTCATGTCAATTGATTATAATTATGTGATTTTTTCCCCATAGCTTGTTGATACAGTTGGTTTCCAGGTCTTTCCTGTCTGAAAGCTCATTTTTCCATGGTGTGAACAACTTCTCCTTCCTCCTCCTTCTCTTCCCCCATTTTTTCTCTCCTTCTCACTGAGACTCAAACTCAGCATCTCATGTGTATTAGGCATGTACTACAGCACTGAGATATATCCTTATCCCCCTGAAACTTTTTTTTTTACAAATTCTATTTAATTTGCTAACGTTTTCTTAAACATTTTATATGTAAGTTCATGAAAGAGATTAGTCCATAAGATCTTTAAATGTGATTTTTTTGTTTATGTTTGCTATTTTAATAACACTGTCTTTGCATGATTAATTGAGAAATGTTCTCTCCTATCTAGTTTCCGAAAGAGACTGGGTAAAATGAGCCAACGAAGCCACCAAAACCTAGATATTTCTTTAGGGAAGACCTTTTATATAAATTTTCAGTTTTACTAACAGAAAATTAAGGTCGTGGATTTTATCAAGGCTGTGGGTTTTTTTATGGTGAATATGTATACCATAAAGTTGGCCATTTTAGCTATATAATTCTGTTCTGTACAGTCTAGAAAATAGTCTATAGTAGCCATATTATCAGTTTTGAGTGAGTTTTCTAGGTATATAGGAAAAAAAGTAAAAAAAGAAATAGCAAGTATTAGATAGAATCAGAAGACCCAGGACATCATCATGCGGGCACTAACAATGCCTAACACAAATTGAGTATGGACATCATGAGACAGGTATGCTAGAGTTTCTATCTGAGTGAGTGTTGGTTGAAACAGAGAGTTCCCTCCTTGGATGAGTTTCTGATCAGAGCAATCTCTCCCTGGATGAGCTTTCAGCTTCTCATTCCCATCAGAGACATTTTTATTTTTTTATTATTTTATTTATTTACTCTGTGTGTGTGTGTGTGTGTGTGTGTGTGTGTGTGTGTGTGTGTGTGTGTGTGTATCAAAGGGCACTCACTGTGTGTCCCTGTAAAGGACCAAGGGTGACTTTGAAAATCATCCTGGATTGCTTCTACCTCCTTGTTTTGCTCTGGGATTTCCTAGACTCCACTAAACAAAGCCGGAACTGCAGGCTGCAGTTTCTGTCTGGTGTTTTTACTTGGGACCTGGGATCTGAACTCAGGACCTTTTGCCTGTGAGACAGAGTCTTAAGCCCTGAGCCATCTCTCCAGCCCCCATTGTAGACATTTTTCTATCACAGAATAAGTAACAGTAACTTCTGTTGGAAATGGCTTACCTTCTAGCTGTTCTCAAAGACATAGTGGCTGTTCTCAAAGACATAGTGGCTTTATTCTTGGGCTGTTTCACTCTTTTCCTTTCCTGCCGTCACAGAATTAAGTGGCCAACCTGCTCAAGGACGTGGAGTTTAGGAGGAAAGTTTGAGGCATACACGATTGGGTCCTATAATAGTTAAATATGTAGATGTCAACTTGACTGTTCCAGGCTAAGCTTTGGGCACATCTGCAAAGAATTACTAGTTAAGGCAAGTTCTAAGTAAACCTACAGAAGATTGTCTAATTGATGAGACAAGACCCAGACACAGTGACCGGTACCATTCCCTGGGCAGATAAATAGGATGGAGGAAGCTAGTTAAGTGTTTTTACATTCTTCAGAACACTTGGGCAGACTTGCAGTCTGGCAAGTAAAGTTTTCTCTTCTCTCAGCAATGAATATGATGTGCAAAGCTCTCTCGGCTCCTGGTGTTGGTATGAGCTTTCCTGCCAAGCTAGACTAAGAAATGTAATTGGCCAATTGTAAGCCAGAATAAAATTCCTTGTTCCTATAAGCTGTTTTGTCATGAATTTATCAGCAACATACAGACCAACTGCAGCAGGTCCGAAATGGGGCCGACAGCCCTACTTTCAGAGCCAGCTTTTCCAGCTATGTAGCAGCAAAGTAAAGTTACTGCCACCGTATTCTTCTCTGGTAAGATTGGCTTCTTTCTGTGTGATGTATAACCTCCCATGCTTTTCCCATAATTTGAGATAGATATGCTAGGTGTATGTATGCTCTATTTTGAAATCATAATTGATATCAGTAACAGACTATATTAATTGTTCTGCAGCCTTTTTATACCAACTCAGTATGTAAATCTCTATATAATGTTTTTAATTTTTTGCATACCATTCTATTCTATGTCATAATATATTCAGTCCTTTCCTTGTAACTAGACGTCATGGTTATTAAAATTTTTCTATATCACAATAAATGTTGTAATGAGCTACTTTTATAGATTTATAAATTTATAGATTTATGTTTCCAACATAATGCCACTGATTTTGTAGTGTTATGTTGACAAATTGTCATATGGTGTGTGAACTCACTGAGAAGTTGGCTCTGTTTTTGTTTTTTATTTTGTTTTTGACCTGGCAATTTTATTTTTAGGGATTTTTCTCTCAGATATGTTAGAATGAAGATTCTCCCCAGTGTTTTCTTTGAGAGTTAAGAGATGACTCTTACAAAATCAGGTCTTTGCTATTTAATCTGAGTATACATATCCTATGATCCCAACACAGACTTTACTGTTTTATCTGAGTGCACATATCCTATGATCCCAACACAGATGTTATCTGAGTGCTTGCTATGGCACTGTCGCTCCTTCCTCCTCAAATGTCTTCAGTCGTCGGGACAACTGGGACATCTTCTAAAGTTTATAAGAAGAAACTATGTAAAACTTACAAATGTATATAGTTAATGTGTAAAGGAATTTGGTAAGCACTTATATAAGAAAACGATATGTGTTTTAACCACTTTCCATTTACAAGACATTCTTATACATCATGGAGAATATAAGCTCAGTCCAACTTCGGGTAGTTTTATCTATGATTCATTTGCCAGATTAACAGTGGTTAAAAACTATGGATTGAAGGTGTCAGGGATCAGATTCAAGGTCTAGAACTCTCCAGGGCATATAACATTCTCCAGCACATCTGCCACTCAGTGGGTGACATCCTCTCAGTTCCCATTCTCTGAAGAAAAGTGATCAGAATCCACCTAGCTAAAGTACTTTCCATTTTTTCGGTGTCTTTCTTCAAGTGAGTCTAAGGAGGTCATATGGGAGCTTCAAGAAGAAGACAAGCGTAGTTTATTGATAGTGTGGCTTCCCCAAGCTATGAAGTAGGCTTATATTTTGTTACTGAACACATGTCTCTTGCTGTCCTCCCTCCCACTTTTAGAGAGATGGGACCGTGTGACCACCACCACAACTAGGAGGACAGTTACAGTTAGACCACCACAAAATCCCGTAGGTAAGCAACCACTGTGAGGAGGGGAGAGAGAGAGGGTATCAGAGCACCTTCTTGGAGAAGTGACCAAATGAACTCCTTGTAGTTGATTGTTTCTTCTATTTTGGGGCCTCTTATACCAGATGACTTTAACTTGGCTGATGCCTTGGATGACCGAAACGATCTATATGATGGCCGCAATAAACCAAGTGCAGGAGGAGGAGGTAAGTCCTGGCTGTTTGAGATCACAAGCCAGCTCTCTAGCTCCTGGGTCAGTCTATGTTGTAGTAACTATGCTAATACACAAAGCCACTCATAGCCTGGTACAGCCGGGCCTCTTCAATCCACAGGAAGACCTTAAGGCAGAGGTATTCAACTTTTTTTTATCTTAGGAGTCCCTAAATTATTGAGAATCTCAAGAAATTATGTGAGCCATACCTATTAGTATTTGTCATGTGAAGTTAATACTCAAAAATGGTTTTAATCATTCTGAAAGTATTAATGTTAAAACTATACTATTAACATAGCATATTTTATGAGAAATTGCTATGCCTATCATCCCCCTCAGGGAATTCTCTTTCTCTCTTTTTCTTTCTTTCTCTCTCTCTGTTTTTTCTTTCTTTCTCTCTCTCTGTTTTTCTTTCTTTTTCTTTCTTTCTCTCTCTCTCTTTCTTTCCTTCTCTCTCTTTCCTTTCTCTCTCTGTCCCTCCCTCTCTCCTTCCTTTCTTCCTTCCTTCCTTTTTCCCTCCCTCTCTCCCTTCCTTCCTTTCTTAATTGTGTTCTTGTGGCTGAGGATGGAACTCAGAGTTTTATGTATGCTAGATATGTGCTGTACTACTATAAAATGGTAGCATATGAAGACATATGCTAACACTATGAAGGACACCCAAGTGTAACTGGCAACTTTCCTGTGAGTGTTGGGCAATATCTTTAGTCATATGAATTTCTGCTGAGATTATTTGTGCCATTGAAGTACGTGTTTTTCCCCCCATAGGTATTTCAGACAAAGATCTCGAAGACATACTAGGAGGCGGGGGATATTCACCTGATAAGAATAAAGGTAGGGGACCTGTGATGTGACTCAGTGGCTGAAGATGCAAGTTACAGACCCCTTGGAACTGTGAGGCCTGGGTCTTATGGGGGGCATCACTTGTGAGCCATCGTGGAGAAGTTGCTCTTAAGCTACATATTGTCTGGGTGTCTCCATCACAACAGAAGCTGGTTATGGATGCAGTGTCAGGGTTAATATCCCGAGGCAGTACCACAGCCCACCCTACCTGGAGAGCACATCCTGACCAATGTTTTTGAGGGCCGTATATTTTTTAAGAATACGTTTGCATTTCAAAACAGTTTAGAATTTACAAAAAAGTTCCAGAGAGTTCCTGTGCATCCCCTGTGGAGAATTTCTTACAGAAACCACAGTACACCATTGAGACAATCTGACATCTGTACAACCCTGGGAAGTCACCTGCAAACCTCACAGATTTCCTCAGATCCTTGCATGTGTTGGTGTGTGTGTGTGTGTGTGTTATGAAATTTTATTACATAGGATCAGTTTCCAAACCATCACCACAATGGCACTCCTTCCTTTTGACCCTGAATAGTCATGTCTTCCCAAAATTGCATAACTTTAGGCCAATCCCCCAAAAAGCTATTAAAATTGGTTAAATGAAATAAAAATTAATTAAGTAAAAACTAATAATAACTTAAATCTTTCATCATGGCAAATACCAAACCTCATCCCAAGCTTAGAGAGGATGTGGGCCCGACTTGCTGATGTGGCAAAGTAAATTAGTATTGGCACTTGGGGCTACAACATGCCATAGTTGTAACTTGTGACTCTCTGATCTGTCACCTTAAGCATTAGGGTTGGTAACTTGTGTTCAAAACTCTTTGGGTCTAACATGGTATGATGACAAGTTGTAACAGAGTTGGGGGCAGTTTACAAGTGTGAGTCCATAGTGTAGTTGTAGCCCTGAGATATGCCTCTATAGTCCTGGCTGCAGTAAGAGCATTTGCTTGTTTCTTGAAAGCTCTGTGGGCATTTCATATGGGAGCAGTGTTCTCTTCTGATGAAGCTCTACCTTGGTCAGGTTTATCCCTTGAAATACTTTTTCAGGTGGTGTCATCGCTAGGAACAAAGCCTTAAAAACCTCTAAAGGAAACTCACAGGTGTCAGGAGAACATGGAACATTTAAAGGGCAAACCCAGCCAATTAGCCAGTTACTCCTGGGTGACAAATGGTATTTCCAGATGGCGAGATGAGGGCAGTGGCCGCGTCTGTGAGCATGCGCAGGAATAGAAACTTGAATGGCATGTCGGGGATTTTCTTTATTAGAAGTACTTGTTGTAGCAAGGAAGAAGGGGCAAGAAATCTTTTAATTGGGCTCACACTGGAACTTCTCTTGTAAGGAATAATCAGTCGTTAGCCTCAGGTAGAACCCTTGTCATTACAGACATCAGTGAAAGAAGATCACAGAGTCCCTACAAGACAAGTGTGAACCTGGAGCATGGTTTACAGACATCATCCTTTCCACCAAAACATGCCCATGCTGTGAGCGAAGGGGAAGCACCATATGAAAATAAATGGTACACTCCAGCAGAAGTATGATTAATGCATTTCCTGAACCTGACTCTTAGGAACAGAGACCTAGTTCCGTATTTCCAAAATGATATATTAACTGGTGTGTATTTTTCCTAACTCCACAGGAGTCTCCTATTTTCTCTGCTGAAAACAACAGTTATTTGTCACTGGGTCCCCCTGCCTTTCTCTAAGAGGGTGACTTGTAAACCCTTCTCCCTCCACCTTTCTTGCCCTGCTTAGATGCAAAGGATCACCTGTTTTCCTGATAGTCCCCTTCTTTCCCTAGTGCTTTACCTAAGAAACAATTCAACTTCTCTACGCTTGTTCATGTTGCAGTATGTGTCAGGTTGAATGATGCTTCATTGTGTGAATAGGCACATTATATTGTGTGAATAGGCACATTATATGTATCCCTTCTTATCAAGGTTTTGAAAGAAACATTACCATCTTTTGTGTAGTCATTAAAGTATCTGGATCCTATCATAATCCCTTACTATTAGTGACTCAATGTTAGGTTTATGTGCCATCCCTGCCCAGTTCTTATATGGAAACCCTGCCTGGGCTACATTTGGATACAGGGATCTTGGGGGTGACCAGAGTTGGCATGAGCACTTCATGGGAAGAAATTCCAAAGAGGTTTCTTTGGACCTAAATCCTAAAATCTAATAGATTTTAGATATGAGACAAAAATCCCAGCAGATACAGTGTTTATAGTGTGCAGAGACTTGAGACACCATGATCCTTACAACATACCGAGGAGTGTAGCATGAACGTAGGGATTTTCTCTGAGACATCTTTGATGCAGATCTCTGCGACTTTAGTGGCCTGTGTTAGACTGGAGCAAGCACCCATCTTCTTATCTAGGGGTGAACATGCTCAGCTCTGAAGTGTGGACAAGATCTGGGGTGTGCTGAGTTTCCACAACCATGGGGAAGGCATTCCTCAGTAGTTAGCCCTGGCACCCAGTTTGTTTTGACATAGTTTTTCAGCTCCATTTCATTTGGTAGCTGTGACATTTGACATACAGCCCCCCCATTTCTTTGTTTATTCTTTATTTTTTTCTTTTTGACAGAGTCTCACTATGTAGTTTATGCTGATCTTTTTGCTTTAGTCCCCCAAACACTAGGTTTATAGGCAGGTGCCACTAGGCACAACATTTTTTTATACATTTTTTATTATTATTTCAGCTCATACAAACTTAATAGGTACACCAGTTCCCTCCCTCCCTCCTCCTCCCCCAGAAACCCCTGCTCCCCCTCCCCTCACCCCTCCCTCCCTATCCCCCAGTGCCTCCCGCCCCAATTCCCAGAGAGTCCTTTCTTGTGCATGCCTGACTTTCCTCTGGACCCTCCTCTCTGATGACGTACAAGGACCCTTTCCTGTGTTCCCCTTAAGCATAGGAACACTACTGTGGCTGCCAATCCCTTACCTCCAAGGATCTTGGTGCCTTTAGCAGATGCTAGACTTGGCACAACATTTTTTTAATTCACTTATATATTTTTTTTATTTTGTATTTTTCTTGCTATATTTCAGATAACAAAAATAATTAAAATATGTACAAGCCCTAGCTATGTCTTACTGGAAGTCTAAAGCACTCACCAATGTCCTTCAGCCCTTGAATATGTCCCCAGCAGTTCTAGTCACAATCAGTGTGTCTCCGTGTCCTTGGCGACCAGATGCGTCAGGCACTCGCTGTGAGCCACGGGTCGGGCTGCCGTCAGAGGAGGGCAAGTACATGCCTTGTGTCCCTGTCTCTCCTGCTGAGTGGCTCTGCAGGACTCAAGGCTGACGTGTATGTGCACATTGTTTTCTTTGTATTTGAGATGCTGAGAGTCTGACACATCTGTTGACAACGGGGCTTATTCACAATGTCTTAATCCATTTTCTTTGGCTATAATAGAATGCCCAAAATGGGATAATTAATACAAGCGTGAATTTTATTTACTTCGCAGCCCTGGAAGATAGAAGGCTGGGGTTTGTGGCTGCATCTGGTGAAGGCTTCATGCCACACCCAAGCACGGCACAAAAGAGAAAGGGCACATGGCTCAAGAAAAAAAGCAGTCTCACTTGGAACAACTTGCTCTCGTGGCAACTAACTTGATCCTAGGACAAAGGCATTAATCTTTCTTTATGACTAATCACCCCTTAATGATCCCCATCTCCAAACATTGTTGAGGTGGCAATCCACTTTCACCACAGTTTTCCATGGAAAAAAGACATATTCAAACCAACGCATACAGCTTCCTTGCTGAGGTAACGTCTCCTGTTCCTTAGGATCCATCTAAGCAACGTTGGTTGCTGTAACTGCAGGGTCCTGATTACTAGGACCATTACTAGTGCATACTGTCATACAGTAGCAGTCCCTGTAACTGTGACGGTCACTAAGTTACAGTAGGGAGTCTCTTGAGCTAGGTAGTTCATGTTGTTATTTATTCACCTATCCACTTATTCAGCATGCATGTTTATGCTAAAAGCAGATCATAGCAGGAAGTAAACTATATGAGGATATTGGTGGCATAATAGAGGGCTACCGTGGTCTACTTGTTGCTTTTCTAGTTGTATGAAAGAGAAGGTAGATATAGATGGGCCTTGCATATCCATGAATTTTCTTTTTTAAAAATATTTTGGGGGGCTGTGGAGATGGCTCAGGGGTTAAGCCTTTCCCTTGCAAGCAAAAGGATCTGATCCCAGAACCTGACTTCAGGTTTCAGATTCCATGTAAAAACACTGGGAAGAAATGGTGGCGATCTGCATTTCAGCCTTGGAAAGCAGAGCCTGGGAAACCTCAGAGCCAAGTAATAAGGAGGTAAAGCAATCCAGGATGATTCCTGATATCACTCTGGTCTTCCACAGGCACACATTGTACCCTCTGATATTTATATAGCTCCACACACATACATATGTAAAAAGATATTTTTTGAGACAAGTTTCAAAAATTTTGTAGCACAGGTTGGCCTGAACTCACTACACAGGTCAGAATGGCCTGAAACTCCAGTGCAAGGATTATAGTGGTGATCCATTACACCAAGAAGAAAATTTTCTAAGTTTTCTTTTTTATAAATTTTTAAAAAAAATTTAAAAAGTAATACTTTGGACTGTGCATTTGTTAATATTAGTATCTATTTTTTAAAAATGAGATCATGCTATCTTTGGTTTTCATTTTTATTTTTTGAAACAGGATCTTGCTATGTATGTATCCCTGGCTAGCCTAGTGCTCACTATGTAGCCCAGGTTGACCTTAAACTCCATGAATAAGTCCATGTGACTGCCTTCCCTTTACTCGTGTTCATACACAATTGGATGGGGACAGATAGAAGGATTAAAGATAACTTGCTGTGTTTGTAGAGACAGGGTGCACATATACCTAAAGGACAAATGTTGACATCAGGTGTCTTCCTTGATCACTTCCAGCTTAGTTTTTGAGGCGGGGACTTGTACTGAATTTGGAGCTCACCAATTAACTAGGCTGACTGGCCAGCAGGGTCCAAAGGACCCACTTGCCTTTACCTGTCTCTGCCTTCACCTGCCTCTGCCTTCTACCTCATGTGATAAGGTTACAGGTATGTGCTGCCACACCAGGCTTTTTATGTGGGTGCTGGGGATTGAACCCATATCCTTATGCTTATGCTTACATAGAAAGCACTTTAACAATTGAGCCATCCATTCTCAGCTCCATGATTTATTTTTTTTAGTTTAATATACATATTGAATACTAATCCCTGCTTCCCTTCATCCCTTTCCCTCCCATTTCCCTCCATTCCCCTCATCAATCCAATTCACCCCCTCCTACCCTCCTGCCTGGCTGCATCTATGGACCCCAGGGTTCCCTCTGGTTATCTACTCTTGTGGGGGATCAGGTCTGTGTGGCATACCAAATTGCCCCTCCTGGGGCCACCCAACCGATAGAGGCATTTCCCTTCATTCATCCAACTCTAGTCCCTAAGGTTTCCACAATATGTTCTTATCTCTCTTTAGCTCCTCATGGTCTATGGGGGCATTTTGTTATGTCAGTCATTATGCAGGTCTGGTAAGGACATGTCTCACTGCAGTGAGTTCTCAGATGTAGCAGTCATGCCTTGAATGGAGTGTCTTGTCCAACAATGGATCTTCCTATATTTAAGTTTTTACAATCTCACTGCCACCTCTTTTGCAAGGTTCCCCAAGCCTTAGGATGGGGAAAGATTAGGATAGCCTGATTCTGGGAGAGCATTGCCAGATCTTCAGTAATCTGCATTATGGCTAGCCATTGTTGTCCACTTCACTGCTCTTCTACTGGCCTAAGCTCCACCCTGTCAGGGTGTTGAGATCCTCTACCTCTATTTTAGAAGAAGCGCTCTAGGCTGAATGCTAAATGCTCTTCAAATCTATGAGTATAATAGTAGCTATTTACAGAGAAGTTTGATGTATTGTTTTCCTACTTGGTAGATTCATTAGCTGTTTTTTTCCTACGCTTTTTTACTTCTTGCTCTGGTTACCAATAGCAGTAACAGGAATGTGTTCCATTCCAGCAAGCGAGTCTTGAGTTCTATCAAAAAGCTGTTGATTGTCTCCTTGATACTCATGCCACTATTACACTGGTGGTCACCTGTTGCCATGGTAATTTTTATTGCAACTTGTAGATCTCATGAGTTGATGAGGCCTGTGATTATTTCTCTCCCCTAGTAGCTTCTACTATAGACTATCCAGCAAGGAGAAAGTTCTCAGACCAGTTCCATTTGATGTATTTTGCCCATGTTCTGTGATCCATTTTGTGCTGTATCCCCAGTAATAGGGTCTTACTGCTGATTTTTTTGGCGAGCAACCAAGAGCAATGACAAAAGCCTATATTGTCTGGGAGCCTTTGGAACCTCTCTGACTGACATTTTATCAGGAAGTGCCACATTCCTGTTACTTCTAGTATATTTCTAATTGTTACTGGTTACTAAGTGGATCAGCTCTGGGCTTTGTTTTGTTTTGTTTTGCCCTGTTTTCCTCACTCCCAGCTCCATGATTGACTGTTTTCTAGTTGTTTTGTAGTTCCACAAGGTGACTTGCCCACAGGATGAGATCACTGTTCTGTAGGGATAGAACCACATTTCCTGTCATTATCTCAGGACAATGCTTCTAACACTCATAGGTGGTCAGGTTGTCAGGTATGCTGGAACCACTAGAGAGATGTAAAGTACAGAGCCATGGGATCTTTCTGATAACATGGTATACCTGGGGATAGTAAGTAGAGAGAGTGTTTACATTTCCTGTAAACTACCAGCTCCTAGCTCATCAGACATCTAAATTGTGCTGTTCACATCCAAGGCATCTTTGTAGCCAAGTGTTAACCAGGGAAAAAGAGTTGGGAACACTCAGCTTTACTCTGTTTTAGGCGAAATGAAGAAAAGGTTCTTGAAGCTTGTAACTTGAACATGTCAACATAGCACGCTTGTGTGAATGTTTACCTTTACCCCAATGGTGACCATCTTTGGCCCTGCAGAGGGATTCTGTGACAGTCTAATGCCATGGGACTCTAAGCACTCTCTGCTGGCACATTAATGTGAACTGACTACTGCCCTCTGTCCTGGTCTGCTTCCTCCAGTTGCAGTGAAGGTGTTAAAAATGCTGATGCTAAGATTGACCACCACTATTCAGTTTGAGATGGGAGGAACCATTTCTCATCAACATATACACATACACACACACAAACACACACACACACACACACACACACGCCCAACACATGTTGGGAAGAAGTATGTCACTGAGAGGAAAGGTATGAGACTACGTAATATAGATAGAAATGACTCAAACTTGTTGTATACATTTATGAAACTGCCAATAAGCAAGTAAATCTACTGCTGTCCAGTTGGGCATGGTGGTGCACACCTATAATTCCATCATTCCAGAGGCTGAGGCAGGAAGATCGTGGTTTTTTAGGCTAGCTTGAGATGCATAGTAAGACCCTGTCTCAAAAACAAAAGCAAAGGCAAATAAAAAATTTGTTTGCTTTTGTGAATAGACAATCACAGATATTTATGGAATGCTTTTAACTGGAAGACTCAGCCCCAAATGGTAACATAACAAACTTCTTTTTCTTCCCCAAGACTCCTCAAAAACAGATTATTTTTAGAGTAGTTTTAGGTTCACAGCAAAATTGAAAAACATATGAGTTCCCATATATCCCCATTTGCTCTCCATATCCACCCTGACTATTCACATTCTCCAGCACATTTTTACACTCCTGAACCCAGGCTCACAGTGAAGGAAATGGCAATGCTTGTTGTTTCCAAAACCCTAGGGAGTCTTTCATAGGTCCTGAGAACACTGTCTTCTTCCATGAGTGCGTTAGGCCCTAGGAAGACAGTGGTGTGAAGAATGAACTTGGAGCTGAGTAACATTCTGGAAATAGTATACATCGTTTGTCAGGGGGTTGCTATTGGAGGAATGTGTGTGTGTGTGTATGCATATGTATGTGCACGTGTGTATGCATATGTATGTGTGCGTATATGCTTAGCCCTATATAATTTTACCATGTTGCAAAGATCTCCTTCTTATGACCCGCTTATAAGCACACCCAACTCCCTTCCCCACATCCTCCTCAATCTCCACCAATATTAATGTGTTCTGCAGCAGTGCAATATTTCAGGGCCATTGTGAATGTGCAAACAGTTAGCATGGTTCTGTGACAGCTCCATCCATAGCTGGGCATGCAAGCACCTGAGGCACTTGGTGGTGTCATTTGCAGTCAGGTTCCCCTGCTTCGGGCTCATCTGTGCTATCTGCCTGCCAGCTTCCCTTCCCTTCCATGTAAGGAAGGGTGCTAAGCAGATCTGCCCAACTGGAGAGTGAAGAACTAAGCTTGAAGCTGAGGCCTGAGGAGTATGTCACCTAACAAGTACTCAGTGGATAAAATGTTCCCCCATATTCCTGAGCTGGAGCCCATAGTCTAAGGGGTCCTGGCAGACATATTCCCCCTCCCCTTCCAGAGACTTCAATCTCTTGGTCTCAGGGGTCCTGGCAGACACTAACTGGTTTGTTCCCCTTTTTCCAGGTGATGGTGGCTATGGCAGCAGTGATGACCCTGGATCCGGTGGGTGTCTGTGTCTCATGTTTCTGTTGGAAGCACGAGGAGAAATAATGCTGGCCTTCTCTGGTCTCAGAGTTGGTTGTCCCTGGCCTTTCCCTGAATATTTCTGGCGTTAGCCATTTGTATTAGTCAGGTTCTCTAGAGATGCAGAATCAACAGAATGGATATATATATGGACTGTATTGAGTTGGCTTACAGATAGGGCTGAGGTAGTTCAACGATGGCTGCCAGTAGCTGCTCAGTTCAATAGTCAAGTGGGTGATGGCTGAAGGCTGGAGAATTCCTAGAGTCTTTAGTCGACAACTTGGAGGGTTGGAAGGCTAGAGGATCGAAGAAACCGGGCAGCCGGAAGGAAGAGCAATTCCTAGTACAGCTTCAATAAGCATCTCTTCTCTTTGGTGGCTCCTTTTTATATGGTCCAGTACTGGGAGGATCCTATGAGATCTTTGTCAGTTCTGATAGGATTTAAGGCGGGTATAATCCTTTCAAGTGGTCTCAGTGATCCTTCCAGGTGTGGTCTCAGCCTATCTTAGTTAATATCAGATGTGTCAGGTTGACACCCAGGCTTAACTATCACAAGTCCACCCCTTGTCAACTTAACACCAAATCACATTTCCTTAGGCCATTAAAAATCTCCAAATAAAAACAGTAATATTCATAGTTCCGCTTAACATAATATAGTTATCCATGTACAACTGCACACGCTTTATTTTTCCAAGATTAATGACAATGCCCCTTGAGGAATGCTGTCTTTAGTGTCCCATAACACAATATCATGATGTAAATTACAACATTTTATCACATAACTACAGATTAACATTACATTACATAACATAAATATCTTCTTAGAGTATGTGCACATGCACAAGTCTATTCTTGACAGTCTAGACCAGGAACACTCATGGCAATTATAATCCTCATTTCTGTAGCTGGTTACATGGCCTTAGGTGGTATTTATAACTACCTTCTTCTACTACCCATTCTGTATATCCTCCATCTTCAGCAAGCATTTCCGCAGGTCTTGGCTCTTTACCTGGATGCGTTACCCATACTTTCATTCTTGAAGGTTCTGGACCAGTTACTGTCCTGCCTGTGTTGGGTTGCTGTAATTTCCCATTGACCTTAATCACAGGACATAGTAACATCAAGAGATGCCCTAGTGGATCTCCTGCACTCCTTACCACCATTATGTAGAATCAATCCAATTTCCCCTTGGTGGTCTAGGTCAATCACCCCTCCTAACACTGTTATTCCTTTCTTAGCCTGTTGACTCAAGGGTATCAGAAGTCCAAAATAACCAGAAGGAAGCCTTAGCTTCCAGTTCAAAGGAATAGTTTCTGTGTCTACTGGCAGAAGCATTCCCTTCTCTGGACCCAAAACTTCTAGGCCAGTAGAACATAGACTCCTGGGAACAGGAAGCAAAATTTTTCCTAATGGGTCACTAGGGGTGATAGTAAGAGGAGCTGTTCCTGTTTTCACCCCTTGATTCCTGGACCTGTGAATCCTGGCTATAGGAGACACAGTACCATATATTGGACCCTGGTTTAAGGTATATACTGCCTTCTGGAGAATCCTGCCCCATCCCTCCAAACTATTAGCACCTAATTGACACTGTAATTGTGCCTTTAAAAGGCCATTCCACCATTCTGTCAAGCCAGCTGCTTCAGGATTATGGGGAACATGGTAAGACCAGTGAATTCCATGGTCATAGGCCCACTGCTGTACTTCTTTAGCTGTGAAATGAGTTCCCTGGTCAGAAGCAATGCTGTGTGGAATTCCATGACGGTGGATAAGGCATTCTGTAAGTCCAAGGATGGTAGTCTTGGCAGAAGCATTATGTGCAGGAAAGGCAAATCCATAGCCAGAATAAGTATCTATGCCAGTAAGAACAAAGTGCTGCCCTTTCCATCTTGGAAGTGGTCCAATGTAGTCAACCTGCCATCACGTTGCTGGCTGGTCACTCCGGGGAATGGCTCCATATTGGGGACTCAGGATTGGTCTCTGCTGCTGGCAGATTTGGTACTCAGCTGCAGCTGTAGCCAGGTCAGCCTTGGTGAGTGGAAGTCCATGTTTTTGAGCCCATGCATAACCTCCATCTCTGCCACCATGTCCACTTTGCTCATGGGCCCATTGGGCAATGACAGGAATGGCTGGGGAAAGAGGCTGACTGTCCACAGAATGGGTCATCTTATCCACCTGATTATTGAGTGCTTCCTGTGCTGATGTCATCTTTTGTTGAGCATTTACATGGGACACAAATATCTTTGTGTCCTTTGCCCATTTGGAGAGATCTATCCACATGCTTCTTCCCCAGATGTCTTTCTCACCAGTTTTCCAATTATGTTCCTTCCAAGTCCCTGACCATCCTGCCAAACCATTGGCTACGGCCCATGAATCAGTATACAGTCACATATCTGACCATTTTTCCTTCCAGGCAAAGTGTACAACCATGTGCATTGCCCAAACATTTCCCTTTTCCAGTGTCCTTTAGGGTTGTTGCAGAAAGGGATTGTAGTGTTGCAGCTGTCCACTTCTGGATGGCACCTGAAGAGCGAGCAGAACCATCTGTGAACCAGACCCTAGTCTTCTCTTTTTCAGTCAGCCGATCATAGGGCACACCCCAGGAGGCCATAGGTGCATGCTTGGGAACAGGTATTGCAATAGGCTGAGGAACCATAGGCATTTGGGCAACTTCATGCAGCTTACTTGTGCCTTCAGGACCTGTTCGGGCCCTGTCTCATATGTACCATTTCGGTTTGATAATAGATTGCTGCTGTGCCCATCCAACTTTATGGCTTGCTGGGTCAGATAACACCCAACTTATGATGGGCAACTCAGGTTTCATGGTAACTTGGTGACCCATTGTCAGATGTTTAGTTTCCACTAAGGCCCAGTAACAGGCCAAGAGTTGTCTCTCAAAAGGAAAGTGATTGTCTGCGGATGATGGTAGGGCCTTGCTCCAAAATCCCAAGGGTCTCCACTGTGATTCACCTATAGGAGCCTGCCAGAGACTCCAAACAGCATCTCTATCTGCGACCGACACTTCCAAGGCAGCCTGTACAGCAGCTTGAACCTGTGAAGAGCCTTCTCTTGTTTTGGGCCTCACTCAAAGCTAGCAGCTTTCTGAGTTACTTGGTATATAGGCCTGAGTAACACACCCAAGTGAGGAATGTGCTGCCTCCAAAATCCAAACAGGCCCACTAAATGTTGTGCTTCTTTCTTAGTGGTGGGAGGGGCCAGGTGTAACAACTTATCCTTTACCTTAGAGGGGATATCTCTGCATGCCCCACACCACTGAACTCCTAGAAATTTTGCTGAAGTAGAAAGTTCTTGGATTTTGATTGGATTTATTTTCCATTCTCTGATGCACATATGCTTTACCAACAGATCCAAAATGCTTGCTATTTCCTTGGTCCAATCAGCATAATATCATCTATATAATGGACCAGTGTGATACCTTGTGGAAGAGACAGGTGATCAAGATCTATGTGAACCAAGTTATGGCAAAGGGCTGGAGAATTAATATACCCTTGAGGCAACACTGAAATGTATACTGCTGGCCTTGCCAACTGAAAGCAAATTGCTTCTGATGATCTTTATGAATAGGTATGGATAAAAAAGCATTTGCAAGATCAATGGCTGCATACAAGTACCAGGAGATGTGTTGATCTGCTAAAACAACGAAACCACATCTGGTACAGCAGCTGCGAATGGAGTCATGACTTGATTAAATTTGTGATAATCGACTGTCATTCTCCATGATCCATCTGTCTTCTGTATAGGCCAAATGGGAGAATTAAAAGGAGAGGTAGTAGGAACCACCACCCCTACATTCTTCAAGTCTTTTATGGTGGCACTGATTTCTGTAATTCCTCCAGGGATACAATACTGTTTCTGATTCACTATTTTCCTTGGTAGAGGCAACTCTAAAGGCTTCCATTTGGCCTTCCCAACCATAATAGCCCTTACTGCACATTTTAAGGAACCAATGTGAGAGTTCTGCCAACTTCTAAGTATATCTATACCAATTATACACTCTGGAACTGGAGAAATAACCACAGGATGAGTTCGGGGACCTACCAGACCTACTGTGAGTCAAACATTAACCAAAACTCCATCAATCACCTGACCTCCATATGCCCATACTTTAACTGGTGGGCCACAATGCTTTTCAGGGTCTCCTGGAATCAATGTCAACTTAGAACCAGTATCTAGTAGACCCTGAAATGTCTGATTATTTCCTTTCCCCCAATGTATGGTAACTGTAGTGAAAGACCTTAGGTCCCTTTGTGGAAGTACAGGAGAAAAATTAATATTGAAGCTTTTTGCTGTGGTGCCAAGGTCCTTCCTTAAAGGGACCCAGCCTTCCCTTCATTCAAGGGGTTCTGGATCTGTAAACTGGCTCAAGTCTGGAAATTGGTTGACAGGCCATGATTCTCTCCTGCTATGATGATTCAAGGCAGCTTTTCCTTCATTTATTTTAGAATTTTTCTGTTTGTACAGGTCAAATAAGAACTTTGTAGGCTTCCTATCTATTTTACTCTTGGGGACACCATGATTAGCCAGTTCCAAAAAGGTCTAAGCGAGTCAGACCTTAAGTACTGTTTTGTCTATGCTGCACATTATGGTTAGTATGCTTACTTTGCCACTGATGATTCAATGCTGCCACTTGGTCCCTACTACTCCTCGATCCACTTAGGCCCATTGAATTTAAGGCACAAGGAGAAGAGAAATGGTAGGACCCTTCACATTTGGTGGTGCCCCCTCATCAATATATTAAGTACATTTCTAGTAATTGAGAATTACCAGAGAGAATTAGATTTTAAAGAATGAATCCAGGCAAACATACGAATTTCTCTGAGCCTCTTAATCTCATCATCCACACTAAACCAAGGAATATCTGGAATCTTCAATTCTTTGTCAGAAGGCCAAACTTTAATAAATATTTCAGCCACCCATTCAAATAGACTCTTGGCACGATTTTTAACTCTACAAGTAGCAGCGTTAAACCTAGAATCTCTGCTCAATGGGCTCATTTCTGTAAACTCACTTTGATCCAGCTTTATATTCCTTCCACCAGTATCCCATAGCCTTACAATCCATTCCCGGGGTATTCCCCAGACTGCTGCTTGAACGTGTTAGAAAATTCATGCAGTGTATTAGGGGTATAGTGCACCTCCTCATGGACCATACTTTTTATTTAACCTTTAGGAGCCTGTTTAGCCTTAAGCCTAATTTATAGGCCTGGAAGCAATCACAGGTGGGCATGGTTCTGGAAATTAAAGTGTTTATGGAAGACCAGAGGCACTTGGAAAATCCAAGGGGGGTACTGTGTTGTCATCATGCCTTGGATACGTGTAGCATAACCCTTTCACATGAACTTAGGGGTATAGACATCTGAACCAGCTTAGTTCACAGTTAACAAAGGAGTTGGGTCCTGGGGTGACGCTCAAGGTACTCTGTGTGTGATGTCGTCTCTCCCCATTCTTTCCTGTCCAGGCATGTCGGCAGAAACTGGCACCATTGCTGGTGTGGCCAGTGCCCTAGCCATGGCCTTGATTGGTGCTGTCTCCAGCTACATCTCTTACCAACAGAAGAAGTTCTGCTTCAGTATTCAGCGTAAGTGCATCCTGAGTTGGGGAAGAGTCTTGGGCACATTTGCACTCCTTCCACAGACTGTCCAAGACCAGCGAACTTCCTAGAGGGGACTCTGGGACATCTTTATGGATGTATTTAGGCCATATTAAAGAATATGCTGGCTGGGGAGAGTGGTGGGGCCACACTAGAGGATCTTGACTTTTTAGGGATCCCCAGTTCCCAGAGGTCATAATTCTGTAGGGACAAACTTTTGTGAACACTGCGAAGTTTCCTGAGCAATCCCTGCAGCCTCAAATCTCATACAAAGGAATCATGGGCCTTGAGAGATGTCCAGAGTCACCAGCTCCCTCTACTGCTAGCCAGAAGTAGAGATTTCCCAGCGTCTCCTAGGCATGGCAATGAGCATTACACAATCCAAGACTCATGATTCTGCCAATGCCCCTTTCTGCACTGGTATAACAAAGAAAGCAGGCTTGTTGGTTCCTTAGAGAAAGAGACAGGGACTACCTTTTAGAACAAGCTTTATTTGGAGAGAAAGCCACATAATTATGCAGGAGGGATGATCACACCTAATGTGGGAAGGTGTTACAAGAACATTAGGAGAGGTAGCATGACAAAGGGGATCTGAATGAAGCCTTCTGAGAAATTTCTCCAAAGTTTCAGAATCCTCAGAGCCCCCCCCCCAGAACCTGGTGCTTCTGACCTTCACAGGTTTTCACGACCACGTGATGAAGCATCCATCCAGTTTGTTGTAGTCATCAGAGATAAGCAAGAACATTTGCCCACAAGTTCTTGGTACCACCACAAGAGCTGAATGGGAAGTATGACTAGATCTTTGTCCTGAGCAGCAAAGGGAGAGGGGCAAGCTTGTCAGTTCTTTGAGCACAGAGTGGAGTGGCCGCCTCAGGGGGTCTTTCATAGGCAGGCTCTTGATTGAACATTCTTGATCTCCTGAGAGGCCACTGCCTCTCCCAAGTCAGATCATTTAAAATATATGGAATCATGCATTGTTTGAAGGGGTAGAAATGAAGGAGAAATCAGTGGTTTTCATTCCTACCCTTTACCTGCTAGAGTTTGAGAAGACACATTACTTTCAGCCTGTGGCCCTGAATGGGGAACCTGGGCAAATCAAATAGTTACAGAGGAACTTCCACCTATGGATACCTATGTATGTCCCAGGGCAGGGAGCCCGTGGGGATGCTGCTGGGGGGTGGACAAAAGTACTACAACATCAACTCATCACTCTGGAGTATCTCTAGTACAAAGCTGGTGAGCTTTAGTTCAAGAGATGGTACATAGCTCAGCCATAGTTTTTCTCCTTCTTGTCCTTCTTCAGTCCCTTTGATGTGATAAATGACATTCATCTCCTTGACTCTCCCCATGCCCTAGGCATGTTCTTCATTGACTCTGGAGCTGAGCTTCCTAGGAAAATGAATGTCGCTTTTTGGCTGCTTTGAGTGTGGGTATTCCCAACTGGTTGATCATCTGACCATTATCTTTGCTTCCTTTTCTTGTAGAACATTCCTGATTAGTGTCATAGTTAGACACAGGTGTCAACTTGATGGTTTGGGATTTGAGCTCTGGGCACATTTGTGGAGAATTAGTGGTTAGGTTAAGCCCAGAGCAAACCTGCAGGAGATTGGCTGATGGGGAAGGCTCAGCCTATGGTGCGTGGGATTAGGCCCTGAACAGGTGAATAAAATACTAAGAGCTGGTTGAGGAAGGCGGCATCCTTTTGTATACTTGGCCAGACATGCTGGTCAGCTGTTATGTAGAGATGGTGTGGCCAGTTCCATCGGCCCTGATGTTGGTGCATGCTCTCGCGTCAAGCTGGATTGAGAATTGTAACCGGACTGTTGTAAGGAAACAAACTTCTTGTTCCCTTAAGCTGTTTGATGGTCATTTATCAGCAATCATGTAGGTGAACTGTAAGAGAATTTGGTACCCAGGAAGTGGGGTGTTGCTGATAAATCTATGTAGATTTTGTGGCTTTTGAACGGTTTCACTGGACAAAGTTGGAAATGCTTGAAGATTTTCACTTTGTGGATTACAAATACCATTCTGCAGAGTTTAATGGGCCATTTGGACAATGAGAATGGTGAGAGAGTTGTGGATTGTTGGGGCCCAGTTTGTGATGGGGGAAACAGGACTTTGGTAAAGCTGAATTTAATGATGATGGACTGGTTTGCTTGATAGAGGAGAGCTGTATTGGCAGACTTGAAGATTTTCATGAGGAAAGGGCAGGCAGTTGAGTAGCTGCCATTGTTGGAGAAATGAGCATCAATGAAGGAAAACCTAGTGACTTGCACTGGGACAGTGGAAAACATGAATACCACCATATGGCGATTTTGTGGGTTGAAAACCCAGACTCCTTCAGGAGCTAAAAGCCCAAGTTGAAGCTGTTTCTTGCCCTTTGGAAGGTTTGGCTGCCTGGAAAGGGGCTTTTCCAGATTCAGCAATCTAAAGTTGGTACAGCTGTGGCTCTAGTAGACCAAGCTACATTTCAGCCTAGCTGTGGACTCTGCCGGCATCCCCCAGGTGATACTGGTTTTGGTGTACGATTACAGGGTTCGTGGAGAGCAGCAAACGCTTGGCACGAAGTGGCAGGCGTAGAGTTACTGCAAGGAAAGGTGAAGCTTATAGCCACAGAGGCAAACCCAGAGTACTGTTTGAGATGCCAGAACCATGGGATGTATGCTGAGGATGGCTGCGAGTGGAGATTCTGCCTGATTCACAGGAACTCTGCTTTTACAACTTTGAGCTGCAAACAGGGACTGGGAATATCTAGAATCTTTGAGCCACCGTGACTACATGATGAGCAACAGAAGATCGACATTGAAATACAGGATGCAGTAACTGATTTGCTGTACTTGATTTTAATGCAATGTTTTCTTGTATTATAATACTTCTGTTTGATATTTTATCTTGTTAAAGTATTTAAAATATATTGATCTGATAAATTTGAGACTTTTTAAAACTTTAAGTTCCAACATTTTAATAAGTGAGCTTTTAATGGCTGACATTTTAAATTGAATTATAGAAATTTTTAGTTTTGGGTTTTTAGAATTAATAAAATTAAATGTATTTATATTTTTAAGATAACTTTTAACACCTATGGGAACAAGGATTGAAGGTTACAGTTTAAAAGTACTATGTTTTTGTGTCAAGTTGACAAGGGGTGGAGTCTCATAGTTAGGCACAGGTATCAACTTGATGGTTGTGGGTTTGAGCTCTGGGCACATTTGTGGAGAATTAGTGTTTGGGTTAAGCCCAGAGCAAACTTGCAGGAGATTGTCTAACAGATGGGGAAGGCCCAGCCTATGGTGGGTGGGACTAGGCCCTGAACAGGTGAATAAAATACTGAGAGCTGGTTGAGGAAGGCAGCATCCTTCTGTTCACGTGGCCAGATGCTGGTCTGGCAAGTGAGGATTGTCTATCTCTCAGCCATTATGTGATGATGGTGTGGCCAGTTCTCTTGGCTCTGGTGTTGGTGCATGCTCTCCAGTCAACCTGGACTGAGAACTGTAACCAGGAATCATACGAGAGAATAAACCCTTGTTCCCTTAAGCCGTTTGATGGTCATTTATCAGCAACCATGCAGGTGAACTGCAACAATTAGGTATGCCACATACAGGTTCTGTGCAACCGTGCTCTGGGGACACTATTCACGTCTAGGTGCACAGCTAACACAAGTTCTCATACTGTGCCAAAGATCTCTGATCACCATGGGTCCATACCCTTGGCTGTAGGGTAGTGGGAACAAGGAAAGGTCAGGGTTGGAAGCTGCATTGTTCTTACCCCTGCCGTTCTCCAACACAAAAACAAAAGGACTTTCTAATTGGTGAGAAAGACAGGAGTCCTGTCCTCCCCCAGTGGCTTGATTGAGGCCAAAAACGACCTTGTATTTGGTGGGCTATCTGGAGGGAGACCTTCAGAAACATTGAGTAAGAGATGAAAGCTGCACAGCATCAGCTTTGTTTTACTCTTCTGGTCTGTACCCACCCCAACATGGATGGATGGCTTCATCACTTGATGTGAAAACCTGTGAACATCAGAAGCCCTTTTGTTCTGGGGGGGGCTCTGAGGATTCTGAGACTGGAGAAATTTCTCAGAAGGTTTCAGATCCCCTTTGTCATGGCACCTCTCCTAATGTTCTCCTAACACCTTCCCACATTAGGTGTGATCACCCTTCCTGCCTAATTATGTGGCTTTCTCTCTTAATAATGCCAGTTCTTAAGGAAGGACACATAGCCATACTCCCCCTTCTTCCATCTCCTGCCTTAGTCTTGTTGCCTTTGAAGAAAGAGGAAACACCTCAATATAGGGAGTTCCAGAAGCCATGCAGCTCTCCTCTTATAACACCCCCATTATGCCAGTTTGAAACAAGGATTCCAGGACACAGATGTACTCAGTGGCCTTGCCTGGGGCTGCCATCTCTCTGCACTCTTATGTAAGTTTCTTCTGAGGGAAGGAAGCAGCCTTCTAGTCTAAGCATTCTTTGGGAGAACAACAGCCTCCCACAGGCCTGAGGGAGAGGCAAGTGTTTGGATAAGTATCTGGGTCTTGGGATGGCCTTGAGAAGAGATAAAAGGCAACACTCAGACTAGCCCCAAGCTATGGGACAAAGTTGAAGATGAACTAAGAGAGCAATGTATGCTCTATATGACTGAATCGTTAATGCCATCCAGCAAATAGTGGTTCGTTCATTCATTTCGTGCCAGACCCACATGCAGTGATGCTCATAAAGTTGAGAGCAAGCATGGGGGTGGCTAGAGACCTGATCCTGTCTGCACATTTGTTGAAGGTCTCATTTGGCCCACGTCACTGCATTAGGTCCATTCTTGTTTTGGTGTCCTCATTTCCCTTCCTATGTGGTGTATGTGGTGGTGGTGGGGAAGCCACCCAGGGCTTGAATCTTGGCAATGAAAGGATTTTGAGCACTTGAATCCCAAAGAGATCTCTCCTCCCTCAAGGCAGGAGCCAGTAGGACTCACTAGCAAGGTTCACCACCAGTCTTGCCCAGGTTTCCTGTAGCTGCCTAGACAAAGATCTGAGGCCTGAGTGGACTCAGACAACTGAAACTTATTGCACTCCTATAATCCAAGCACTGTGAGGCACAATTGGTGAGAATATGAGGCCAGACTGGCTTTGGGGATGAGCTCCAGGCCAGCGTGGACTGAAGTGAGACTATCTCAGAAATGAAGAAGAAACCTGTTTGCTTCCTGATGAGTGGAAAGGCAGGGTGTCTGTGGGGCTTTGGAGAAGGAGCCAGCCTGGCTCTCCCAGCTTTCAGGGGTTCCAGTTGTTCCTTAGCTCGCAGCCACATGACTTCAATGGCTGCCTCCATCCTAAGTCCAGAATGAGCTCAGTTTGAGATCCTGAATTGCATCAGCAAAGAAAGACCCCTTTTCCCAGTCACAATCACACACTTCAGAGTCGAGGACAGAAGGCTGATGGGAAGCTGCTGGCACAGCTTCATGAGGCCCCTTCCCACCAGCTGAGGTCAGGGAGGAACGCTGGAGTAGCCTGGGTACAGCTTTCTTGCTGTTTGTCTTCATGTTGCTGGTATACACAACCAAGCAACCTAGGGAACAAGGGCTTTTATTCTTGTTTACAGTTCTGGTTATAGTTCACAGTCTAGCTTGGCAGGTGTCATAGCTAGATACAGGTGTCAGTTTGATGATTGAGAGTTGTCCGGGCCCACAAACCAGCATAAACCCAGATTTCCATGCAGGAAACAGAAGTGGGAGCAGTAGGAATTGATCAGGCATCAGGTCAGAGGGAGCCTAGGATGTCCTCCATCATCTAAGCCAATTTTATTGTAGCATGCATGAGTATTTATAGGGAACCAGCGAAGGTCAAAGACAAGCAGGGCCAAATTCTTTGCAGGATTATGTAAAATGTATACATTCTGGCTAACAAAAGACAGGAGTGACATCTACTTGTTGTGTGGGACCAGACATGATGTCTCTAGGTAGAGTTAAAAGCAGGCATGACACTTAGTTGCTAAAAGGGAATGGATAATGAATGTCTCAAAGCAGAGTTACCTGGTCCAAGCATTAACCTATCTCAGATGTATAGGGAGGGAACTATAGGGGGAGGTTATAACCCAGCCAGTCCTGAGAAGAACAAAAGTAAGGACAGGAGGTAAACTCAACTCCCAGAGGGAGGAATTCGCCTAACAATTGCCCATTTCAGCTTTAGGCCTGACAAACCCCACAGAGAATTTGAGCTCAGGGCACATTTGTAGAGAATTAGTTAAGCCCAGAGCAAATGGCAGAAGATTGTCTAGCTGATAGGGAAGGCAGCCCAGGGAGGTGGACCTAGGCTTGGGATAGGTGGATAAAATACAGAGAGCTGGTGGGGGAAGTTGGCATCCTACTGCATACTTGGCCAGACATGCTGGTCTGGCAAGTAAGGATCGTCCCTCTTTCAGCTGTTATGTGGATATTTTGCAGTTGACCCTTGCGTTGGTGTGAGCTCTCCTGCCAAGCTGAACTAAGAACTATAACTAGACTATACTAAGATAATAAACCCCTTATTCCCTTAAGCAGTTTTGTCATGATTTTATCAGCAACATGCAGGTGAACTACAACAGCAGGAGAGCTCATACCAACACCAGGAGCCAAGGGAACTGGCCACACCATATCCACAGGAATTGCTGGCAAACCTCACTTGCCAGACTGCCAGTCGGCCAAAGTATGCCAAAGTACTGAACCAGCTCTCTCCACCTGCCTAGGAAATGGTTTGCCTTTACTGTTTCTTCACAAGTGTCCTTAAAACCCAGCCCTCATTGTCAAGTTGACACCTCTGTCTAATTTGCATACAACTCCTTCAACCCTCCTTATGTCAACAACAGGAGAGTTGGCAAGCACACAGTCATGAAGGCTCCCAAGGTGTAGTAGTAGGCTCTGCAGGGTGACTTTCCCTGCATAGTGGGTGGAGCCTGTCTCTCCCCACTCCCACCCCTTGTGACTGCTCCCCAGACTGGAGGTCTGAGAATTCTGCGGTGCCTGCTCTTCATGAGCTACCTCCCATGGCTCCCTCTCACCACTGCCCATCCTTGTGGAGGCTTTATTCTCCATCCACCTCCTTGACCCTGTCTCCCTCCAAGAAAACCTGCTTAAAAACATGTGCACTTTCACAAGCTGCCTGCTGGCCTCAAAGTCCGTGGCCCAGGCCCTAGGCTTGGCAGTCATGGTTTTATTATTATTATTTATTATTTTGTATTTGAGAGAGAAAGAAGGAAAGAGCACACATGCATGCCATGGAACATAGGTGCAGGTCAGAGGATAACTTTCCTTTCGCCATGTGGACTTCCAGGGATTGAACTCAGGTATCCAGGTTTGTACACAGGCCTTTTACCTGCTGGGCTATCTCACCTGACCTATGCTTGGCACTCAGAATTCTGGTCATTTGGCCCCTCCCTGTCTACAGGAAGCCTTCAGAACACAGCAATCCCCCCTTCCAGGAGTGCCATGCCCTCCCCAGTGTGGGCAAGTGCTGTTTTCCCTCCCCTCAACCTCCTCTCCTCTTGCCCTATAGGCCTGGCAAGGTCCTTCCCAGGGAGCCTTCTTCTTGGAGGGCTGTGGCTGCACCTGTGGTGGTTTTTTGTCCTGCCACAGCGCCCCCTGCTGACCCTGTCTGAGCTGGAAGACTTGGACTAACACGTGGTTTCCATGTCTTTGATTAGACTCTAACCATACACCCTCTGGACTGTCCATTTGTGCATTAAGCTATCCCTTGGACCGTGCTGGGTCAGGATCAGGAAGAGACAAGGATGTTTGTGGGGTGATTAATCTTAATAAGAAACAGGGGTGAGACCCCCCATTCCCAGTCAGCTCTGGCCACAAGCAAATGGAGATCATGGAAAGAAGATATGGAAGCTCTGTGATCTGTAGAGGTAGCAGGTGGGGCTAGGAGGGCCTGCCTCCCCACTCCTATAGTTTCTGGCCTCTGCTACTATCAAAGAGGTCCCCACTTTGAGGACTCTCAGCCTCCCCACCTGCCCTGAGTGCCAAGGTTCAGTGAGTCTCACATAAAACCCAAGAGATTTTCTGCCTGCAGCTGAGTTCTTACTCCAGGGTTCTAAGCTTCGTGTCTTGCCTTCAGATGCAGCAGAAGGTCAAGGTAACAATGTGCTTTGACTTACTCATATTCCTTCTGCTTTGGCCTTGGGCACCTCATTATTCATCTCCTGCCCCCTTTCCCAGGTGCTCCTGCTTCCCACTACCACCACTCCATTCTTCACTCCACCTCCCTCCCTGGCACTCACCAACTTGACTGAGAGTGGTCATCTTTAGTTTTTCCTCATGTGTATGATGATGCCACCTGCCAGATCATCTGTCCCCAAGCCTAAGATGCCCAGAGTCAGGGGTATGCACGTGGTAGTGGTGGTGGGGGCACTCAGATAGCCTCTGATGAGCATCTATGAGGAGCCACTAAGACCACCATCTTGTGCTTACCAGGTGGACAATGATCAGGAGGCTCAGAGCACATCTCTCAGCCCCTACCCATCAGGCACTGGGGCCATCACTTGCCTGGCTTTGCATGGTGGCCGGCCATCCCTGCAAAAGAATAATGCTTGCATTTTTCAATAGCCCATCTTGCTTCACCTTGAACCCAGTAGGCATGACGGTAGGCAGAGGCCTGGAGCCAGAGATGGCAAAATGACTTGTGCATGGTCAGTTGGTTATTCAGTATCACAGCCCATTTTGCCTGCAGACCCTGGGTTATCCAGAGAGAAGGCACTCTTAAACAGCAGTAGAGGTAGGGCCACAGTAGGTCCTTCAAGGGTGGCCTTTGGCTGATTGATAAGGATACTTTATTGATTCTCCACATTGCTCTTGGGACTACCTGGAGAGAAAGCCCAGATCACAGACTAGAGCAGGGTAGCTGTTGGTGGGCTCTGCCGTCCAAGCTTGGGTGAAAACAGCACTTACTTGTGTTCCCAGAAGCCAACTGGCATCCCCTCCTACTAGGAAGACTGGAGGCTGGCAGGAGGCCTTGCTGGCCTCTTCATAGTGAGCGCCATGCAGCCATGTGCCCCTCCTTGCTCTGCCCATCAGTCACTCCGCTAGCTCTTGGCTCCCTCTCAACCTTCCTGGCCTCTGAGCCTCCTGTGGTCCCATGAAAGGTGCTGAACCTGGCCACATGGTGTACTCTCTGCTGGTGTTTTGACATGGTGGCAGTTGCCCTTCAGGGATGGCGTATTGGACCTTTGGTGCATGCTGTTGTTTGCAAGCACAGTGACATGATCTTGGCAGTGCAGTCCCCAGGGGCCAATCTTCATTCAGGGGTATGGGACTGGGCTTGGGCCGTTTTACTGTCATATAGGGGACTCGATTATGAGGGGCCCTTTAGTTTTGTGAGTTACTCACTCAGCTCTTGTTCTTTGCAGAGGGTCTCAATGCAGACTACGTGAAGGGGGAGAACCTGGAAGCTGTTGTATGTGAGGAACCCCAAGGTAAGGACGTTTTCATCACTGTCCTCTGCTTGAAGGTCCTCAACAACCCTAGTACTAAACAGAACACGGTCAAGGAGGCCTAGAAGCGACCAGCTTCTGCAATACCCAGCAGCAGCAACAGCAATGTATCTTCCCTGTGTGTCCATGACTGTGGGACCCCCCAGCTTCTTGAGAACGGGATACTGGGGTAATAGCATGAGCATCTGGTGCTGTAGTGGTGACATCTGAATACTGTTGCTGCCCGGTCTGGACTCTTGATTCACCTGAGCGTGATTATTGGCTTCTGAACATGTTCCACCAGTGCTGTGGGAAAGCTTTGCTCCCAGACCCATAGCCTTTTCTGTTGTTTTTCTTTTCTCTCCCCTCTGTCTCTCTCTCTCTTTCTCTGAGACAGCCTCAGGTAACCTTTTGGGCATGACAGAGGTGAGCCCCTTCTAACAGACATCTTCTTTTCCTAGTGAAATACTCAACGCAAGAAATGCAGTCTGCAGAGCCAACACCTGAGCCGCCCCGGATCTGAGGCCCTAGTCAGCAGCAGGTGCACACCAAGAGTGCCCTTGCTTTTGGCTCAGCTACAATTTCCTTTTCCTCCCCACCCCTCTCCCGGCTGCTTCCTGTGCCACTGGCTTCTCGTTCTGAGTTTTCTGGACAAACTTTGGGTGTTCGTGAATGTGGTTTCTGTGCCCTGCCCTGGAGGGCAGATAACTTCCCTGCCTTGGGTCCTCTAAAGTGACTTGGTGTTGACTTTGTAGACCTGGCTCCAGCAGATCACCAGCGCCACCTTTGGATGCTGCTGAGCCAGTGGGCTCCAGACTTTGCATGGAGGAAAAGAGGGTGAAGGTGGGCAAGAGGATGCTGGGGCAGTGCTGAAGAAAATTTAGTACTGTGAGCCTGACAACATGCTGGCGCAGCTCAGTGTGACAGGGATCTGTCAATAATTGGTCCCTGACAGTGACCTCAGATAGCCAGACATACAGGGCCCAACCAGTCCCTGGTTCACTTGAAGCCCATGCAAGAAGCAACTCAGCACTAAACATACACACACACACACACACACATACACACACACACACACACACACACACACACACACACTTAGCTTTTATTTGGGTTGTTCTTTCCATTTCAGGTTTTACACTGCTGAGCTTCCAAGAGTTAGTCCAAGTGGAGGCTTTTTGGTCTTTAGATGCAAATGTGCATCTCACAATAGTCTCACCTTAAATGTAGGAACCTGGAGAAGTTGGGAGCAGTGATGTGCAGGCCTGATTCCTATTGGATTCCATAGGGGGCTGGTAACAGGTGTCAGGAGTCATTTCTGCATTGGAAATGAGTGTTGCATTTAGTGTGTTTGGGTGTGGGGGGGTGTACTCACCCCTAACTTGTATGTGATCTTATTTTGGTAGCAAGAGCTACAGATACTGAGAATGAGCATGAAAACCAGAAGCATGCTTGCTGTTTGATTAGAAATGTAGGGAGGAAGGAGGGGAAGGGAGGGGATGCTGGCTTAGTTGAGTGCAATGTCCCTGCTTTGTAGCTCTATAGCTGTTCTCCTTGTCTGCATGAATGAAGAAGGCTTACCTTGCAAACCACGGTAAATACGGGAAACTAAGGACTGGCACTTTATCTACCTGATATTATAGGTGGTTCTGGCTGCAGCAGTGCTGCCTTTATGGAGTGTTCCTTTGGCTTTTGACCCTTGACCACCAGCGAGTTCTGCAGTGAGCCATGCCATCAAATGTTGAGCTAGAAACTTGGCCCCTATGAACTGGTGTCAAAAAAAAAGCACTTCTGAAAGCAGAACATGTCACGAGACAGGCAAGATCCTACTACAAAACTCGCAGGCTTCTCTGGACTGGCGTGCTGGCCCTGTAGATTCCACAGGCTGTGCTCTGGCTCCTTCATATCTGCTGAGCTGGGCTGAGGCAAGCCCCACCTCAAGAAACCACTGAACTACTCTGTCTTCTGCATGCCTTGACTGTGTTTGTTGTTTAACATTAAAATCTATTCATGGTGGACTGTCCAGTGGTGCCATGTCTCCAGGCAACCTGACACACCTCTTTCCAGTGAGTGCCTGCAGGCTCTGAGTCTTCCCTTACTGCCTGGCCATGGGTTCACAGACAGATCAGGCTGGGAAGCATTGGGAAGTGGTGCCAGGAAGGAAGAAAGTGGCCCCCTACCTTCTTCAGGAAATTGGCACGGGACCTCCTAGCTGGCTGGTCAGGTTGCTGTGCATGTTGCCGCGTTTGTGTCTCCCTGGCACCAAAGACGCCAAGAGCTGCTGGTGCCACCCACTGGCCAGTGCCGAGATGAAGGTGGTTTAAGAGAGGATTTTTGCATCTCTGGCCTGTTGACTGTAGATACACATACTGGTGGGGTGGGGGGTGGGGGAGTAGGGTGTCCACTTTACCTTTATAGTGAGGCCTGCCTGGTGGTGAAGGCCTTGAAACATTGCAGCCATGATGTAAAATAAATGCTGTGTATGAAACTTTTCTCAGTAACACTGGCTTCAGTGAAAAGAGCCCCACTTTGCTCTCCCTTAGCTACCTCGGTGCCTTCTGCATAAAGCCCTTCTGCATAAAACGCATCACTCGGCCCACAGGCACTAGCTAGGCTGGACAGCCCTGGGTGGGCCATCGGCCTCCTGTTCACACAGTCTCATCCCAGGGGCCGGGCTCCTCCTTCCCGCTGGCATTTTATAATTGCTGGGGCACTGTGTCCCCCCCACCCCGAAGGTTGAATTAGCCAGCTTGGGACAGTCCTAGGTGATTGAAGGCAGAAAAAAGTGAAGTAGAAGAGCCAGTTGCTCTCTTATCATTGTGACTTGGCAGGAAGTTTTTAAAAGTTCAGCATTCACAGGTGGCTTGTTGTGTGTATGGGGGTGCCCCCTGAGGGACAGGCCCACTGCCTCAGCCATTTAGGTCATGGTTGGTATCAGTTCTCTGAGGAAGAAATGCTGGAGACTTCCAGAATCCCTGTACATCGTCTATGTGCTTGTGTCCAAGTGTGAATTGTAAATGGTCTAGTGTTTGCATTAAATAAAACGGATCCCAATGAACTCTTGTGTTCACATGGTGTTAGGTATTTTCTGGTGTCAGTGAATGTGGCCCATCACTTATGGTGTGACACTGACTTTACCTCCCTCCTCACAGGTATAGGTATGTTTCATGCAGATTAGAGTTGCTACTCTTATGGGTACTTCCGGCCCCTGGCCCCCTGCCCCATGGAACAGAAACTTCAGCATCACATGTCTCCCAGCATGGGTAAGGAGAGGCTGAGCAGAGACCACATAACCACACAGCAGCTCTTTCAGGAAGATGGGCATTGGCCACATGTTCTAGACAACGTGCAGCCACTGCTCTATCCTCTTGAAAGCAAGTCAGGAATTGGTGCAGCTTCTGGCTCTGGACAGCTGCTCCCAGAGAAAGCTGGAAATGGGAGGGGGAAGGGAGGAGGAGGCTAACTTGATACTGCTACAGCCTTGTCTGGGCTCAAGTCCCAACAGTCTTTGTCAGCTCACGGCTTGACTTGTAAACCGACATGACAGCTGGACTTGTCAGCATGAACAGGTTGCAGAGCCCTGGGCTAGCTAGTGGGTACTCCAGCCTTCTGCTGTGGTGGCACTGCTAAGGATGGCTATCTGGGAGGTGGTGCAGACACTCACACTCTAGGCCTAGTACTGGGCTGCCTTGCTGGCTTGGCAGTGAGACATGTGGAGACACTCAGGGATCCCATATCCTTCAAGAAGGGTAAGCCATGGGACGGGGGTGATTTCCCACAGGTTTTTAGACTCCTGAAAAAGAGCATGGTCCTATAGGCCTGGCAAGAGCCTAAGAACACTGTGCTTGTATGAGAACATGCTGCCTTGACCACTACAGTTGACTCTATGTCTTTGACATTTCAGATTTTA
This sequence comes from Typhlomys cinereus, assembly GCA_023101885.1. Classification (NCBI taxonomy): domain Eukaryota; kingdom Metazoa; phylum Chordata; class Mammalia; order Rodentia; family Platacanthomyidae; genus Typhlomys; species Typhlomys cinereus. The sequence continues at coordinate 2,526,235 of JALPQD010000333.1, forward strand.
TAGTCACAGCATCCAGGCTGGCAAGGTAGCTTAGCAGGTAAAGCGCTTGCACCAAGCCTGATGACTTACCTTCAATCCCTGGGGCCCACATGGTGGATGGAGAGAAGTAACTCCTGCAAGCTGTCTTCTGACATCCAATGTACACCATGGCACGTGTGCTTACATACATACATACATGTGCAAAATAAATGTAAAGAATTTAAAATATCATCCAACTGCTTTAACCCAAGCACTTAAGACTCATGTTAAATTGGATTTATGCTTTAGTAAGCCAATTAAAACACATAAGGTAGTTGATACATTTTAAGTGTGGTTGATACATAGTAAATATTCAATAACTGTTACTTTATTACTATTATCTTTAAGGAAAAAACTTACTGAAATAGTTGAGACAGCAAAAAGACCAAGGAGCAAATGTATTATAATTTTAATTACAGACTGAAATACAGTGCATCAGATGAGGCAAATACAGTATTGTACCAGTATTTTTTAAACCTGAACTGTAAAGGTTTTACATTCTAGTACTTAAATAATCAAAAAAGAATTGCTTAGATAAGAAAACTATGCTTCAAGTTGTTTTAGAAAGAGTTCTGTGCTAGGAACATAGGAAAGGAAGAACAACCGTTGTGCTTCTTTAAAATTGAATGGGAATTTCCAGGGGCCCTGCAGGCCAGGATCCCCCGTATGAGGGAGCACATGAATTGCTCCCCATCCTGCCAGCACTGGCCTAGCTGAATCTTGTGAGGCAGCAGCCTCTTGGATTTTCTGGCTCTGTCCAAAGCAGCATCCTGCACACAGTACATTCAATGGTACTAGTGTCGCTGGGGAATTAAGTGGTATTTCTAGGGGGAAATTGGGAAATGTCCCATTTTAAGGAAGTGTATGAAGGACTAATAATTTCTTTTTGGTGTTTCTGAAATAGGCTTCCACTAATTAGCCCAAGCTGGCCTTGAAGTCAGCATTCTTCTGCCTCAGTTTCCCAAGTGCTCAAATAACATCTCTGTACTACCATGCACACAATCCATCCACTCATAAAAAAGCTTGTCGATATGTAAGGGTCATAAATCAAAGGCTGATGTCAATTAAATTAAAGTATAGAAACAAACCCCCAGTATGATAAAAATGGAAAACTGATCTTAGGTTATCAAACTTTCTTGAATATATTATCTCCGGTATCTTACAGATGAATACTTTTCTGTAAGGATCAGAAGACTCCAAGTAGAAAAAAACATGTTATCTACATATTTGACAGTAGAAAACCTTTTGTAAGAACATAGTTCCAAATATGCGGTCAGTGTGCAGGACTCTGCATGGCATCCAGTGACTTGACACTAACCAGAGGAAGATGCAGTGTGTGTGCTGCAGCTACTGATACACCTCCAAATCTAGGGGGAAGCTCACCTCCGGCCTCAGGAAGGGATCTGGTGACGTGCAGAAACGGCACAGGCTGTGAGATGCTGGGACCTCTCACAGAGGAGCTGGTAAGCACTGATGGAGGCCTGAGCAACAAGGTTGGGTGCTGAGAAAGAAAACCCAAGAGAAGCGCATGCTACGCTTTCCGAGCTGAAGCTGCAGCATGCTGGCTGCTTTAACATGTGGACAGAAGGCAAGGGAATGAATGGAGGCAAAGGGACTATGGCAGAAGAAAACACTTTCACCCAGGCATCCCATAGGTGAAAGCAGACATGCTATGACACCAATGCCTGGCACCTGTCACTAGGTGGTAGGATGCGAGGTCAGACGGCCCAGAGCATCAGCAGGCATCGCTCCTTCAGGGAGCTGTCTTGGAAGGAGGCCAGCACCTGCATGGAGCTGCCCGAGTCCTCAGCGTACCTGTGGCAGGCCAAGAGGACTAAGCATGCATAGTTTGCTACATCCTGAGAAAACTCACTGCTACTAATTGCTGACTATACCACCTCAAAAGGCAAATACTAGAGAAGAGGACAAGAACATACTGCCACTGAGATGACACACCTGAAATCTTATTTCAAATGTACCACCCGAAAGCTAGCACAGACTCTGTATGGGAAGAACTCTCACAGTACATTTCATAGCTACCTCCTCAGGTAAACATAAAAAGGACATAGGAAAATAAAGGTATGCTTCTCTTCTTAAAAAATACCTCCTATGTACACAACAGTATTAGATGCTGGAGGACTCCTTGCATGAAGATGACCATAGAAGAGGCGGCAGTGCTCAGTTTGCCCCTCGAACATTTGATTTAAAAACATGCTCAGTTTGCCCCTCGAACATTTGATTTAAAAACAGTTTTCAAATTGTGGCTAAGAGCTGAGAGAAGCCACATAACTTGGGGCACGGTCTTAACTTGGAAAGAAGTAGAGTCAGGTTTTCTTAAGTTGAAGTATTGTATTGCACTCACTAGTTTCTCCCAAGCTGCTGAGATAAGAGGAAGGTGGCTCACAGGGTGGGTGTGACAGGGGCTCGCCCGTGAGACTGCTGACATGAAGATCATGGGCTGTCCACACATTAAAAAAGCCCTTTCTCACAGTAGAGCTGTCACCTAGCCACACAATGGGTCCCTGGGCCTAATCCTAAGAGATAAGATTCCAAACTACAGCCATAACAGCAATGGCCAGATCCCTGAGCTGCTGGGAGACAGTGGAGCAGCAAGTTGGCGCAAGACACTGGCCTTGCCTGTCACACTGAGGTGTGTACAGGAGTCGCTGAGTGGGTAGGTGAAGAGCCTCTCTCAGAGGAGGACGAGATGGCCCGTGTGGCCACTTCCTGCTGTAGGTCCTCCACACGCTTCTGCAGCTCAGCCCTGACGGCTAGCAGCTCCTTGAGATTCTGATGAATTGGCATCTGGCAGTGAATAAAGACAAAACTGTCAGCACATTGTTGTTAAAGCACTGTTTTGTTTCTGGACAGGGTCTCATGAAGTCCAGACTGGTCTCCTACTTGCTATGAAGCTAAGGTTGACCATAAGCCTCTGATGCTCTGGCTTCTACCTTCCCAGTGCTGGGATTACAGTTGTGTGCTACTCTGCTCAGTTTATATAGCATGGAAATGGACATCAAGGCTTCATGTATGCCAGGAAAACACTCTACCACTAACTGAACCACATCCCCAGCTCGTACTATTCATATGAACATTACATTTCAACATCATCCAGGCACTTATGTATCCAGAGTCTTCTGAGCCAATGACCAATGTCTCACAAGTGTACAATAATGGTACTTCAGGCCAGGAGCTTTGATGGCCACTCTGACTGCCTTGCAACTCTTGGGGACAGGCCAGTCATGAAAGGACCCTGGGACAGGGAGGCCAAACTTGCCTTCTGCTCTTTGTGCCTGGTTACCAGGTCTCAGGAGAAAACGCACAGGCTCAGGTATAACCACAAGTGAACCAGAACTGCCAAGTACAGACCTACAGCCCAACAGCCTCTGAACTGTTAGAAATGTAATAAGGTACTTCCCAGCTGTTGGGCTAAGTCGTGTTCACTTTGAGGGACCCCTCCCCCAGTTCTATTATCCCTGTACTTGTGCAGTTTTATAAATAGCTCCACTGGCTGAAAACATTTGTGTAAGGTCAGCACTTTCTACAACTTAAAGCTGAGAGCTTTCATCAATTGGAGCAATCACTTGCAGAAAGACTCAGGAGTGGGGTGGGGTGTGGAAGCAATGCTATGCATACCGCAGAACAGGGTGTCCAGGGGAGATATGTCCTTTGCTTAGTACTAATGGAGAAAGGAGCACAAGCAAACGATGTGGCCCACCTACTTCATGTTCACAGTGCCCAGCTCTCCAAAATAACAAGGTGTCCTAGATGCTCACTGGGGACCTACAGACCAAAGCCCTTGAAGCTCTCTTGGGCTGGGGATGAGCCAAGTGGCAGGCAGGTGTTTAGCCGAGGTAGGAAGGAGACACAGGGTTGGGTTTGGGGATCCTCACCTACTTTTCCATCCATTGTGCACACAGCAACTATAGGACAGGGCCCTCAGTGTTAACAAGACCAGGCAATTCACCACCTGCCACTCCCTTGGACCTGGCAGCAGCATTCTGACCTTGCTGCCCACGCCCCTTGCCTGCCTCTCTGGTCTACCTCTCACCAAGTCCTTCAAACTTGAAAATTCACCACTGTGGGTGTCACTGGTGATCTGTCGTCGTGGAGGGATGAGAAAGATCTAGCAAGAGCTTCAGGAGGGCAAAGGCTGAGCTGAGGTAGCCAGGTGCCTTCAACATAACAGAGAGTGAGAACAGTTGCTCCATTCTAGCAGGCTGCAACAAGAAGGGCAGGCCCAGCAATGTCAGCATCTCACAGAAAACAAAGGCTGACACCAGAGGCCACCATGCAGTGGTTAAGGACTTTTACCCTTAGAATCTAAGTAGTGTTTTCTACATCTATGGGATCATTGGATTCCAGTTGCAGGAGGGAATGTTTTGCAATCAAGCCTCCATTATTAACCACACATGGCCTGGGGACCAAGCGGAACATGCAGGGGAGCACTTATACACATGGGGCCTGAGACCTAGAGCTGCTCAAATACAACACTTTACTATGTCTTCATGTAGCTTTTTGTATATTTCTCATACACGGGTTTCTTTTACAAATGTGCAAAGGCATGCTGAATGAATAGAAAACCCTGAGGCCTAAATGAGGAGCTGTACTAAAGAAAATCTTGCTTCCTTATTTCAGAGAAAAGGCCCACTGACTTTGTGCAGGCCCTACTTTTCCCTGCCGTGCTTCCTTCTTTTGGCCACCCTCACTGTACGGTGACCTCTATCACTGCACACCCACACCATCTGCCTGTACATCTGACCACCATCACTTTCACCATACTCACCTTCCCATCCACCTGGAACATACACTTTTTGGAACATACACTGGGCCTTGTACAAACATCCACCTGTCCCTCTAGCCATTTGTCAAGAAAGTTTAAGTCCATTCCCCAACACGCTGTGTGCTCAGAACTTAGGTGGTTGTATGGAGTAAAAAGTTGTGGTTCATATACTTCTTTCCTTGCCCTTTCTCATGGTGGGTAGCACGATGTAGGAAGAACACAGAGAGCTGGATCCCTCACTAGGGGGTATGATGTATTCAGGTCATGCCTCTATGTTCCTATGAGGTCACAGGACATTGTCCCAAATCTGGCAAAGAGTCACTACAGAGACAGGAATTGACCCAGGTCAGGGACACTCTATGACAATATGAACCATGCAGCAAAATCCTGGCCAAGTTATAGCTTCTCTGCCATTTCCCTTCACTCTGTGTTGTAGCGCTATCATAAGCGCTGAAAGCAATCACATGACCATAGCACATAAGAGGCACCAAGTGACAGCTACACTCTGGTTCCTGGGATCATCATCATCTCACTGAAGCCTGCTGTGCTTATCTGTGTAGAAATCTGCCAGCATTTAGGAACACTCATGCAGGCTGTCGGTTTATGAGAGATCTGATTCCCATTCTCTCAACTTACAATGAAGATACATGTCTGAGCAGTGGCAGGGATAATCTCCACCCGGTTTCACCACCATCCCTAACCAGTCTCATTTCTTCAGCTCTGTAACTTGCTGAGCACAGCTAGAGGAAAAGAGCAGCTCCTGCAGTCCCTGAGAAGCCACACATGACTTTCACTATGTCCCCCTAACAATACTGAGTCCTAAATCGTCAAGATGACTATTTAGCAATGTTTCTAAATAACTGAAGTACAGTGGTGATAACGAGAGAATATAATCAAAGTGTACTACATGCATGAATGGAATGTCAGTATGAAACCTCTGTACAATATGTGATACTAAAAATGAAAAACATTCTTGAAAAAGCTGCTTCTACTGACTGCAGAAGCAGCACTCATGGAGGTCTGAAGGGAGAGCAGTTTTGGAGGCTGAGCGCCAGTGAAAGATATTGGTGCACCTTCAATTGTCACTTGTGGGAAGCTTTGAGGATCAACCATCCCAGGAGGAAGAGAAGGGCACAGTAGAGATACAGGCAATGGGAGCATGAGGCTTAGACCTAGGGTCTGCCTCAGAGAGGGGGACACAGTTCCTGAAGAAACAACCAAGATAGTAAGAATGACAGGGCCCACTTGGAAAGTAGAGAGAGAAGGCACTTTCCAGCTACAGCCATGCAGAACAAATGGAGCAACAGTAAACATCAGTGGAAGAAGTACAGTATGTTCAACCTGGGCTATGATATCAGACAGCAGAGGGTCTAGGCAGAAGATGGAAAGCAGCTGCCTGCTAGGTGAGTGGGAAGGAGGGGCAAGAGGAAAGGCAGCTTTCTATATCCCTCACTGATAGATGCAGTGCTGTTGAACGATGCCCCAGCACCATGCTCCTGGTAGCTGCCCATTAAACAAATCTTCAGAATTTCCAACTTAAGAAAATGAAAAATCCTCAGCAGAAAGCTCCCTGTCTTCTCTCCAGACCTAGATAGAGCCCACCAGGGAGAAGAGACTAGGGGTGGGAACTGGGGCTGAGTCAAAACCGCAGTACCACAAGCAGGGAGGGAATCAAGGGAGTACTCCAGGAATACTAACTGATTGTACCTGACCTATATCCAGAGCTCAGCCACTGAACAAAACAGGTGGACACAGTTCCTTGACCGGCCTCTGATGTACGCCATGCTTTATCTCTTCTGTATCAGAAAACGTTCCAGTGTGACAGGATGGGGCAGATTTACCCCTTCTTTAATAGGCACCTGCTGTACAACTTAGCACATACCCTCTCCCCACTGTGTTATAAGCGAAGTCCAATGTATTTTTCACAAGTCTATAACCACCTCCTCATGTGCAAGGGCACATAGTAGCTACTGTGCTATCTATAACCTTTCCAAGCAGTCTGTAAGACTCAGACTTGAACACAGTAAGAGACAATACTTTTTTCGCCTTCCGTAGTGGAAGGAGACATGTAAGATTTTGAACTGCAACTGAGCAAATGGCATCCAAGTTGGGTATACGGGAGGAAATTTCTGAAGTGTGAGCATAGTAGATGCAACCCCGACTGTTGAGGGCAGCAGACCTTTAGTATGTTAGTACATACTCTGCACACGTTTTTATAATACCATCTTTACTTGGAAAGAAAGACATTTCTATGAAAAGAAAAACAGAGGCTGGAGAAATGACACAGAGAGTTAAAGCCTTTGCCTCACACACAGAAGGACCTGACTTTGGCTCCCAAATGCCATGTGAAAACACTGGGTGGAAAAGATGGTGCCCACACTTCTGGCCCTGGAAGGTGGAACTTGGGAATCTCCAGAGCAAAGCAATAAGGAGGTAGAATAGTCCAGCATGATTCCCAAAGTTACCTTTGGACTTCCATATACACTCAAATGTCCTCTGGTACAAATACACACACCAAAAAAAAAGGAAAAGAAAAAGAAAAAAATCACAAAGATACCTGTGGTCTCATCCTTGGGTTCCATCGTACATAATAATTTACCCATAATTCCAGGTGACTCATACTAGCAACAGGATATAACACATGGTTTTCATAGTTCACAAAGAAGGGATTTGAAAATTCATCTAGTTGACTATTGATATATGACCATAAAGAGATAGTCTTTGTATATATATCCTGCAAAACAAAAATAAATAGAACATTGAAATATATTTCTTCATAGCTTCAAGAATTAGACTTTCATAAAGAAAAGAACGTGAATAGTGAAGTTGATTGAAACATTGAAAAAAGCCAGGGACATTTACTACGCCCTACCCCTACCCTCCTGCTATTACCCTTCAGGGAGAGGAAGAACTGAGAAAAGACACTGGTTAGAGTTCAGTAATGCCTGGCAAGTGCTTCTCTTGGGAAAGTGGAATAAGAACTTAGTAACATTACAAAATGAAAGGGCCGTCCATAACAAATGCGTATTTTATTCTGGATGAAAATTTGCTTCTGTGGCTCTTCAGGCTAACGTCCCCTTATAATGAGAAGCCATGGCTGTCTACAGACAAACTTGCCATGGTAGCAGGCTAAGGACAGTTCATGTAGAGGTGTATTCAATTAGCTTATGTTTCTCTTTCATAACACAGCATACTGTTTACAAGTGCTGTGATGGTTTGTATTGCTGATCTGAATAAAATACTCACATTTGTGGACACAATGGAATGGGAGAATATAAAGAGCAGATAAAAAGGTGAAAAAGCCAAATAGATGCAAATAGTGAGGTTGAGTGAATGTTTTACTGCCCATTTGTTCAGAGGACTGCCTATTTCCCATGATGACATTCCCATAGTAATTACAGACCCACAGAATTCCCAAAGAATTATGACCAATTTGTTATTTAAATATTGTATGTATAAGAGAAATACTATCAGCAACTAATCGAAGGATCCATAAATCAATGTAATCTTGTTGTCAGTACGAAGACAGACATGTACACCAATGAACTAGAATGGAGTATAGAAACTAACTCTCATGTTTTGAACCAAGTAACTTTCAAGAAGGATGACAAGACAATTCAATAGAAGAAACAAGTCTTTTCAACAAATAGTACCAAGATTAGATAGTCAACACACAAAAAATGAAGTTGGACCTTTACCTAACACTACACACAAATAATCACAATGGACCACAGACCTAAACGTAAGAGCTAAACCGGTCATATTCTTAGGGAGAAGCATAGACTCAAATCTTTGTGACCTTGGATTGAGCCATGATTTCTTAGACATGAGGTCAAAAGGATAAACAATGAAAGAAAAATACATTGGACTTCATGGAAATTAAAAACTTTGTGCTTCAGAGGATACTATCAGGACAGTGAAAGAGCCCACAGACTGAGAGAAAAGTGTGAAAATCATATATAAGTGCCTGTATATAGAAATGTATAAGGAACTCTAACAACTCAAGAACAGAAAAGAGAAAGAACCTGTTAAAGGAGGCAAGGAATTGAATAGGCTTTTTCCACAGATGATATAAATGCCAACCAAAAAACACATAGATATAAATGCCAACCAAAAAACACATGGGCAGATACTCCATTCCATTAAGGAAATATAAATCAAAACCACATCATGCCATGAGCTGGAGTGGTTATTTACTGAAAAGAACAATTAATGTGTTGAGCAAAACATGGCAAAACAGAAACCCTCAAACACTGTAGTGTGACTCCTTTGGAAAACAGTCTGCTGGTTTCTTAAAGATTAAACGCATACACTGGGTCCTTGTACGTCATCGGAGAGGAGGACCCAGAGGAGAGTTAGGCATACACAATAAAGGACTCTCTGGGAATTGGGGGGGAGGCACTGGGGGATGGGGAGGGAGGGGAAGGGGAGCAGGGGTTCGGGGGGAGGAGGAGGGAGGGAAGGAACTGGTCTACCTATTAAGTTTGTATGAGCGGAAATAATAAAAATGTATTTTAAAAAAAAGATTAAACGCATAGTTACTGCCAAGCTCAGTGACTCTATCCCAGCTATGACGGAAAGAAAGGAAAGCAGAGAAACTGCAACTGCAATGTGTATAGCAGCATTATGCAAAAGAGCCAAAAGAGAAATCATAGGGAATATTGCTCTACTATGAACAAGAATGAAATGCTGGTATATGGACAGACCTTGAAAATGCTACACTGTGTAAAATAGGCCAGTCACAAATATTCACTAATTTCATGATCTGATTTCTATGAAGTGTCTAGAACAGACAATTACACAGAGACAGAAAGCAGATTAATGGTTGCTAGGACCTGGGGAACTGGGGACTAACTGTTAATGGGTATAGAGTTACTATAGTATGAACTATTGTGCTTTTTTTTTTCCATTTACACCTTAACTGAGATTCAGTTGTCAAAAATTACTCTTTATTAGTTTTTTCTTTTTTTTATTAATTAGTTAAAGGGTTCCCATGCTACCACAGTATGGATTTTGTTCTACTTCTTAAGAGTCATAGGCTGATTGGACCCCTGCCTCTATAAAGAAAGTATTGGATTAGACATGAGTAAGGGCATCTAGAACAACCTGCTCCACCACTCCTGTCCCATGCCCTTCACTGATAATAGGACCAGGAGCCCAGTTCTCCTTCCACTTGAACTTCTCCCTGCTGATCCTTAGTAGGAAAGGTGCCTGAGAGGGGGGAGGGTGGGAGAGAATAGATCACTTACCTCTTTGAACCGCTGTTGTTCACAGTTGCACAGAAATGTCCCAAAGAGACAGCTATAGAGGTGATCCAAAATTGTAATCAAGAATAGTTCATTGAACTCAAATGCTGATGGAAACTTAAATGGAGAAGAAAAACGAGGTTTAGTCTTAAAATGAAGCTTCTAGAACAAAAGCAGTAGCACTTATCTGTGAAAGATAACTAAACTATGATATAGAGTTTCGTCGGATGAAAAACCAAGCTGAGTCCACGAAAAACTTATCCAGAGTTTCAAGTCCAAGCTGACAGATCTAGCTAAGAACAAGACAGAGACAACAAAATTGTTGTCTTCAGCATCTAAAAGTGTAGGAAGCTTCCCATTCTTGTATGGTAGAAAGAGACCAGGTTCATCTTTCTGCCAGAAACAAATAGACAGGATAAAATATATGAAATAAACCATGGAACTATGACCCCTGAAAGAAGTGAAGTGAAGAGGGGAGCATTGAACCTGGAGGCACACTGCAGGCTTCATCCTATCTCAAAGAACAAAACATGCCAACAGCTTTGTATCTATTAGAGCAACTACTCATACTTAAGAACTTTCTCCCAGGGACTGGAGAGGTGGCTCAGGGGTTAAGCCTCTGCCTTGCAGGTGGAAGGTCCTGAGTTCGGGTCCTAGACCCCATGTATAGACACCAGGTGGAAGCGGGGGCAGCCTGCGTTTCTGGTCCTGGTAGGGCGGAGCCTGTGAATCCCAGGGCAGAGTAAACAAGAGGAGGTGGAGGCGTCCATGGTGGTTCCCGAATTCGTCCGTGGTTCTACACACACACTCACACACGCACACACACACACACACACGCGCAATTGAATAAATAAAAACAAATTTAAAAAAATAATAAAAATAAAAAAAAGAACTTTCTCCCAAACACAACTCCATGAACACATATCTCTAAATCCTTAGCAATACTTGAGCAAACTGAGTAATGCTGGGCCAGCAAGATAACCCAGTACATAAACATACTTGCTACACAAGCCAGTCAAATTGCATTTGATCCCCCAAAATCTGTAAGATAGAGAGAACTGATTCCCAAAAGTAAACCTCTCACCTTCAATTCATGGCATGGCACATACATGTGCCCACACTCACACATGCAAAAATACCCACACTCACACATGAAATAGAAAATTAAAAAGGGTAATACATATATGATCAACTGAGATTTATCTGAAGAACACAGGGAAGGTCTAACATTGAAAATCGATGTTACAGATATATCAATTACTAAATAATTCATCATACTAATAGAGTATGCAAGGAAAACTACATGATCCCCTCAGTTGCCTAAGGAAATGCATAATATGATTTTTGCAGGATGTTGGTAAAGATTCTTAGTAATACCAACAAGATCTAGGCCATTTAGTAACTGCCATTCACTAGTCATGCAACATCTGCAAATGATAATCTCAGCAGCAGGCATATTATGAGTTCCTTCCTTCCCTTTCCCTTTCCCTACCTTTCCTTTTCTTTTTTCTTTTCTTCCATCCATCAATCATTTGGTTTTGTCCTTTTCTTGGTGGCAGATACCACACATGAAAGACCTACTGGTCATCTTCATGCCCTCTGGGTCTATGTTTGCTGCTACCTTTCTCTTGGGCATGCCTCCCTAAGACCATCCCTTCTCTAACCTAAGACAGGTTTACAGCAGCTGTGCTGGGATGGGTCTCTAAAGGTCTTAGAAATTCCCGAAGGTCATCCCCTACAGCTGGGATCACTCCAAACGAACACCCCTGCTGAGAAACTGACTCCAGTCCTCCCCGAGATAAGATGGCCAACTTCCCTATGAAAGGATTATGGAGATGAGCTCTCCACATCAAACAAACAGCTTGATCTCTAACCCCACCAGGGCCCAAGATCAACTGGGTTGGGCCCCAATGTGAACTAAATCGAGGAAAAGCCATTTTTCCCGGGCTTGCCCCACTGTGAACTAAACCGGGGAAAAGCCATTTTCCCATGATTTATCTAAGTATAAATATACCTGACCCTGGCAGCCATCTGCACCTGCCCCTCATGGCACTCAAGTGCCATGAGTTTGTTTTCAGCTTCTTGCCTGCTTCTCATGGATTCCATGCCTGGAGTCCATGAGTTCTCTGGGGTGCCTGCCTCTCATGACACTCAGGGTGCCATAAGTCTGTTTCTAGCTCCATGCCTCTCATGGATTCCATAATCCATGAGTTTTCCAGGGTGCCTGCCCCTTATGGCACTCCAAGTCAGGAGTCCATGAGTTCTGTTCTTTCTCTCCTCTAATAAACTCTTAATCCTCTACACATGTTCTGGTTTCAATCTTTGACTCTGAATACAAGAACCCTGAAACATGGGGCAGTCATTCCAGCAACATTTGATGCCCGAACAGGGACCCTGCTATATTTGGTAACCTAGAAGGGATATTTAACAGACAGAGAAAAGATTGTTTCTGCAACATTACCCATGACCACTCTGGGTAACTGGCTATTTTTAAATCTCTGTGGCACGGAACTCAGATAACATAAGACACAGGAATGCTGATGCCCAGTATAAAGGTAGGTGTCAGTTCCACAATAATGCCTGAGTACTGTGTGCAATCTACTCTGGCTGCTCACTGTGAAGATGGTTCTGTTTTCACTAGACTCTGGCCATTGTTAGGATTCCTGGCTCCTGCCTAATGGCCCTGTCCCCCTAGGGGGACTTTTGAGAGCTTGTTTGCCTAATCCTGGCAGAGGATCAAGATCAAAGACTGATCCGGATCCTGGGAAAATCACCTCCAGACCATACCCCCTCTGCCCATCCACCAACCCTGTGGGTATAAAACCAGCTCATCCCCTCTCCCTGCCTCTTTTTTTTTTCTTTCCTCTTCTCTCCCTAAGTCCCCCTCTCCTCTCCCTAAGTCCCACGATTGGGCCTGCAGCTCTGGAATCCCATTAAAGACTTTCATCTAGTCTGTCGTGCCATGTGCTCTGGGTACTTTACTTTTACATCTATTACTTTACAACCACAGCATCACCATCTCAGAAAGGTGGCACTGAAGGTTCCAGCACACACCCACTGACTCAGACTCTAGAATGCAACAAGAACTGCACAGACTTTGTGTGCTCCTCCAATATCCAGCAGGGCTGGTCTAGCACAGTGCTATCAAATAGCACAATTCCACAGAGAACTTGGGGTTCTCTGGGTTGTACCCCTTAAGCATCAGCAGGTTTGTGGTGGTCCTGAGAGTTGGCACAGTCACCAAGTTCTCAGGGATGCTGCTGGGGAGTCCTTGCTAAGGTAGAGGGCAGAAGAGGCAGTGTGGTGGTTCCCAACATCCTTTTTGCTCTAACTCACAGTCCAACAGTTATAGTACTTACAGAGGGCAAATGGGGCAGAGAATTCAGTTTCCCACAGTGAAATTCAGTTTTGCACATTTCAAGATGTTCTCTTATAAAGGCCTGGAGGGTGGGGGGGGGACTAGAGAGATGGCTCAGGGATTAAGACTCTGCCGCATAAGCAGAAGGACCTAAATTCTCATCCCAACATAAAAAAGCCAGGAGGAAATGGTGGCAGCAAATAGGAGGTAGAAACAATCTAGGGCGATTCCCAAAGTCACCCTTGGGCCTCCACAGGCACATATAGTAGTACCCTTTGATACATACAGATACACAGACACATACAAACACAAACACACACACACACACACACACACACACACACACACACACACACGTAGAAAATTTTAAAAAATTTAAAAACCCTAGAATTAAAAAAAAAATGGCCTGAAGGTAACTGAAAAGGCAGCTACAAGGATCGAATATCCGCATGGAGGCTGTAGGAAGTGCCTGCAGGTGGCCAGCAACTTCTCTCACATGCAAGAATCAAAGGAAGGCGAATCCCATGTCCTAGTTCTCATTCCCCAGCTCATTCTCTCTGCTGACCCCCAGCCAGGCTAGACAGCAGACACTGGGCACATCTGCTCTCTTGCCTCTTCCCTTGCTTTCTAGTTCTAGTTTCATTTCCCTGGTGTTGTCTTCTAAGAGCCCCAAACCTAAACTTGGCTATTGTAGACTAAGGAAAGATTGAATGGGCCCTCTGGTCTACTTTGAAATGAAGCCATATGGCCTGAGGAAGTCAAAGGAGGAGGATTCCTGAATAGCTCTTTTTCTCACCAGAGTCCTATACCATGAGGTTATGAAGTCCTATACCATGGGGTTATGAAGCTAAGTATTAGCTAAGGACAAAAGGCTGCCTGGCTTCCTCTTTGCCATCAGTTCTTGGAAACACATTTCCCTCAATGACCTTGGGTCATGAAGAGCTATGGGGCATAAAGTGGAGATTCCTGGATCATCTGGTCTGAGCCCATTTACTAGCAGTTCTAACACCTGATAAAACCTTAGACTGAGTGCTCATCAGGAGACCTGATACAAAGGGAACAATAGAAGTCTATCTGAGAAGGAAGGCCTTGTTTTGTGGAGCTGACAAAAGCCCTCTGTAGAAGAAAACTATCTTCTGATGTAAAACTGACTGGCTGCTTTAAGTCTTCTGCTTATATCTTTAAGTGAATTAGAATCAGATGGTATTGAATAACTGAAGGGGTCATATTTTATACACATATAATCATTTTGAATGACACAGTAATGAAATTTTAGTCTTCAAGAAATATCTGAATCAGACTTTATAGGTCAGAAATAGACTTGAAATCTCTCACCTGTCTTGTCATCTGCCAAACACAATCAATAAACTGAAGAAATATAGGTGATCGGTCAGCATCTGCATGGTTGTCATCACCATGGCCCACACGCTGAAAAGAACCAAGAAGTTATATGCTTTCACATCCATTATGATCTCTTTAAAAGTCATATCTCATTTCACCTAAGAGAATTTCTGCACATGATAGGCATCACAAAATGCTTGTCAGAGAACAAACTACAACACAGCATAATGGCACATATGAATAGAAATACCTTGATGAGATTCATTATCTTATATGCTAACTTAAACAATTAAATGACCATATAATCAAAAATAGAAGTTCATCAAAACAAACTGACTTTCATTTCCTTTATGAAATAAAATAATGGGTTCTGGAGAGATGGCTCAGGGGTTAGGCCTCTGCCTTGCAAGCAGAAGGTCCTGAATTCAGATCTCAGATCCCATGTAAAAACTCTAGGCAGAAATGGAGGCAGTCTATTTCTGTCCCTGGACAGCAAAATATGGAAAACTCCAAAGCAAAACAAAGAGGAGTTAACCAGGATGATTTCCAAAGTCACCCTTGGGCCTCCACAGGCACGCGCGCGCGCACACACACACACACATAAATAAATAATGAAAAAAATTTAAAAAGGAAATAAAATCTGCTTACTGCATTTTTACATAGTAATTGTTTTATCATTTCTCTTTAATATAGTTTATGTCAAGAAAGACAAAGAATTAGCTAGAAAAATCATTAGGTCAAATGATGGGACCGAGCAGAAATTACACTAAATGCGTAGTAACAATATGTGCTCACACAGTGGAGTACGAAGGTTATTTTCTGTGCAAGGATAATGTTTCCCCCCCCCCGCCATTTTTCAGAAATGTCACAAAATCTGAGAATCAAAACAATGATTAAAAACTTGTAAAGGTTTAACCATTTCTATGTGAGACAGAAACCCCAAGATCTTTCTCTTGAAATGCTAATGGGGTGAAGTCCTTGCTCAACAAGTTCAGAATCGCATATCATAACTTTTGGTATGACACCATGCATTTTTGAGGACAATTCTCTCAAATTACATAGGATTATCCCAAACCCGGAAAATGTGGATAAAAAAGACACTTACAGGGACCAATGGGATGGCTCAGCAAGTAAAAGAGCCAGATTATCCAAGTTAGATCCTCAGAACCATGCAAAAGGTAGAGAGAAAGAAGGAGAACCAACTCCACAACATCTGATCTCCACGTGTGTTGAGACATACATAAGGCTACATTAACATACATCACATACAAATGTAATAATAATTTTTAATTATAGGAGTGTTTTAAGAGAAGTTTCAAATAAGCTAAAGGACAAAAAAGGAAATTGCTATGAGGAAAGAATTCAGTCACCATATAGAGAGCTTCACAAATAATGAAACAAGGAAATGACCAAGCCTATGCCAACATCTGAGTAGCAGCATATTATCCTCTTTTCATTGTTCATTTTGATAAAAAATACCTAGCATAAAGTATACAGTTTAGTGTTTTACAGCCATTATTACCATCTGTGCCCAGAACTTCTTATTCTCCTTCTTGAATTAAAATATTTCCTGTTAAACAGTAACCTTCAACCCACTTTCCCTGAGACCATGGCAACAGCCAATCTACTTTCTGTTTCTATGATCTTGACTCCTCTACTTACTTGATATAAGTGGAAAACATAGTGTAGTTATCTTTTATGACTGGCTTGTTTGATTTAACACAATGTCAAGGTTCATCTACATTGTAGCATGTGTTAGAATTTCATTCCTTTATTTTTTGCATGTATTGTATGTATGCTTGTGGTATATATGTTTGTGTGTGCGTGTGTGTGCGTGTGTGTGTGTGTGTTGGGCATGTGTATGGGGACCCAAAATTGATGTTGGGTGTCCACTTTATTTATTGAGGCAGGATCCACAGTTCGCCAATTCTGACTGGTCTTTCCCCAGGAAACCCTATCTTGGCCTTCAATACTTGCCCGGCCTTCAATACTTGCCCAGCTTTATGTAAGTTTTGGAGATCTGAACTCTGGTCCTCATACTTGCATGGCAAGCACTTTATCAACTAAGCCATCTTTCCAGCCCTCCTTCTTTTTAGTTGACAAAGTAATGACCAAGATTAGTTTGGGGAAGAAGCTCTAAGAATTCATGTGAATCCTCCGTGGACAAGAAGTGTAAAAGAAAGATGGCCATTTGTAAAATTTCAATGAGAAGATACCGTGTATTCATTTCAGGAGAAGACTACAATTTTCTAAATATCTAAAAAAAAAAGCCTGATTATTATTATTATGTTTTACGGACAACGCACATTTTGCTTATTCATTCATCTGCTGCCTATCTGAATTGCTTCTACCTTTAAGCTACTACAAATGCCACTATAAACAGTGAGGTTTGAACTCTGTTTTCACTTTTTTTGGTAGGTATCCATACATTGAATTTCTGGGTCATATGGTAAGTCTATTTTCAAATTTTTGAGGAAGTATCACATTGCTTCCTATAGCACCAGCAGGTCCACATACTATCTTATTTCTGAATTATCCTCTACATAAAAATGATTTATAGAACCTTTCTTCATTTGATGCACTTCAGAAACAGGTATTTGCTGAGAGTTCAAAGTTATGATTCTAAGATTCATTCTTTAAAAAAAAAAAACAACTTAATATCCATTGAACTCCTCTGGAGTGTGCAAACCGTCCTAGCTTTCAGAATTCCAGGCAATTTTTATGGAATGTAGCAGAGGCCTGATCCTTAGCAAAACACATAGGGAAACCAGACAAGTAAGGCACAGCACCTGGGCTTGATGGACTGATTCATTTGTGGTCTATTCAAGGGAGGAACTGCAAGGGTAAAGTGAATGCATGGAGCAGGGGATGACCATTTTCAGTTGGAGCTGAGGAGGGTCCAAGGGAGAATGCAGTCACAGTGGAGGTCTCACATAGATGAACTGAATGGCAGGGAGATGCCTGCTCCCTGGTATGTCCATGAATGAGAATATGGTGGGAGCACTTGGGGAGCTGTAAATGTCTGAGCATGGCTGACAGTGAGAGAATGAAGCAAGGGGAGGAAGGTTAGAGGTGAGACTAGAGAGGAGGGCTATGGAAAGTTCACCACGGGTTTTAAGTACCACACTGAGGAGATGCTTGAAGGAAGACACTGTGGAAGGGAAGTGGAATCATTTGGCCACAGAGGATGATAGGAAGGAAAGCTCAAAAAACCTACTTATTAGGAGACTACTTGAGAGAGATGAGGAGACCTGAATCAAGAGGGCAGCAGTTACCATACAAAGGGTAGGACAGATTTCAACACATGTACAGTTGTGGGACTGGCTGTCTGGAAGGGATTAACCACACAGAGAAGGCAATCTCAGACCTGAGCCCTGAAGCACCCTGCCATTGTTGAGATTGCAGAGATGAACGCGGACACAAAGGAGGAAGGAACTGAAAGCACCCCTGAAAGTGAAGACAGCACCCCTGAAAGAAGGAAAGAATAGTATCAAATGTTCAAGCCAAGTAAGGGAAGGGCTTGCAAAAATGACCATCACTGTGACAAGCCTAGTTGTGACGGTGGCAGTGTGAGAAAGAAGTCCTACTGAAGTGGGGTGAAGACAGACTAGAAGGAGAGAAACAGGTAAGGACAGACAAGGAGCAGATAACTGGGATGATAACTAGAGGAGGTCATGGGGTTGAAAGAGCTTAAAAAAACATATAATATATTTCTACAGTAATTCTCATGGAAGGAATGAGGAAGGAAGAACAGCCAGAGAGTTTCACGATAAGATCCATGACATAGTGAAAGGAATCAGTGAGCATGAATTGGTTTTAGGGACTCAGAGGACTTATATACAAAAACAAAGAAATAAAACAGACTCAGCAAATAGTGGTTGTAGGTCAAAACTACTGTTCATATGCAGGTCAAAACTACTGTTCATATGCTAGCTTGATTCTAATGAGGTGTGTGACTTTAACTACATTCCTGAAACCTGGTCCCCACCTATCAAAAGTAGTGCTGCGTGTTGAGACTGAAGTAACTGTGTTGGACACAGTAGGTCCCCTATCCCCCCCCACAGTTATGGTGAAGTCATTTCTGGTGTTAGCAAGGAGGAATGGGACCCATCCTGATGCTACCAGTCAGCTGTGGTGTAACCATGTTGTCATGTCAACAGACAGTTCTTGCCACTTCCCCTCCAGAAGAAAGCATCCTGCCAGTCTTCATTTCTCAGGACATAGAGTCTGGGTAGAAAAGGTAGAAGTGGCCTCTGAGTCTTTAGAGAAAGCTTCAAATATTTGGGAAGACTCCATAGTCTCCTCCCCTGTGAACTAAGCTCTTAATGAAGGGGAAAAACAGGTATTTGTGATGGAACTAAAAATAACGTAGCACTGAGCAGGGACCAGACACTGAAACTACTTCTCTTGCCATACCCCACTGAGAGGAAAAGAAGGGTAGAAAAGTCTTCAAGGATCTAACAAGAGGTCCCCCAGGTCTGAGGGTAGGCAGCAGCCCCTTCTCCCAGGCGGCTTCTGTCTGGCTCTCCTCCCTAAGTGTACCGACAACAGGCCTATTTGTTGAGTATCTAAATAGCCTTCCAAGCTAAGCTTGAGCCCTCACACTGCCCATCCTGCATGCCACAACCAGTCTCATTAGGACTCAGTAAAGACAAAATCTCTGAACAGGCTTCCCAGAATTAGCTCCACTAACATAGAAACATGACTGTCCAAGAATGCCCCATCAAATGGCCCAGAAATTCCACCCTTAGGTATATATTCCTCAAATTGGAAGGAGGTTTTTCTGGCCTGAATCATATCCTCCCTGAACTGAAGCCCAAAATCCCATTATGTGACTGTATTTTGGGACAGGACTTTTTAAAGAGCCAATTCAAGCAGGCCCCGACTTCACATGACTGCTGCCATTAAACATGCCAGGGACACATATACAGAGAAAAAGCCATGGAAGAGGCAACAAGCAGTCAACTATATGTAAGCCAAGAGACCTCAAGAGACATCAACTGTACATACAACTTGATTTTAGATGTCTAGCTTTGCTGACAGTGAGAGAATATATTTTTGTGGTTTATGTAACCTAGTCTGTGATACTTTGTTATGGAAAACTCATACCTCCATGTTCATAGCAAAAGGTGGAAACACCACCAAAGTCCATGTACAGGTACATGAAAAAATAAAAAGCATCACAGGTACACAAGCAAATGCCACCCAGTCATAAAAGAGCAAAAATTCTGATACATGTGATGTTACACTCATAATATACCTTGAAAACATCCACCTACCTAGTAAAATAAATCAGTCATGGGTAGATATATGCTGTGCGATATCATTTACATGAGATAGCTACAATAAGCAAGTTTATAGAGATCAAGGCGGATTAGGAATAGGGAGGCTGCAGGGAAGGGAAAATGGGAGAATGACTACTATATAGTGTACACAGAATTCCCATTTGTTTGGAGACTAGAAAGAAGTAATGTTATACAGTTTTTTGAATGCACTACAGGATACTGAACTGAACACTTTATAAAGTGGTTAATTTTATGTTATGTGAATTTGACCTAATTTAAACAGAAAAGTATAGCCATATATTTTTTAAAAAAATGCATATTAATGTGGAGGCCTATGGTAATCTATTATGGCAATTCAGGTCTGAGATGCAGGAAAAGCCTGCGCACATGTGTGTGCACACATTTTTGCACATGTTACATAAGACAGGCATGTATATATGAGACCGCTAAACAGTTACACATAAACCAGCTCAACATACCAGTGCAAACCTATGCCCAAAGCTTATCCATTCCTTTTCTATGAGAGCTTCAAATCCTTTAATAGTCCGATAATAACTGTCCAACATCAGCATTGCCAGAGACGTGAGCTGGGCTGTTCGGTCCCAACCATCGCTGCAATGGACCACCACAGAGGTTTTCCCAGATTCTATTTTATCAGCAATTCGTACTGCCCCAGCAAGAAGCATCTTAAGAAAGAAAATTAAATAATGTTATATTACATCTCAATTGTTGCCTAAAATAGCTCTCAGGGGGGAAACTTCGGAAATTCTGGCCAATAAAGCAAACAAGAATGCCATGAAGGACTAGAGCTGTATCTCAATCACAGAACAACCCTCTACTGTGCATGAACCCTTGGGTTCCATCCCTAGTACCCAAATATAAAAACTAAACAAAAAATGAAAGCCATGCAATCAATTGACTTTTAAGAAAAACTTGAACTATGAAAAGGGTCCTTTACTGAGGGCTCACAAAGTTCTTTTAAAAACCTGACTTGTCAACTGTGGTGGTGCACATCTGTGACCCCAACATCTGTGATCCCAACATCCAAGAGCCTAGTTCAGGAGTACACGTGAAAGTTCCAGGATAGTGCAGGCTCTGTAGTTCAAGGTCAGTCTGGGCTACACGAAGAGACCTGATCCCAAACAAATCCAAATAAACCAATAAGCAAGTAAATAAAATTTAAAATCCCAGCACTCCATGGGTAGAGGTATAACAATGAGAAATTCAAGCTCATCCTCAGCTACATAGCAAGTTCAAGGCCAGTCTGGACTATGTGAGACTCTCTCTGAAAAAAAATCAAAATCAAATAATTGTCCCTTTTCCCTGTCAGAAAAACCCTCTGCAAACTCTCTAATCCAATAACTGCCAAGAGGAAATGCAAAAGCTCTCAGACACAGCAAAGACGCACTTATCTGCAGTGTTGAGAAATCACTTGGAGAGAAATACTTATGGCACAGATGGTGAGAGATCTTAAGTAGAAAGCAGATAGACGATTAGACTTTTTTACCCTTATATATTCCAGCCAATGTGTTCCATCCACATTGGATAGCCACCGTGACTCATCAATGGAAGGGTACACGATCTCTTTTAGTTTGCGCAGTGACTCTCTCATCACATGAATATTGTGGATCTCCAAGAACACGAGCTCTGCATTTGGGTAAGCACCTTCACTTTCATAGCCTCCACCTTTTGCCTGTAAAAAACAAAATATATATATACACACACATACACAGTATATATATATAAACTTCTTCTGGAATTAACTCCTTTCTTGTTTCTACTATAATTGGATACAGACCACTAAGAAGCAATGAATATCCCTATTAACAAACCTATATACATGAATGATTGCCCCTAAAGCAGCCAGAACAGAGTATCACAAACTGGGTAGCAAAAATCAACAGAAATGTACTCTTAGTGTAGCACACCACCACCATCATTACATTTATGTTCTCAAGGCTGGGAGGCTGAAATACAAGTACTACTGGACCAGAGTCTCTTAGAAACCTCTAGGGGCAGCAGAAGATAAAGTCAAAGCCTGCTTCCATAGTGCAAGTTCTGAGAAAGAAATCTGACTTATCCTGCTTTCATCTTGAAACTGTCACTGTACTGTGATGAGTCAGATATTTTTTATGCAACATACAATACCATTTCCATCAGTTCCTGTATGCAGTGATGCTGTACAGAAGGATGATCCTGATCACCAGCCAGCCGTGTATATCACAGTCCTGAGTCAGCCATCGGTGTGTCTCAAGATCCAAGTGTACACAAGATTCTCATAGTCCCTGCTATCAAGGAGTTGAGGGCTAAGTAGCAAGGAAGCCCCTGAGCTGAGTCAGAAGTCAACTGAACATCATGAAGGGGAAATTCAGAGAACTCTGTTCATGTGAAAGGCTCTTCTGAAGAACTGACCTGTAAAGTGTCACCTGAAGGATGGGAGGGTCAGCAATGTGAGCATGGGCAGAGGTTCTGCTATGACCCTGTGATGTTCTTAGGCATTGATAAAAGCCTTACACAGAGGGCACATGGACCTGGAAGATATGGTGTGAGAAAGGAAGGAAGAGCTTAAAGATGGAGAGCTTCAGAGACCCTGGCCAGGAATCCGGAGTCCCTGCTTTAAGGTTCTGCAGGATGTGCGCAGAGCTTTGTTCTTTAGATGATCTGTATAACATGGTAACTGTGGTCAATGCCGATGCAGTGCACTTGAAAGCTGCTGAGAAATCCAAAGTATTTTCACCTCAACACTAAGTGTGTGCAGTTACATATAGGTTAGCTTGATTTAGTCATTCCATGATGTATACATATTGCAAACAATCCTCTTGTACACCACAGATATGTACAATCTTGTCAATTGAAAGTAATTAAAATTATGGGCTGGGAACATGGCTTATGAATAAAGTGCTCCCTGTGAAAGTATGAAGACCCTCGTTCAGATTGTTAAAACTCATATAAGATCCACGTACAGCTGGAGTTCCAGTGCTATGAAGGCAGGAGAGAGACAGGAGGATCCTGGGAGCTCACTGGCCAGCCAGTCCAGCCAAAATGACTAGTTCTAAGTTCACCAAGAATTGGGTCTCAAAAAATAAAGTAGAGAGGAAGACATTTCAGCATTAACCTCTAGCCTCAACACATGCATGGACCCACATGCAAGCACACCTGCACATATGTGCACATAATCACATGTGAAATAATAAAAACAATTTTTAAAAAAAATTACTCTGGCTGTGCCATGGAAACTACATTGAAGGATGAGAGTAAGAAACTTGATTACAAGGTCTTTTGTACTTCACACACAAGATGATGGGTTGTCCAAAGAAGAGAAGAGGAAGGGATATTTTCTAGCTCATTCCATGAAGCTGGCAATGTCCTGAGAACAAAACTAGTCAGAGCCAGCACAAGAAAATTACAGAGCAATATTCCTTATGGATACCAGTATAAACATCCTCAACTAAACATTAGCAAACCAAATTAAGCAACACATTAAGAAGATTACACACTGTGATGGTTAATATTAATTGTCAACCCAACATCTAGGAGGCTTCTAGGTCCACTTGAGAGGAATTGTCTAGATTAAGGTAGCCTCTAGTTATGCGTGTAAGGGATTGTCTTGATTACACTAATTGACGTGGGAACACTCAGTCTAAACATGGGCAGTACAGGGGTTGGAGAGATGGCTCTCAGGTTGAAGCCTTTGTCTCAAGAACAGAAGGACCTGAGTTTGGATCCCAGATCTCACATAAAACACTGGGCAGAAATGGCAATGGCCTGCACTTCCAGTCCTGGAGATGAAACCTGAAAAACCTAGAGTAAAGCAATAAGAAGGTAGATGTGGTGGTCCTCAGGGTTAAAGCCTGCTCTCTGGAGAATGACACATTAGCATCTGAAAATGACAGTTGTTGATTCCTCCTTCTGGAAGTTGAGTGTTGAATTCCTCCCTCTGGGACTTAGAGTTTACCTCCTGCCTGTTCTTAGATCACTTTTGTTCTTCTTAGAATTGGCAAGGTCAAAACTTCCCTCTACAGTTCCTTCCTTATGGATTTGAGATATGTTAATGTGTAGATCACAAGATTATGCACATTTACAATAATTAGTTATCTCTGCTTTGACACATTCATTGTCCATTCCCTTTTAGCCTGCTTTTAACTCTACCTGGAGACATCATGTCTCGTCCCATATAGCAAGTAGATGTCATTCCTGCCTTTTCTTTGCTAGCCCAGAATGTATACAGTTTACACAATCCTGTGAAGAATTTGGCCCTGCTCTTCTCTGACTGGTTCCCTATAAATACTCATGCATGCTACAATAAAATTGGCTTAGATGATGAAGGACATCCTAGGCTCCCTCTGACTTGATGCCTGATCAATTCCTATTGTTTCCACTTCTGTGTCTGCATGTAAGTGTGGGTTTATGTTGGTTCATGGGCCTGGACAGGTAGAAAAACCCAGAATGATTGCATCCTGAAGTCATACTTGGGCCTCCACAAGCACACACAGTGCCTTCTTTTATAACACACACACACACACACACACACACACACACACACACACACACACACAACCACAAATAAATAAATAAAAATAAATATTTTTTTAAAAGGTCAGTACTGTTCCCTGGACTTGAGGCCCTGGTGTGCATAAAATGGTGAAAGGGAGCTGAATACTAAGCAGGTATGTGTGCATTGCTTCACTGGTCTCTGCTATTGCAGTGGAAGTGAGTGACCAGTTGCTTTAATGAGCAGGTGGGATTCATCCTAAGAATGCAAAGGGGCTATATTTGATTCACAGGGCTACTGGTACCAATACTTGCCTAGTCCTGGACATGAAAGTTCAAGATGAAGGTGTTGGTAGGGTTGGCTCTTTCTGGAGGCTCTAGGGCAGAACCTGTTCCAGGCCTGCCACCTAGTCTCTGGCGATCATCAGCAGGTCTTGGCCCTCCTCAATCTATAGCTCCAATCCCTGCTTTCAAGGCCACATAGCCACCTTCCCTCTGCCATTAGCTTTAGGACCTACTCTAATTTCATAGGAAATCACCTTAACCAACTACATCTATGAAGAGTCCATTTCCAAATGAGTTCCTATTCTCAAGTTGCAAGTAGACACAAGTTTGGGGTAACACTATGAAATCCACTAGAGTAGCTCAACATATAAAAATCAAACAGAATACAGTACATTAACAGAATGGAGGAGGGAAAAACACATGAACCCTCAACTAATACAGAAAAGACTCAGCAAAATTCAGTACCTTTTCACGATAAAATAAGAAAGTGGAAATAGAAGGGAAATAGAAGGGAATTTCCTTCGCCCAGATAAAGGGAATGTGCATTAATCCTACAGCTAATAACATATGTAAGGATGAAAAACCTGAACACTATCTTGCTAAGTTAAGGAACTGAACAAGCATGACTGCCTTCACCCCGTGATTCTTTATTATTGTTTTGTTAAAGATTCTTGACACTGAATCAAGAAAGAATACAGGAAAGGCATTCAGATCAAGATGAAAAAAGTCGAATTCTCTACATACACATGACATAATTATACATGGAGAATAGTTGATGGGGACTTGGCCAAATAAACAGCTTTGTGTGTATTCTAGACACTTTGCTATAGTTCAAATAATTCTAAACACATTGGTGTCTGCCTCTTCTGCACAGGATATATAAAATGAACTCTCCTTGTACTATTAAATATTTAAAAGGTTGCTTTGATGAATATGTCATACTTTATAATTTTTTGCAATAGTACTATAGTGGTAACAGGGAGATTCACAAATGTAGACTAACACAGCTAAGCACCCACTAGCTATGGAGATGAAGGATGCCTGATAAGGATGTCTTTCTATGGTAGGATGCAAAGTGCCCCCTCCCAACAAAGGCATTCACATTTTATCTCTGGCAACTGTAAATGAGATCTCACTTTACAAAAATACATCTTTGCAGATGTGATTAAGATGAAGGGATAATCCTGGATTATCTCAAGTTGGCTCTAAATGTCATTACAGTATTCTTAGAAGGAGGAAGAGACATAGAAGCACATACATGAAGAGGAAGCCAAGTGAAAAATAAGACAGCAGATTGTGAAGGTGTGGTTACAAGTTCAGGAGAAGCTGGAGAAGACAAGAAGACTCTCTCCTGGAACTCCTTCAGGGGGCACAGATTTCTGACCTCCAGAATTGTGAAAGAATACATTTCTGTTGTATGCCATCAAGCATGTGATGACTTACATGGCAACCTTGGGAAACCAGTGTAATTCCCTACCTGCTCCTCCTCTAGTCTTCCCCATCTTATTGACACCACAATCCACCCTCCAA
Source organism: Typhlomys cinereus (assembly GCA_023101885.1). Taxonomy (NCBI): domain Eukaryota; kingdom Metazoa; phylum Chordata; class Mammalia; order Rodentia; family Platacanthomyidae; genus Typhlomys; species Typhlomys cinereus. The sequence goes on from JALPQD010000333.1 coordinate 2,552,572, forward strand.
GTCCGACTCATGGGCAAGCGCTTGACCACAGAGGCAGTCAACTTAGCAGTATTGTGCATGGCATGCTAAGAGTACATCTGCCACAATGCAGAGGTTTTCTCGTACATATTCTCACTAGATTATAGCCCACATACAACTTTAGCACAACTTACTGGTATCATCTCTCATTGTGCAGAACAGGTTAAATAACTTGTCTGGGGTTCCACAAAAAACAAGTGGCAAAACCTGGACAAAAAGCTAGGAGTAACAAAGTCCAAAGCCAAGGGGTCTTACCACTCTACCATGTTCTCTCTTAGGGTTTGTAAACTAGAAGGCAGTCAAGTGGAGATGATAACTATATAACAGGATGGAAATTCAGTCTCAACCTTAGGTAGTATCAGGGCAGGAGATATTCCTATGTCAACTTACATAGAGATAGTGTTTAAAGTCCTGGCATTGAAAGGGATGTCCCGGGGAGATTGTATAGAACAGCAAAGATGATCCCAGACCAAGTTCAAGGAACAACGCCAATGAAGATCAAAAGAACTAGAGAAGGATCAAAATCACACTGGAAAGCAAGAGGAACCTGGGGACAGGGAGGGTGAAGTCATAAAGGCCAAGATAACAGCAAGATCCATCTGAGTTCATAAGCAAGAATAGTAAGCTCAAATTGAGTGATTTCTTGGGAACAACTTCTGACAAGATAGGGATTGGCCTTTGGAACATCACGGTCAATGACAGAAAAGTCATTAATGAAAGAAAGGGGAAAGAAAAGAAGCAAGCTGACAAAAGAGATAAAGTTGAACACACAAGCACAGCTGATAGGGACACTAGTCATGTGATGGCTATATCTCTAAAAGATTTTTTCTCTTGCCTTTTTTTATTAATTTTATTTTTTACCTACTTATACAAGCTCAATGAGTTCTTCTTGCCATTCTTGCCATATAAGGGACATGTTCCATCACACTGTCAGACAGGTTCTCATGCTGTCTGGAATGCCCTGTCCATATCTTTGATCATACAAAGCCAGCTACAGTACAATGTCTCTGGAAAGTCCTAGCTAAGTCTAGCAGTACTAGTCATTCCATTTCCAGCTCCCAGCACACTGAGCTTACTCCTCCTGTTTGTCATCTCCCCTTGTCAGTCTTTGTATTTCTCCCAGCACCTGGCCCCTAGTGGGTGCTCAATGGAAGTGTGCTACACAAGTGTTATTTTACACAAGACAGTAAGGACTCCTCACTTTTCTAACACTAGAAATTTCTTGTGGAAAAGGCAAAGTTCTCTGACTCCTGAATGCTTGCCTGAAGGTATAAACTACTTGAAAATCACCCACAAGAAATAGAAATCACTCAAATCAAATCCTTTCCTACTTAGAGAGCAGGCATCAGAAATCTAACTGCAATTTTTTTCACTAGATATAAAGGATCTGACCGCCTTTGGCTAGTAGAGCTCACATGGAGTCACATGTAGAGGTATTTGTATCACATCTCACTGACACCTGATGTAGCTGACCACTGTTTAACGTGACTTACAGAAACTACATATTTGCACAGTCTAATAAGACTAAGTCCATCTAAAATAGCTTCATAACAATAAGAGTCAAATAATCGCTATATTTATTAAAGAGTTCTGAGTCATTTTCTTTGGATAATTACTTGGATAATTCTCTTTTGTGTCTTTGTTTAATAGATTCAGCACTGTAGAGAAGCAATAAGAAAGTCAAAATCCCAACCCATATAGGATGTCAAATATAGGCCATAGAGAATTAACCAGAAAGAGACAGTCATAGACTACTCCAAAAGACTTAAACTTCAGATGATAAGGAATTCAGTAGATGGTTGTTAATGCACGATGATTAATAGAGTGTCTATAAAGAAAATGTCCGTGTCATTACAAGGTTACTGAAAACATACCTTGTTAGTATCAGCAACACTGTTTTGTCGAGCATCAAAGATTATAAGCTTATGTGACTGTGCATTAGCATCCATTATTGTCTGCAAGTATTTTTCATCTTCTTTGCATCGTTTATCATTGGGACCTACCAATGGCTGGCTGCAACGTGTAATCGTTGCCTGACTTTCTGGATGAATCCACGACAACACCTAATGTTTTCAAGGAAGAAATAATAAATATCTGATAGCAAATACTATTTCTAAGAAAATATGTGATCTAATCAATTGGTAAAAAAGGAAAATCTCTCTGGAAGATGTTCCTCATAGAAAAGAGTGGATGTGCCAATTAGCACCACAGTGGCCAGTGGACTCAATGCTTTAGTTAGGCTGAAACAAATGTAAATAGGTACTCAGTAAAAATCCCTTTCTGCCTCTGAAATTGTATCATTATAAGAAAAATAAAACTTAAGTTGAACTATCACTAAATCTAGCCCCATTCGTATTTCATTGGGTAGTTTTATTTTGTCTTTTAATATAAACAAAAACTGGTCTCCATAATGACCTAAGTAGCAGGGTGAGGTCAAAGTGAATACACAGATTTATAATCTAAAACCCTGCCACTAGAACTTCCATTTTCCTCCAGTGGCAAACTGATTCAGGATTATTCTGATGCCACATCCTTCCAACCACAAATGCATTAAATAATCCCCCAATGTCACTAAAGCATTCCAATCAGCATTAAGAACATAAGCGAAAGAACATGTTCTTTTCTCTAGAGTGATATGGTGCAACCTGTGAGATGAAGTATTTTTAAGACTCAAAGGTATGTCTAGGTTTATGAGCTAGTTTTGCTTTGCATTTTGTTTTTGAGACTGTATTCTGCCTTGTGTCTTTCGTATTAGATTTGACAAAGCATTTGTCTCCATGAAAATGGCAGTGCTTATTACTCACGGGGACTCTGCCTTTTGCTCGAAAGGCTGCCACTTTCGAAAGGTCATCATCTTTTACACTAGTTGGCACAACAATGACGGCAGGGTACGTATCACACAATTCATAATTACTGTTTATTTTGGATATTTTCCAACTCTCATTTGGCAAGCCCTGCAGGGTGTTAGAGAAGACAAAAGAGGAGAAAACATGCATTACCTTGAAAAAGTTTGGAATACAAATCACATCCATCTCTTATTTTAAACCAAAATTCATTTTCAACTTGTTCACTGTTACTTAATTAACAATGCCTCAAAGCCAACTTAGCACCAGTTTGCATATGTATTTATCTACTCTTTACGAGATCATCTAATAAAATAAAACATGGAAGAGGCTATAGGTGTGGCATAATGGTAGACTACTTGCCTAGTATGTGCATTGTCCTGGGGTTAATATAACGAAGGAAAGAGGGAGGAGGGAAGGAATTCAAGAGAAGGAAAAGTCTTGAAGATCTGAGCTTTAAACTCCTAGTCTTGACTCCCTTCTCCTTTCCCTCTGGAAAAGGATGAGTGATGAATGACGGAGTCAGAGGTTTGGTATAGAGAAGAGGGCACCCAAGAGCATCAAGAACTTACAAGCTAGAAAAGTTAGGCCTAGGCACAACTTGTTGGAAAGTTCTTCTCTACCATATCTCTAACTTTTTGCTACAGATGCTTAAGCTAAAAACGAAGAAGGAAAAAAAGATGTCTAAGCAATTATTTTCAGTTTGACGAGCAATATACTCTACCTGTCTTTTATATTCAGATACTGCATCATAAACTTTCCAGCCATTAGTTGTAAACTTTTCTTTATACTTGAATGCGAATAGTGCCTAGACACAAAAGCCCACAAAATACATGTCAGAAATTATCATACAACAAATATTAAAGCTTTGTTCATTCTGCTATGATTATGTAAGTTTATTAAAAGTTCCATTCTAATTCACAAATTTTATTTTTATTTTTTTATAAGACATTTTTTATTATTATTTCAGTTCATACAAACTTATTAGGTACACCAGTTCCCTCCCTCCCTCTTCCTCCCCCGGAACCCCCTGCTCCCCCTCCCCTCACCCCTCCCTCCCCATCCCCCAGTGCCTCCTGCCCCAATTCCCAGAGTCCTTTCTTGTGCATGCTTGACTCTCCTCTGGACCCTCCTCTCCGATGACGTACAAGGACCCAGTGGCATTTCCCTGAACCCTTTCCTGTGTTCCCCTTAAGTATAGGAACACTACTGTGGCTGTCAATCCCTTGCCTCCAAGGATCTTGGTGCCTTTAGCAGATGCTAGACTTTGTGAGGTCAATAGTGTGTTGGACATTGCGCCGGGCATGCAATGTCCACTAATTCACAAATTTTAAAGTAGCAAATTATTAAATTTAAATTATTAATTTAATTATTAAAGTAGCAAAATTCTTGATCATCTCCCAGAAGTAACAAAACTCAAGAAAAAGATAAAAGATAAAGAAAAAAGATAAAAGATAAAAGAAACCCCTGGAGAAAAGAATAATTAAATTAAAAATAACTGGACCTCTGCAAATGTATGCCAAGAAGTTTACCTTGGTGTACTTACCTGCCCATTGGAAAGAGGAAATGCATGCTTATTGAGGTTTTCAAATATCCCAAGTTTACGCTGTTCTTCCTGTTTATATGCAAGTCTCAAGTTCCTCATATCCTAGTAAACAGCAAAACTCAGTTATTCAACATGGATTCGTGTGTGTGTGTGTGTGTGTGCGTATCAGAGGGCACTGTGTGTCCATGTGGATATCCAAGGGTGACTTCAGGAATAATCCTGGATTGCTCTACCTCCTTTTTGCTTCACTATGGGGTTTCTCAGGTTCTACCTTCCAGGGCTGGAAGTACAGGCCAACGCCATTTCTCCTTGGCATTTTTTAGTGGGATCTGGGATTTGAACTCGAGACCTTTTGTTTGCATGGCAAAGATTTTAGCTATATGCTACAAATGGTGGATGTCCTCACAAAAAAAAAAAAAAAGAAAGAAAAAACCTTCCTATCAGGATGGAGAGATGACTCAGGGGTTAAGACTCTGTCTCATAAGCAGAACTACCTATTATCCAAATACCATGGTGTAAATACATAAATATTTCTATTTATCTTTAATTTTATACTCTATAGTTTTCCAACTAAAAGGAGGCAATTTACCAAAAATATATCCAATGTGAATTGAAAAATTAAAGAAACAGAGCAAAAGGGCTATGTATAGGAAGGAAGGGGGTCGCAGAAGGAATAATCAAGAATAATGTCTGTACACAAAGCTGTGCCATCAAGTCCTGAACTTCCTTGCTGAACACGTGTTACAGAAGGTGCTGCTTTAGGCTGCTGAAAGAGAAAATGACATAACCCACTTCTATGAAACAAATGAGGCATTTGCTTCCCACTACATGTTCACCAGGAGTCTGTATCATGTGGAAACTACAACCTTTAGAACATCCTTGGAGCTACCTAAATAAAATTCCTCTGCTCTGCAAGCTGGTGGTTAAAAAGACCCAAACCAGCTAGTAAAAACTATTGCTTCAAGCCTAGTGCTAATGAAATGGTTGCTTCCTCTGATGACACTTTAAGCATTGCCACTCAAGTTTTTAAAACTCTATGTTCCTGCCAGCTGAACATGAAACTTTCATGTTTATTTAACATTAAATGAAATCTGGAGATAATGTAAGGACAAACGAACAACAGGAGCTTGGGATGTTACTGTGATGCTACCGGTAACAGCAAAAGAATAACCCAAATGTCTATCAAGAAGGACCATAGTTAAACTACAGTGTAGCTAATGGAATATTAAAGACTTGCTAACATGAGATGCAGCTCTACATGCCTTGCATGGGTGAGGCCTTGCATTCTGATCTCAGCACCAGGAAAAAAAGATGTGAGAAGGGGACTGACAGCGGGATTGTCCAGGTCGCCCCCAAAAGTTAATGGCAATTGCTTGCCATTGTTCTACAGGTGGAACTCTGGGAAGGAGAGCTACAATTCACCCAACAGAAAAACTATCACAAATGACCTAAAGTAAATCTAACAAGATGGCAGACTCATGATCTGTTAGAGTAAACATCTCTGGAGGGGTTGAGGGGAATGGATTCAATTGGATGTTAAGGCCAATGGGGTGGTGGGGCTTTTCTCAGAGATTTCAGCAAAGCATGCAAGTGGGCAAGAATTCAAACCCCAAGTTTGGAAGAGGCTTTGATGATTCTGCAGGCAGGATTCTGTTTCTGATTCTTTAGGTCAGGTTTTAGCAAACTGCATGACATGAGGCAAAGTCATTGAGCATAAGCTACTATGGGCACTTCTCAGGTGATCACCATCAAAATCATCCCATACCTTACTATCTAACTTCTTGAAGGAAGCAAAAAGAACAACAACAAAAAAAATGAACATGGCTCAAAGTAGAAAATTCTGACATATCTAAGAACCTTTAATTACAAGATTTATAGAAGATGCCGTCCCTTTAGGGAGCCTTTGAGCAGCAGAAGAGTACTTTTAAAGAGCAAACTGGGGGAAATTGTATTGCTCTCTGTTTTCCCTTTTCTTTTTCTGAGATGCATTGGCAAAAAGAAGTTACAACATACATAGTCAAGGGGGAAAAGTATATATAATACACTGTCATTTGTATTTGCAAAGAAAAGATATAACAAGTCACAGGTTGTATTAATTAGAAACACTTCAACTTGAAAAAAAGATTACGGGATGGGTTACACTGCTGTCTAAATTCACTGTTGGGACATTTGAAGGGCTTGCTGCTCTGAAAACAGTACAAATTACTCCTATGACCCAAAGATGACAATCAATGAGTCAGAAAATGTCCTGGGCGAACAGACTCGTTTAGTTTTCTGTTAAGGTCTACCTTGCACACGATCTCTATACCACAAGAACTGTCTCCATGGCTCTGTGCTCCAATCTTCTCAACTCTGCTGATCACTCCCAGGGGAACATCAAGGATGAAATGGGGGTCCTGGGTTTAAAAATTCAAATTAATAACTATGAAGATTATTCAACAGAATCTTCATGCTTTACATTTCTTTGAGTTTATAGAACATGTTTGTAAATTTGCCCCAGCTAAGAAACTCAAGTCTGACTTATAGCACAGCTTATGAGGTCTGTATTCAAACTACCATGAAATTTCCTCTCCAGTGGTACCTTAACAGATTTTTAGTCAAGATACCAACTCTATTTACAAATATGTAGCATAAAACTCTGTCCTGTTATCTCTAGATGATGATGATGAAAATTCATGAGATTGTTTCCTTTCTTGTTTTACTATCGACAAGATTATTTAAATAAAAGCACACTAAAAATAACTCACCCTCTCTACATTTTTGAAGTACATTTTAAAATCCGTTACTGTCAGGGTTCCACTCACAGCTCCCATAAATGGACAGATATACATGACATCTTTCACTGAAAGAAAAAAACTCCAAGTAGCAATGACTTCCATAGACTTATGCTTCATTAACAGTCAGTATGAGTTTCTAAACACACACACACACACACACACACACACACACTCCAGTTTTTTTCTGGGAATTTAAAGCTTTATAGAATTAAATCAATTGTTACTTTACACAATGTCAAAGACGAATCATTTTCTAATAAAGTTCAATTGTCTACAACAAAATTCTGTTTGCTATTTACTGAGGTTTTAAGTAAAAAGCCTAATAATAAGCTATATTTGCCATCCTTCCAGGTAGTTAACATTTTCCCTGGGCGATAAATTAATCATGTTCAAAACATCAATTAAACTCTGAAGACATTAAGTACAATTTTATAAATTACTGCTACTTCAAATAAATGAAAGTTAAACATTGTACCCTTATGCAGTTCAAGAGAAGCTGCTTTATGGATGACAAAAACTAGAATCCCATCAAGAAGTAGAGAAAGGTGTTTTATTCTAGAAGTATATATAGCTCATTAGACAAGGCCCTAGGTTTGATTCCTGTCATGGGGAGGAGTCTGGTCTTAAATTCCTTATTAGCTTCCTTATCAACTTTAACTTACTTTCTGTTGTCAATCAAATGCACACCATATTTAATTCCCCTGAGTGTTAAATCATAAAGATCCTAGTTTTCCCAACTTTCCCTAAATGTTATTCCATTGAAACTAAGGAATGATAGGTAAGTAGCTGCAGATAAGTCTGAGTGAGACAATTAAAGGTACCAAAACTGTCACTCAGTTGAATTGTAAAAGCTCTCTCATTAAATTTTTCTATCCCATTCAATATGTACTAAATGTCTTCTATTGCTGAGGTTCTGAGTATAATTGGACCCAACTCTTGCCCACCAACAGCCAGGGACCTGTAAGATACTCCACAGGAAGATATCACTATTATACCATAGCCTGATGCTGCTGTAATGATATGGATACACAGTGATGGGACTCAGAGAAGAGTCACCTTAAGAGTCACCTTATTGTCGTCAAGGAAGGAGATGGGGAATAAAAGGACAGGAGGAAGAAGAGTGGCAAGTTGGCTGCATCAAAGGCTGCAATGAGGATGAGGGGTCATGCGGCAAGACAGGTTGGCAGGGGATGGCTCAGTAAGTGTGTCTGTAGAATGCCAAGGTATCTATCAGTATTCTGTCCTTAAAAGGAAAGAATAAAAGCAACAAAGTGTTGGGTTTATAACATATGGGCAAGTAAGCTAGATAACAGTAACATAAAGAAAGACTGGGAGGGGTCAGGTAGAAGTGTATGCTTGTGCTCATTCTACACAGAAAACAGTGCAAAATCATTTGAAGATAGACTATGATAGGTTAATGAGGTAAAGCAAGTAGTTAAAAAATGCAATAAATTGTAGCTCCAATCTAAACACAGGAGACAGAACAGAATGTCAGAATCTTAATTACTGTGGAGCTAGAGCTCAGTGGTAGAGTGCTTGCTTAGCAAGCATGAGGCCTTAAAGTCAGTCCCCATGCTAAGGAAAAAGAAGAAAAATAGTACTTAATTAAGTAAAAAAGTGACCAGAAAAGAAAATAAATAATAAGATGATGGATTTAAGACTAACAATAACAGTAACAATATAGCATGTAAAAATGGTTCAAACACCCTTCATTAGGCAGAGACTGTTAGGTTGGGGACAAAAGCAACACACACACAGTATTTATATGTAGCTTCAAAGCAAGCCACCTCACATATAATCGAAAACCATGAAAGGGAATAAAGAGGACTTTAATGGACTTCCAGGAATCAGATGGTCAGGTTTGAGAGCAGGTGCCTTACCCACTGAACTATATCACCTGCTTGAAAATAGAAGACTTAAAGGGGAGAAGGGAAACAAAATACCTGAATCCAGAACGGAGACTGGAGAGATGGCTCAGTAGGTAAAGCACTGGTACCCTAAGCAAAAGGCCTGAGTTTGAATCCTCAGATCCCATCCCATGTAAAAATGTTGGGTGGGTATGGCAGCTGCTTGTGATTCCAGACCTTCGAGGGTAGAACCTGGGAATCCCCAGAACAAACTGGCCAGCCAAAATGAGCTCGTGTGAATAGAAACCCTGTCTCAAAAGAATAACGTGGAATAGTGACTGACAATTTCCAGGTTTCCACATGGTATATGCATACATGTGCACATATCCCCCATGTGTATACACACATAAACACACATCAGAATGGAAAAAAGGAAACAAAAGAAAGCATATGGGTGCCTGCTGGGAGAGAGGAAAAAAGAGAACAGCAGGGGGGGTGGGGGGAGCATAGGCCCTCCTGGGACAAGGATCTATTAAGACAGAGTATGGGCCTGAGAGTGTGTCTCAGCCTGTAGAGAACCTGCCTACTATGCATAGTAGAGTGGAACCATCCTATGCTCCCAGATCTGGAAGTGATGTATCTGAGGATCAGGAGTTCAAGGTCATCCACAGTTATATGGCAAGTTCCAGGTCAGCCTGGACTACATGAGACCATCTCAAAAAAAAAGTAGATATGAAAATGCTACAGTAAAACCCATTAGTTTTTAAAAAAACTAACATGTATACATATGCATATAGACAAAAATAGTTTAAAATTGGAAAGATGAAATAGACTTATCAGGTTAATATTAATCAATATAATAGAAAGCTATAATATCCATAATAATATCAAAGTAGATTTCAGAGCAAAAATAATGATTAGAAATGAAGACGGTAATTTCCTAATAACAATATGATTAATTCATCTGAAGGACACAGTAATTGCAAACATTTATGTTCCTAGTAACAGAACTTCAAAACAGATGTATAGAACTACAACGATGCAGACATTCACAATCACAGAGATTTCAAAGTATCTCTCTCAATAACTAATAGAAGTAGAGGATGACTAAGAACACAGCAAACTTGAATGATAAACAAACTTAACCTACTTGACCTTTACAGAACATTCTAGTCCACAGCAGCAGAACACACATTCTTCTCAAGAAGAACATACAAATACCATATTTTGGGCTATGAGGTAAAACTTGATATATATTCAAGTCATAAATCTATGCTTTCTGAACACAAATAGAATCAACATTACAACATAATCAAAGAAATTTATAAACATATAGAAGTTAAGTAATACTGCTTTTCTTGCTCCTGGGTTTCTCTGTTTTATTTTGCTTTGTTTTTGAGAGGTCTCGTGTAGCCCAGATTTGCCTCCAACTCCCTATGGAGCTGAGGTTGAACTCCTTATGCTTCTGCCTCTACCTCCTAAGTGCTAGGATAAACAGTACACATTTAAATAATCTAAGTGTCAAAGAAATTAAAAAGACACTCCAAAAGCATTTTGAACCCAATAAAATTGAAAATAAAGTCATAATTGATGAGGTGGTGACAAGTAAGATTTGGAGGAAAATGCAAACACCCAAAGTAGAAAAGAACAAAAGTCTCAAAGCAATGACCACAGTTCCCTACTCAAGCAAAGACATAAAGAAGGAGGAATTAAAGTAAGCAGATGACAGGAAGCAATTAAAATCAGAGTGGAAATGAATGAAATAGAAAACAAACAATAATGAAACCAATAGTTAACTAATTGAGAATATCAATGTAATTAATAAAAATCTATTCAGATTGGTCACAGGGATAAAAAAAGAAATTGATATGTACATTTAAACTGAAAAACATGAAAAAAGAAATGTTGCCACACACTGCACAGATATTAAAGAAATAATAAAGCAATTGTGATAAATAATATTTTAACAATAATTTCACAACTTCAATTAAATGGACAGATTCCTAGAAAGAGATACATAATTATTTAGGCAAGCTAAATAATCCAACAGTTACTACTGATGCTTAATATTTAGTTAAAAAATCTTCCTGCAAAGAAAAGTCAAGGACCAGGTACTTCCTGGTAGACTTGACCAAATTCATAACCAAGAAATAAATTATCTCAGAAAAACAAGAATGGAGTGCCTTCCCCTCATGGTATTCCACATCTGGAGTCCATGAGTTTTTTTCTAGCTCCCTGCCCCTCACGGCCTCCATGCCTGAAGTCCATGGGTTCTCCGAGGCGCCCTTGTTCCTCATGGCTTTCTATGTCTGGGAGTCTTGAGTTCCATCCTTTCTCTCCTCTGATAAACTCTACCTTAATCAAAAACAAAAACAAAAACAAAAACAACACACACACACACACAAATGGAATAATCCGTACTTAATTTGATGACGCTAGCAGTACTGATAACAAATCCTGACAAAACCATTATGAGAAAAGAAAGCTGTGAGTCAGTTTCTGTCACAAAGATACATGCAACATTTGTAAGCAAAATTTCAACAAATCAAACCCAACAATGTATAAAAAAATGGAAAAAAAGAATTTATCCTTGGAAAGTGCTAAACATTCAAAATTAATTAATGTAATCTACTATTAACTAATCATAAAATTAATATAATCTACAGACTAAAAAAAAATCTACAGACTAAAGAAAAATCACACATTAATTGATATCAAAAATGTAGTTGACAAAATCTAACATGCATTTCTGAATAATATTCTTAGTAAATCAGGAATAGAAAGGAACTTCCTGAATATGATAAAGGATATCTATTAAAAACACACAAATCAGGGCTGGAGAGTGGCTTAGGGGTTAAGACTCTGCCTCAGAAGCAGAAGGATCTGAGTTGGATCCTGGATCTCACATAAAAACTCCAGGTGGAAATGGCAGCAGCCTTCACTTCTGACCTTGGAAAGTGGAAACTTGGAAACCCCAGAGCAAAGTAATAAGGTAGAGCAATCCAGAATGAAGTGCTCATGTTTACGCGCACATGTGCCACACACACACATCCATAGGTAACATCATACTGAATGGTGAAAGTTTGAACGCTTTGCCAAGATTAGGAGCAAGATAAGAATGTTTGATTTTATGTCCTTTTCCTTAACATGACACAAGTTTAAGCAAAAGAAAGAGAAAGAAAGAGAAGGAAGGAAGGAAGGGAGAGAGAGAAGGGAGAGAGGGAAGGGAGGGAGGGAAGGAGGGAGGGAGGGAGGAGGGAAGGAGGGAAGGGAGGGAGAGAGGAAGGGAGGGAGGGAGGCATTCAGATTGGAAAGGAAGAACTGGAACACTTGCATACTGCTGGTAGGAATATATACTAGTTCAATCAGCTTGAAAAATAATTTAGTGGTTTCTTCAGTTACCAATAGAAGCTTATCAAATAACCTACTTTATTCCTTATGCATTTACGCAAGAGAAAAGAAAATGCATGTCCATAAAAGATAGAAATGTTTATAACAGCTTCATTTGTAATACCAAAGCAGCAAAAACAATCCAAAAATCTACCAATAGATGAATGGAAAAACAAGCTGCCGTGTACCCATAAAATGAAATAGTATTCAGCAATAAAAAGGAATGATTGCTAAGATGAATATCAAAATAATTATTTGATTGGAGGACGTAAAAAAAAAAGGCTATGATTTCATGCCCAGGAAACATTAGAAAAATATGAATTCCTCTACAGTGCTTGGGGATGGAGGGAAAGGACAGGAAATGACAGGACATAAAGAAATTGCTTGTTACCTTAGTAGTGACAATGGCTTTCCAGGCACATGTGGTATAAAAACTCTCCCTGTTCTAAAAATAATCCTCCATAGGGAGTACTTTACTTTGTAGTGACCTACTTTAATACTTTGCCCCTAGAAATATATTTTATTTAAAAGTAGGGGTTAATTTACTTATCCTTTGCAAGCCACTGGAGGAATTTAAAGCATGCTTACATTGCTTAAGGATGTGCAGATGTCTTTAACATATAACTGTAAGGTATTTCCAATAATTGGGAAAGGAGTGAGGCCTGGTGGGAGCCACAGCCTCCCTCTCCCAATGCTCCATTGAGAAAGAAGACTAGGACCAGAGATAGATCCACTAAAACCTTCTTACTTAAACAAGATTTTTTAAATTATTATTCTTTTTTTATTATTTATTCAATTGTGCGTGTGTGTATGTATGTGTCGAACCATGGGTGAATTCGGGAACCACCATGGACTGCCTCCAGGGACCGCCTCCACCTCCTCCTTGTTTACTCTGCCCCGGAATTCATAGGCTCCGCCCTACCAGGACCAGAAACGCAGGCCGCCCCCACTTCGCCCGGCATCTATATGTGGGGTCTAGGATCCGAACTCAGGACCTTCCGCCTGCAAGGCAGAGGCTTAACCCCTGAGCCACCTCTCCAGCCCCCACTTAAGTTTTTACAGCACTCATTCTAGTACAAGTGTATGGTGACTTGTGTGCAAATGTTCAGCACCTAGATCAGTTCTAATGTCTTCTATGTAAGTGAAAAACTCTCTTCAAGCTGTATACTATAAGTCTGTGTGGAAAAGAAGCAAGGACATGCAATAATTAGCTCCGCATTTTCAACAGAACATTTGGATGGCGGCAAGGATCAAAGCTAGAATATCCAAAGAAAAAACTGCCAACAAGACCAGAGCGCAAGGTAAGAATGAAGGTCCAGAAATCAAAGAAAGAATTTCAAAACAATGAATGGATAATGAAAAATATTAAGGCTACATGCAGTGTGAATTTGGCAGCAATTACTTAGACGGTGGGGAAGTCCAGCCATTGAATGTTCACCATACTAGATGAACATACTGAGACTTAGCACATATCTTTGGGAGAGAGCCATGAAGGAGGAAACAGTCCAGCAGACTGTCCAACTTAGCCAACTGATAATGAGAAGAAAAGGTGACACCAAGATGCCCCTGCAGGGGCTGGAGAGGTGGCTCAGGGGTTAAGCCTCCGCCTTGCAGGCGGAAGGTCCTGAGTTCGGATCCCAGATCCCACGTATAGACGCCAGGCGGAAGCAGGGGCGGCCTGCGCTTCTGGTCCTGGTAGGGCGGAGCCTGTGAATCCCGGGGCAGAAGGAGGTGGAGGTGTCCATGGTGGTTCGCGAATTCGTCCGTGGTTCTACACACACACAGACACACACACACACACACACACACACACACACACACGCACATGCACACAGTTGAATAAATAATAATAAAAAAAATTTTAAAAGATGCCCCTGCAACTTTCTTCTGAGATGCTGGCAACCTCTCTGGGGGTATGGGAACCTCATTTTTGTCCCCACTAAAATTGTTCTTTGCAGAATCTCGGAAACCACTGAAATTTCTTTGTAAGTTCTCAAAAGTGCTACTGATAAGTGTCTTGTGCTGATACACTGTTCTTATGACAAAGCAATTGAACAAAGCAATGAACTGACTGGGTGTCTAATTAGTTCTCACTTCATCTCTTCTGTTGTATGCCACTTACCAAGATCCTCTACATTCTTCTACCTCTTAGGGTCACAGGATGATGGTAATAAGAGTGAATAGACCTAGTCTCTTGATCCCCTTGGCACCAAATTATTAATAACTTGGTCTAGCTGATTCCAGCATGTACATCATATGAGTTCACAAAGACTTGTCACTTCAAATTAGAAATCTCTACAAGCAAAATGCACACATTAAACTTACCGATGGCCTTAATTGCTTCACCTGGAAAAAGTGGAGCTTCTTCCATTTGTGCCAGCTTATTCCCATCCCTTAGAGCCTGGAGAAAATCAAAGAGGAGTAAATCTCACTTTACATGTGTATACTGAAGAAGGATGCTGGTGTTCTGAGTTCTCTTGAGATAATGCTACAGAAGCGTGCAAAACATATGCCCCCTCCCCATAGAAGACAATTTCAAAGCTCAGCATCACAGGACATCATGCTGCATAGTCTAACAAGTTGTTACAACACCTTCACACTTCACAGTTAGAAAGCATTAATACAGAAATGGCTTGACGGGACAGATACATACTGTAATCACTACACAGACAGCTAATGTAAGGTGCCTCCAGAATTTGGAAATAAGGTCTGAAAAAGGTTACCTTCTGAGCATGAAACTAGCATAGCTCAAACACTAGATGTAGGTGCTTAGCTAACTGTAGAAATGACCCAGCCATTGGAATAGTTTGGGAAGAGCTGAAATCTAATTAAAATAACCAGAATGTGGTCTCTGGGTCATATATAAGCAAGGAAAGTCCTAGGCTTTGATACTGCAGCAAAGGGCTCTCTCTCTCTCTCTCCACGAAAAATGAGATTGCCACTGTTTACACAATCTAGATCATGAGAGAGTATGTTCTCATCTGGCAGACTTGAGTACAGGTTAAATATTCCTAATCTGAAAACCATGAATAAAAAGCACTAAAATCTGAAACTTTTTGAGACTCAGTATTAGGCCATAAGTGGAAAATTCCATATGAGACCTCGTGATAGGTTTCAATCAAAACACACATGCACTGAAAACATATTGTATAAATTTTCCTTTAGGCTATGTATTAAGGTGTAGACACACAAACAACTTTCATGTTTAGACTTGTGTCTCATTCCTAAGCTATCTCATTATGTATATTCAAATCAAAAATTTTAAAAAATCTAGAATTTGAAGTTCTTGTCCCAAACACCCTGGATGAGAGTATACAGCTGTATATACAGCTGTAGTATGGAGCAGGGTGTGTTCTTCACACAACTCCCAAAACATCACTTTTCATACCAATTTCCCACTAACCAAAAAAAAAAAAAAAACCTGCTAATGAGGTTTCCTGGCTACAGCTGGACATTTCATGTCCATATTTCTTATAACCTGGCTAGAACTGTGACCTGAGGGCCAGTTTCTTGTAAGTTTCATTGTATGGTGTCAGATAATTCAGGGAGAACAGAAAAGATGGCGTCCTTGAATTACAAAGCTAGAATTGGAGCCTTAACTTAAGGCCTATTCCAAGGTACTGCCACCCTGTGAGATGCTACCAAGGAAACCAGTCACTTTTTTCTTGGCATGCCTGACATGATGTGTCATGAATAAGAATAAGGTGATCAAAAACCCCAGTAATTACCAAGCTGTGTTTCATAGCACATTAATTTCCCAAGAGATGTAAATAGGCTTTTAAAAAAAAAGAGCCTGGGAAATGCTGGGTTAAACAAACAAATTAGGTTGGTTTTCTTTCAGTGAATGAAGGCTTTAGTGTGTTAATGTACATTGAATCAGCGAGAGGGTGCTAGAGAAGAATACATGCCTCATACCTACAGAATCAGGGACTGTTCTTTTCCAAGAATACCTGTTACCACCAGGAGGCCACTAATGTTCAGTAGAAAACAGGTTGGACAGTACTAAGTTTTCAGCATAACGTTGTTAAAGCAAAATGCTTAAAAATTGGTGTCTTGTTATAATTTTATACTACTGAAAGTCAAAATAACAAACAGCCTATTTTTCATATTGCAACTTGTTTTAGTAAAGGGATTTAAAGATCAATTTAGAGAAATTATACAAAGATGTTTCATCAAATATTACAGAATAAATATATCAAAATGTAAATAGCGAATTTAATTATAAATGTTGACCAGGGATATAGACGTGTTCTATATGGCATTTATTATATCTAAATGATTTATTCAATTTGAATTTTTAGTACGGATTGGTTAAGACAATCCTTAACCAAAAAATGTAAAGGAATTAATACATTAAATGGGATTGTACAACCATCTGTGAAGTTTTAGTTTTACAATGCTGAGAATCATTTACAATGCCAGGATCCTGTGGGTGCTCTCCACTGACAGCTTGACGTTACTTTCATATAAACTTGACTTTCTTTTTTCACTTAATGTTTCCATCTTACAGTCATTTCCATTGTTGTTGTTTTTTTTTATGGTTGTCACAAAGTGTCAGACTCAGGGCTTCCAGCATGCTGTGCAAATGCTCTGCCACTGAATTACACTTTCAGCCCTATTGTGGGTTCATTTTTATACCTATATCTGATTTGGATTTATATGCAATAATACATATATTAATGTGTACACTTTTCCATGTATGGTTTTATAAACACTAAGATATCACCAATATTAATAGCAGCCTTAATTTATAGGCCTGTTTTAAGTTATTGTCCAAATTAGTGACTAATTTTATAGCATAATTACCAAGTGTAAAGTCAAGCAATTGACTTTAATCAATGTCAGAGTTGTAAATTATTCCAAATGTTACATTGTTAAGGCAAGATTTATTTTAATGGCCAAACATTATATACCATGTGGACTAAGATTAATTAACATATTTAAAAAGAATTGAAGATAAGGTATCTTTAAATATATTTATCAAAGTAAGTTGCTGTAAACACTGGAATCTGGAGAGGTCTGGGGGAAGGTAAGATTCTTTTTCAGCTTTAGAGCAAGCCACGAACATTTTAAAGTCCTCAACCAGGGACTAGTTGATGAAACACTGCAGGTGGGAGACAGCCATGACTGTGACCGTTTTGAGAATGCACAAGCTTCTTAAGATAAAGGCTGAAGATCAACTGGCTTGGTTCTCTTCCCATATTCATGATCAAATATGACTGGAAACAACTATGCACTTTTATGAGGCATGACTATGTTGGTGAAACACAGGGAGACAAAACCTTCAGCAGGGCTCATTAAATCAGGGACATATTTTTACAATGATGAAAGGGCAACTATCAGAAAAAAATAAAAGTGAAATCCTACTGCCTCGGATTTCTCTACAGGAAAAAGGAATACATTTAGCTTTAGCAAAGGAAATCAAGAAGAGAATAGTTTTCTTTTTGGTGAGTACAGTAAATTCCCTTTATGAAGCTGGTGTTAGGAGATGGGGCTCACATTTGTGCTATATCAAGCGTTTAGAACTGCAACTACCAGGTTGCATAGGACATGATTTGACCCTTGATTTATCCAACCCATGCACAGCACAATTAAAGGATGGAATAAATTTGATCCCACTTCTCTTGATACCTCCACTTACAATGTTGTCCAGCTGAGCAATTCCCTCTGATGGTCCATCTTACCTCAACCTTTTGCTTTGACCCTGAAGGTCCAGCTAAGGTCCACAGACTGTTCCAGAGGACTCCCAACCACCCAGACACCCCTGGCCTCTCGACTACTTTTCTCCTCAGCATGACACTAAGCTTCCAGATGGACCTCTTAGATAACAACTGCGTGCCCAAAGCAGTGGTTTTCAAATCGAACGCTGAAGGTACATCTGATGTCAATGAAGGAGGGTGATGTAGGACAGAGGTATGATTGAGCACGTGGGCCTTGCCAGGAGCTCCTGGAACTGCTTTTAACAGAGTTCTCACATTGAGTTGCTATCAGCAGCTGGGACGCCCTCTGCTTTATATCTCCAGAGAACATCTACTTGGTAAAGAGTGAACACTCAAGAATAGGATTGTTTGTCCTGGTAAATAAATATAAAATATGTGTGCTCATTTCACACACACCAGGTACCAGGTACTGTGCTACACATGGGCTATGCAAATTTGAACAAAGCCAAGTCCTAGAGAAGGACCTGTAACATATCTGTCTGTTCCCTCTAGGTCCTTGTAATGGCACTTCATAATCTTACAGTGATGGAAGGTAATGGACCTCATCGATAACTATCTCAAGAAACCAAGTTGAGATGAAAAAATTTATAGTTGACAAATGTTGGATAAACCAATTTTCGCAAATAATGTCATAATGGAATCTACTAAATACAGAAAGAAGAGCACTACTGTAGTTGTGGAAAACAATTGAAAAGCTTTGCTTAATGCCTAGAAATCTAGTATGAAATGGCTTCTAGATACACGATCTGCAGCTACAAACAGAGGAACACGTAGAACTTGCCACCTGATCAGCTTCAGCTTCAGAAGGGTAGCCATTGTGTTCTTCCTGTGTCTCCTGCACAGCACCAGGTGCATGGACAAGAAAAGCAGAGGAGAGAGAAACACGTGCAAACAGACAGGTGAAAGGACAGAATTTCCTTTTTAAAGAGACAGTAAGCATGTAAAAGTTGACACAGCTTTCATGGTTTTGCAAATTGAAACACTTGCCTCCTTGGAGTTAAGGAAATAATGTGTAGACCATCTACAGTCTCCTCAGCCTAATGTGGAATATCTATTCTGTGTTGTGTTGGCGTAGAAAAATGAAAGGCAAAACAAACATCACGGATTTCAAACAATGCAGTATCTTTATAAAACTAAGCAACACCATAGCATATAGCAAAGAAATAAAGTAACAGGCACATTATGTGCTCATAGAAAATTAAGCACGCCACAGAAACCAGGTAAAGGGCAAAGTCAAACCAAACTACAAAGGTAGTCCATAGACAGATATTTTAAACAGAGAAAGTATTTGCAATCTGTAAAGAATAATTATATTGCCACAGGGCAAACTTCATTACACTCATGCACATAGCACATGCTAAAGATGTTATATATACATATTCATATATATGTATCTGTTCCTTAGTGCTGACTGTTAACTAAATGCTGGGACTTATAAATCAGTATCCCATTAAACATTTCTAATTGCAGCATCAACAATGTGTGTCAAAGAAACAGCTAAAAGGTCACATATCCCTCACTTTTTTCTGACCTCTGTAAAGGTATACTATTCTTAATCTCTTCAGGGGATTGATTCTTTTTTGAAACTTTAAAAACAAGAATTTTAAATCAAAAAGTGGGATAAGCAATATAAGTATTTAGTCCCCCTTTTAAAGTGATATCTTTAAGAAAAGATTTAAATTTAAACAATTCCACAATTCAACACTTTGGTTCCAATAATGTGTTTTCTTTAAAAGGCAACCAACAAAGAAGTAGCAAAGGAGTTTACTATTTCCTACCACTATATTTCTGTCAATAAATTCCAAAAACTACTAAACACATTTTATACTCTTTCAACAGACTGAATTGAGCACACAGTTGATACAGCTACCTATCTAGACAGTGCAATTTTTAAATGAAACCAATTTTTTAAAATTTCTATTTTTTAAATACAAAGTGAACAGAATCATTCTTTGATTAAAAATGTTAAAAACAGAAAAATTAATATACAAAAGAACTCATACAGCATTTCAAAGTCCATGCAAGTGTAAAGCCAAACATTAATATTTAACAATGTGAATCAGTGAAAGAAGATAATTCTCACAAATAAAAAATAATTCTCACAAATAAAAAATATAGTAGAAACATGATTAAGATGGCAAACCAACCAGTACAAGAAGAATTTTACTCAACCTGGTTATTTTTGTATTAGTTCATTGGCTTCAATAAAATTAACTTTTTAAAGCAAGTTGTTAAATTGCACTGTGAAAATCCACATTGTTTCCATTGAATGGAAATAGGTTAATTTTCCATGTCTGATACTAAGGGTTAAATACATGCACATTACCAATCTTTGTCTTGCTTTATGGATATTCTGAAATAAAGGGAAGGAAAATCATGAGGAAAATATTGGCCATCATCCACAATATCTGTATTTTTTAAAACACTAACTTGGACTTATTTTTCTAAATTTTGCTTCAAGATTAGCTCTTTGGGGACTGAACATGCGAACACAAGCATGACTTGAAATCATATTTAAATTAGATGGACATTAAATGACTACTTTTTTGGCTGTTAAATTCTTTAGCACGAATCATACACACAATAAGCAAGGTTTAAAAAGGCTTCTAGTCTCATAGTCTCTGCCACAAGCACCCATTTGATCAGAACTGTAGAAATAAAGCCAGTTCAGCATAGTGGCCACAATTTTAGCAGCTCTTGTCCTTGCACATATTGGTTTTTACTGCACATAGAAAACACTGTCACAAAGAAAGCATTTCTAGTGAACACTTGTAGCTATGACACAGCAGAGCAAACTGATTAGGAGTGACTCATAAAAAACTAGTGAGAAGGTAAAGAACACTAAACAGACTAAAGTGTTCCATAAAGCACAGACACACACAAGTAGGAGGCCCATCTGCCAAAAGCCAAATATCCTTACCCTTATATCAGGCCTCCTGAAAACCTGTCAGTTAAAATACAGAACATCATCATCAAAAACACAATACTATTGACCTGTGAAAGATGCCATTAGGTTGAACAGCACATTCCCCAAGCATGGGCACAATCCTCTATAACGTATTTACCCTCCAAGTTTCATTCAGTGTCAAATCGATCCTAACATGTTTGCCCTGTAATTTTCAGGGAAGTCTGTAATTTGTAGAAACGTATCATCATTACCTCAGGCAAGTTATACTATTTGAAGCATTAACCCTCCCCCTTCTTTCATGCACTGTCACAAGTATTGCGAGCAGTCTGTATTTGGAAAAAATACATTTGTGTTCCTGTTTGGAAAACTGAATGCATTTTCCACATAGAAACAATGATATAAAAGAGGAGCTATGCCTTCAAAGCAGCCTGCAAAACAGAAAGCTCCACACTGGACCCAGAGCACAGGTCACCTAAGCATTAACAGGTAATCACTGAGCATCACATGATTTCTGCAGAGACTGATTAAATGTTGATATGGGTTGCCCGTTGGAAGTGAGGTGTTTTCTCTGATGGACATGAAGAGGCAAGGAGAAGCTGTAGGAAGAAGTGGCGGCTGGTTCTGGAGAGGAGGTGAAGTCCCACTTTATTTAACTGAGAGACACTACAGCAACATCATCCCTGTGATGGTGACCGGTGCATCCTTAGTGAGCACGCAACAACTGCATTGGGAAAGACCTGGGTAAAGGAAACAGCACACGCCTGGATAGACCTTTAGAAAAACAGAGGGCTTTGACATCTGGGGAGGACTCTAATGTCTCTGTACTCCATTGCGAAGCCAACAATCATAGGATCTAACCATTAGATGTTGAACAAGAAACACATTATCAAAAAAGACAATCGCCAAAGATTTTTAGTTGTTTTATGGACTTACTAAGGAAAAGGGATTATCACATAAACATGAACATGTGTCAGCATTAAAACTTTCTGAGGTCTGAGAGTATTCATAGTATTCTGAATTAAGTGACATGGTACTTCAAAAACCAGTGAAACCCTGGAACTCCTGAGCATAAACTATTTAGAAGCTTAAATCATGCTTTTTATGGAGAGTGTGTACACACGCCAACATTTAATCAAGTTGCAGACTTTAAAAATGTGAAATCTATCAATTCTTAACCTCAAGAAAGTTGGCAAAAATAAAAGAAAAATACACTTATGGCACAACAACAACAAAAACCTTCAAAACTGAAAGCCTCCACACCCACAGTTTCCTTCTAAGACACCCACATTTAGCTAGGTCGATTTTCAATCCTCTTGACGGTTGCCTTCATCAGTCTAAATGACTGTGCCTCTTGTTCTTGCGGGATCATCTTTAAGCAGTGTTTACTGACTTCATCTTTTAAAAGATAAGAAAATCAACTTTCTCAAATCTCTGCTTCCCTCTTCCCAGTCTTGGTTGCATGAAAGTTTACTTTTAATTTTTCTTCTGTTTTCATTCAACAGCTGCTGCATCATAAAAAAAAAACACTCAAAAGTCCTTTATGTCCAAACCACTTCTTCAAACACTTGATACATATGAACTGGTTTATTCTGGGAACAGCTTTATTAACATAAAAACTATCATTGACCCAATTTTCTGATGAGAAAAGCAAGATACAGTCACTTTGAGGTGGCTGAACTGCTATTTAAACCCTTGTATTCAGACTCCCAGATTTTCCTTCTGCCTCAATGTAGCATCTGTAATTAACACGTAGACCATAGCTAGAAGTTGGCTCAAGTTGGGGCAGCTGAGAACCATTTGATCCCTCCAAAGCGCAGATAACATCTCCAACTTGTTTTATAGGCTTTTTGAAGAAACAGCACCTCTTCCTTCACCTCTTCCCCAACTATCTCTAATCTTCCACTCCAGCACTCTGTGGTATTTTCACATTAGTCTGCAACTACAATTCCTGCTGCTTTGCAAACTGATATTAATAAAAGCTGACCACCACGAATCCATAACATTGTTCTTAAGGAAATAATGTTCACTGCAGAACCAAGGACTGTGAGCAAGCCCAATGCACAGAAGATATAGCTCCGCATCACCAAGTCTTCTTATGGGCAGGACAATCACTAGCTTGTAAGTTCATTCAGCTCTTTAGCTGTCTCAGTGAACTCCTCAGTATACTTAGCATGAGAGAGAAAGTCCCTAAGGGTGTAACCCCAAGTATTAATGTTATGTTTCTCTCTAGCCCCTTTGGCTCTTCTCCTGAACTAAGTTTTTCCAGGTACACACCAAAGCTCATTTTCTTCTTGAGCTGCATTTTGATGGAGGCCACAGGAGACAGCAGGGCTTTCAAGTCAGGAGACCTGTGGAACCTGCTAACAGGAATTCAGTTTCTGCACTTACAAAATAGTGCATAGAGCAGTCGATGAGATGACTGCAAGACCCTGCTGAGTTGTAAAATTCTAAGCTGAGATCATCTAAGTCTTAATATAAGCTTCCAGAAAAAGACCTACCTGCAACTGAGACATGGGAAGCCAAGGAGACAGAGTGGTCGAAAGAGCTTGGAGCAGTGTCAAATTCCAGCCCCAATGTTTATGAACTAAACACAAGACCTCAGACGTCACATCCTCTTTGGTCTTCGTCTTCTCCAACCACCCTTACAGTTTGTTGTGAGGGCTAAATCAGTTAAAGTAATTGTAACTGGGGTGAATGAGGACCTTTTTTAATTTAGGGCTCTCAGCTGCCCCAACTTAAGCCACAACTATGTTCACATGCCCCACATCCTTCCCTCAACTGCTTCATATGCCAAGAACCCAAGACAAGTTCTAGGAAAGTAATAATAATCTTAATGTAGCCAACTAAGCCAGCATGCCATTCCTAAGTTAAGTAAAACTTTATCTGCCCTGACCACTCTAAATATGTCGTTAAAACAAGAAAAAGCAATAAAATCGAAATATATATGAAAGTTTATTGGAGGTAAACCTCCATTCTGTTCTCCTCTGGTTCTAGAAGCTAGAGCTTTCCTTTGGTGAATATTTGGCCTGCTCCTTTGGTTTTGGGAGTTTTATCTATGAAGGTGATTTTTGAATGGTCTCCCAAACCAATGCACAGTTCAGTGGTATGGGCTCTGTCTCCCAAGAAAGGCAAGAGTTGTTCAGAGCTGCCTCTGGATATGTTTAATAGTTTGGGGACAGCAAATGAGGCAATGTAGTATGATTGTGCACCTAAGCCAGATCCTTCCAGCAGCCTGGATTAGTGAAGCTAGGGCTGCAACACAGTAGTGCAGCACTTAACTAGCATGTGGGAGGCTCTAAATTCAACCCAAAATTGCCAAAACAAATAATAAATAAAGCTGATGTTCTGACCTAAATTTGTTTGACTTCTGTTTTCTTTATCATTCTTATTTTGTTCAGGGCTGAACATTGAATCCAGGGCTATGTGCATGTTAAACAAGAATTCTACCATTGAGTTGCATCCCCCATCCTCCCTCTCTCCCTCTCTCCCTCTCTCCCTCCCCCCCCTCTCCTATTTTCTTTTTCCTTCTTGTCTTTCATTCATTCTTCTCATTGGATCTTACTGTGTAGTTCAGGTTGGCCTAGAACTCACTATGTAGCCCAGGCTGGCCTCACATCATGCCAATCTTCTTGTCTCTGATTTCCATGTGCTCAGATGACAGGTGTGCCAGTTATTAATTGTTGGTAAAAACAAATATCCCTAAACTCCCAGGATGACAGAAGCTGCAGAAGGGCTACTCTGTAACAGGCATGGCATTAAATGCTTTCTATGCATCATGTCAACTCTCCCAGTCATTCCTATGACAAATGTGGAAATTAAGGCAGGGAGTGGGGAGTTTATCTTGCTACAAGCCATATTGCTAGCAACAGGAGAAAACAGGATTTGAACCCAACCTGGCTGGCTTAGTACACATGATTTCAATCTCAACATAGCCCCCTGAAATCTGTTCTCCTTGAGGGGACATTGGCTATCAGGTGTTAAGTGCCAGAATGCCCTGCTATGCCTGCTCCTCCTTTCCACCACACCTTTCCTAAATGTTTGTTAACACTTGCCACGTCAAACTCACACCATAATTTTCTGTCTTTTTGTCTAAATTCCACACAGCTCACCCTTCAACAGGTCCTCCCATGATGCTTTAGCAAGTACAACTGGCTCCTGTGTATTTGTTTTTATATACTGAAGTTTTTGTAGAAAGACACTATATATATAGTAAGTGAGCACCTGAATATGTGCGCTCAAATTACAATATGGACTTCACAGATGAGGATACCGAAGTTCAGCAAGATTAAGCTGCTAAGCAGCCAGTCAGTTACAGGGCTGAAACTCAAGGTACGGAGTACTAATTTCAATTGTATAATCTTTGGGTAAATCACACAAGATGGTTCTAAGTTTACAAGCATCATTTTTCAAAGAAGTGACTTAATCTTATACATTGGAGGCTTCTGTTCAAGACAAAAATGTAATGCTGGAGTAAAAACACTACTGTTTGTATCTGAGGTACAGAAATCTGTAAAGAAATTGATTTTCATTAGTAATCACATCACTGAAAAATGAATTTTATAGAAGAGGTTTAACCTGCTGGTGAGTCAGAACTGTTGTGTTGGGAGGTGGTTTTTCTTATTGAGTGAACGCGAGCAATTTGTTGAAGTCCTACCACAAGATGTGAGTATTCACCACCTGACCTGAGTCAAAGGTCAAGGATGGGCCAATAAATCAGTCCTTTTCTCTATGTACTTTTCAACAAGATCATCAAATTCAGCCCTGATCTCTGGGAAATTAGCCATACCAGAACTTCCTGATGTCCTCAGCCAAAGCCTGACAGAGACAAATCATTCTGTAAAACCACATGGAAATGTGGCAAATGAAGTGTTCCATTAATTTCACCTTGGCTAGAGTATTCCAGTCCAATTTCCACTTAGAAAAGGAACAATGTGTTTATTTGGAATTGAACTTAGTAGAATGAGACTTGTGGTGATTTTCCCTTGTATAAATGCTAACATTTTTACTAGCTCAATACAGTTGTCTCATTAAAAACAACTTTTGATATATCGTGAACTATTATAAACTTAGTTCACACGCAGGACAAAATCATTCAGTAGTCTGAAAAAAAATCAACATTCTAAAATAACCTTGAAACCTAAAAAATAGAAGGAAATAGATCAATACAGAAAAACAGCCAATGAACCTATAGGTAGGAAGATAGTACACAAAATTGCCTGTAAATAGCTGGTGTTATACCCATAGATTTGAAGAACATTTAACACTCAGCCTAGAAGTCTTCTTTTATAACAGAGGTAGAAGATCCCAACACGCTGACAGGATGCAGCCTAAGGCAGTAAAGAGCAGTGAAGTGGACAACAATGGCCACCATAATGTAGAGTACAGGTGACCTAAGAGGGTTCACCCAGAATAAGGCCAACCTAATCTCTCCCATCCTAAGGCCTTAGGAACCTCGAAGAAGAGGGGGCAGTGAGATTGTAAGAATCTAAAGATCGGAAGATTCACCATTAGACAAGACAGTCCATTCAAGGCAGGAATGCTGCATCGAGGAACTCACTGCAATGAGAATTGTCCTTACCAGACCTGAATAATGACTGACATACCAACATTTCCCATAGACTACCTAGGAACTCAAGAGAGATAAGAACATACAGTGGAAACCGTAGGGACTAAAGCTGGATGAATGAAGGGAAATGCCCCTATTAGTGGGGTGACCTGTAGAGAGGCAAATTGGTATGCCATAAGAACCCTGAACCCTCATAGGAGTTGACAAGCCAGAGGGAGCCCTGAAGTCCATAGAAGCAGACAGGCAGAAGAGTGGGAGGGAGTTGGATGGATTGATGAAAGGAAGGGAGGGGATGGGAGGAAGGGGGGGATGGAAGAGAGCAGGGATAAGTGCTCCATATGCTTGTAAAATCAGAAAAATAAAAAAGAGTAAAAATAAATAAATAAAATTAACCTTGGGAGGTAATTGTAGGTTCATGTACAATTATGAGAAATAAGAGATTTCATGTACCACTCACTCAATTTCACTCACTAGTAACATATTACAAAACTGTATCATGGTATCATAACTAGGACATTAAATTTGACATAATTAAGATAGAGCAACTTGATCATTACAGATCATCATAGGTATCCTTACTGCTTCCCTTTTACAGTCACATACATGACTCTCCTTGCCCCACCCCACCTCACCTTCTTTGTTCCTGACAACCATTAATTAGTCTTTATTTCTGTCATTTTGTTATTTAAAGAATATTATATAAGCAAAGTCGTGGTATATAATCTTTTGGCATTGACATTTTATTTTCACTCAGTATAACTTCCTTACTATTCATCCAAATTGCTGAGTAGATCAATATAATCTTTTATCATTCAGTACTATCCTATAGTAGAAGTGCACCATAGTTTAACACCTGCTGAAGATCTGAGCTGCTTCAGCCCAGATAAGTTGGTATAAACATTTGTATATAAGTTTGTATGTGAACATAAGATTTTATTTGTCTGGGACAAATGACTAGGAGTACAACTGTTGGGCCACATGGTGGCTATATGTTCAGTTTTCAGAGAAACTGTCAAATTGTTTTCCAGCATGGCTGGACCATTTTTCATGAACAATTCAGGGTCTTCAAATCCTTGCAGTCTTTGGTACTACCATTTTTTTATTCTTCTTCTAATCGTTCTGGTAGGTATTTAATGAGATCTCATTATGGCTTTAATGTGCACCCACTCCCATTATCTAATGATGCAGAATATCTTTTCTGTATATCTATATGCCTTCCTTCTTATATCCCACTTTGGTGAAAGGATTCAAGTCTTTTGTCCATTTTATAAACGGTTTAATTTTTTTTTACTGGAGGTAATAAAGAAGGGTCCTTTAAGATAGCATCATAACAATGAAACACTTAGTCATAAATGCCAGCATAGGAAAGGACTGGTACATTGAGAAGTATCAAATGTTCACAAAAGAATCAAGATTTAAATAAATGGAGAGAGAATGTGCTATGTATTTGAACAATTTAATGCAATAAAGATGTCACTTCTCCCAAAGTTGCTACATGAATCAACATAATTCCTCTCAAAATCCTAGATTTTTTTTTTCTGTGCAGAGTGGGAGAGAATATATTTGGAAATCACATTGTTATGATGCTATCTTAAAGGGTATTATGCTTTAAATTTTAGTTTCCACAGTATTTAGTATCCACGTGGAATTCAGCTTTTTTAACATGTATCCTGTAATTATATTGATCTGCTAAATTCACTTACTAGTTATGGGAGGTTTCTTTACTGCATTTCTTTTCTTCCTGACACTTAAGGTTCTTCCCTTTGTTACTTTCTTTCTGCTTAGAGAACTTTTATCAGCTGTTCTTCTATGACAAGCAGCTGGTAACAAATGCTCGTCACTTTCATCTCCAAGCATGTGCATTCTGAAGCAAAATTTAATGGGCTGACAGTTTTGCTTTAGCTACTTGAAAATCAGCATAATTCCTCTCTCTCCTCTCTCTCCTCTCTCCTCTCTCCCTCTCCCTCTCCCTCTCCCTCTCCCTCTCCCTCTCTCTCAACTCTTAGCCTCCTGGAAAGCTAGTGTCACATGTGTAAGCCATGTCTGGCTCAGCGATTTTTTTTTTCTTACTTGGAATACACTCAGTTTCTTGAAATACACTCAGTGTCTTGAATCTTTTGGTTTAGGCCTTCTGTCAAATTTGGGAAGTTTTTAGGCATTATTTGTTCCAGTATTTTTTTTAGCTCCACATACTTTCTGTCCTTTGGAACATTTTGATGATAAAATGTTATGTACTTTAAGATAGATAGTTTCAGGTCTTTAAAACTATTCATTTTTCTTGAATTCAGACTAGGTATTTTCTATACTTGATTTTCAAGCTCACAGATTCTTTCCTCTGTCCTTTTTATTCTGTTTTCTGATCCATTTGCTGAGTATATTTTCGTTATCATATCTTTTCACTATTCCTTCTCATTTCTCTGCTCAAACATTGTTTCTTTTGCTTTCTAGCTGGGTTTTTGTTTTTTGGGTTTTTTTGCAGTTTCAAACAAGTTTATAATTGTTTATTAAAGCAGTTCTAGGATGCCTTATTTCAAATCTTTTTCACACAGTTCTAAAACATCATCCAGGTTTATTTTTAAATTTTTGAGACAGCCCTAACCTGGAGCTGCTAGTGAGGTGACCCTTATCATCAGCCCCCCAAGTACTGGAATTATAGGCCTGTTATCTCAGTTATATCTGTGCACATCCTTCCTCCCTACTCCTTTCCTCCGTCTCTCTTTTTGGTAGTGGAGATCAAATCAATGGCCTTGTACATGCTGTGCAAGTAGTCTGCTACTGAGCCACCTCTCCAGCCCACATGGATTCTCTTCATTTCCACCTTTGAGATATTGTTCATTTTTGGAATGAGAGTTTCAACTGAAGTCCAGATAATCTGGACAATATAGTTCAGTCTGGGGTCTTTTAAAAATCTGTTTAGATGGTTTTCTTTGATACTGTTCTGGCCAAAGAGGACCCTTCTTTATTACCTCCAGGAAGGGTAGAAGTCTAGATTCTCTATTCAACTTGACATCAAAAGGTCTTTATTACTGTTGAATAGGGTCAAGTGCTCCAGGACCCAGCCAAGCTTCCATGGAAACCTCTGCTTGAGAGAAGGGTTGTATTGCCCCACCCAGGGTCTGTACAGATTCCATAGAGAACCAGGTAATGTCCTTCTCAGTGGTGGTAACGAAACTCTGACTCTCTACTAAGCATCACCTGACATTGCATTCCCACTACAGGGAGTGGTGTTACACCCCCTCAAGTACTTTTACTAGTTGGGTGCGTGTGGAGCCACAGTTAATTTCTGTGGTATTTCCTACAGTAATTGCAAGGAATATGAACAGGAGGGATGTGGTAGGAGGGCCACACCAGAAACAAGGAGAGAAGGGACCATGTTACAGCAGAGAAAATAGGCCTCCATCAAGGACTACAAATGAGTAATGAGACATCTGGTTAAGTTCACAGACTTTCGTTCCTGATCATTTACAACTGATGGGGTATTATCTCACCAGAAGGGGAGGGCATATAGTCTGGCAGATAAAAAGTAACCATTTTGCAAATGGGTGAATGACCCCTCCCTCACTGTGGTTTCCTACCTTTATTACATCTACCTTTGAATATACTCTTATAACAAGACTCTAGTTTAACAGCTTTTTATCTCTGGCCAGGGGGTGATATCCGATACCCATTAGGATGGAATGAAGGGCATTGCAGGAGCAAAAAAAAAAACTGGAAAAAAATCAACAAACCATAATCCAGAACATCAGAGACTCTATATCAATTACCTGGAACTAGGCCAGCCTAATCTCTCCCCATCCAGAAGCTCAGGGAAATTTGCGGAAGAGGGGGTGGTAAGATTGTAAGAGCACAAAAATGGGAGGAGCAATGATATGCAAGATACTCCATACAAGTTAGGGCCAAAGCAATCATAACTGGACTTTGCATGCCCTGCGCAATGTCCAACACACTATTGACCCCTCAAATTCTGGCATTTGCTAAAGGCCCTAAGATCCTTGGAGGCAAGGGATTGACAGCCACGGTAGTGTTCCTATGTTTAAGGGGAACACAGGAAAGGGTAATGGGAAATGCCACTGGGTCCTTGCACCTCATCGGAGAGGAGGATCCAGAGGAGAGTCTGGCATGCACATTAAAGGATGCTCCGGGGATGGGAGGGGAGGCACTGGGGGATAGGGAGGGAGGGGGAGGGGAGGGGGCATAGGGCAGTGGAAGGTTGGAGGGAGGAAGGGGATCGGTGTACCTGTTAAAGTTGTTTGAGTAGAAAAAAAAATTTCTGTGGTATTTGACTGGAATAGATAGAATCATGTGTAAAACGTTTTCTTTTCATAGGGCTGCCCTTTTTCCAGTCTTTTAGATAGATATGGTAGACTTTTCTCTTGTCTACATCTATCGGCAATTTTTTGGAGACAGGATATCAATATATAGTCCAGACTAGTTTAGTGCTTATGATCCTGCTGACTATTGGGATTACAGGAGTATTTATCAGCATGCCCATGGATCTACTGGCATTTCTGAATGCGGACATTTTTTAGATATGAGTCTCGGATATATGTGGCTACACATATACATAGAGAAGAACACCACCCCCACCACAGAGGCTGTTGCTCAATGGAACAATGTTTTCCTAGTGTTTATGAGGGTCTGGACTGCAAAATAAATAAATAAATCAAGGCACTCAACACCATATCGATCTTCAGGTATTAGGATCCCTACCCAGTCTACCTTCAATTACCTTTCAAATTGTTCTTATATTATTTTATAATTTCCAAAATTTTTAGTTATATTCAGTGTGAGGAATTTTAAAAAAGTATATGTTCCATCTTTCTGGAAGCAGAAGATCAAGTTTCTACTGGTAGATAGGAAAGCATTTAGCATTTTCCCATCTATTACAGTGATTATAAACCACAAACTTACTGTTCATACAAGCAGTAACAGAGTTTTTAAAAATTGCTGTTAAATGGGCAAGCTGAATACATCAAACTTCTCTTTAGGCAGCTGTTATTATACCCATAGAATGGGAATTCACAGTGGAAACCTTTAAGTCAAAAGCTGGATGTGTGAAGGAAAATGCATGTATTAGTGGAGTGACCTGAAGAGAGGTAACTTGTTATATACTAAGGAGGCCTGAGCCTCCACAGGAGTAGACAAGCCAGAGTGAAACCTGAAGTCCATAGAAGCATACAGGCAGAAGGGTGTGACGGAATGGGAGAGAAGGGTGAAGGGAAGGAAGGGTATGGAAGGGAGGGGGATGAAGGGAAGCTGGGATGAATATTCAATACTCTTATGAAAGTAGAAAAAAATAAAACGGGGGAAAAAAGGGCAAGCTGTACCTTCCAACTTATTGCATCACTTCCCCAAGTAGGAATCTGAGTTTACAACCTATGAGTCATGAGGCCATGTTTTCAACCATGGATTATGGCCATGAATCCTGAAAGGTCATGATCAAGCTTCCTGTCCATTGATTACCACCCAATTTAGGAAACATTAATCAAGACTAAGTTCAAACATAACTTTCCCATATACTGCCTTCCCCTTTCCTGCAAAGCCCTTTTGGAAATTTCTGTTGAGGATCCAGCACTTAATTACTGCACTAACCTTGTTCATAACACATCTCCATTTCATCCTTTTTTGTAAGTTTCAAATGTTTAGAGACAAAATCTAGCTGTTGTATGCACAAGAGTGAAGAGAATCAAAAGATGGGAAAGGAACAGAGAGGTAATGATGAGGATAATGGCTCAGAAGCAGTGAGATGATCATATAGCTACGATATCCTGTCATAAGGTACACCATAATCAAGTCGATTTGAAGAAAACATAATTGGAAGAATAACCTCGATGCAAAGGCATTTAGAAGTTTGTAATTTGGTTTTAAAAAAAAAACTTCAGCCTTCCAGAGAAGGAAAGCTCAGGGATTCAACAAGGTCACACCCTGAGACTGTGTGAGGTTGGGAAGCTAGCCAGCTTTGCTCATACTGTTCCAGAAGACTCCCTCTCCCAACAGAAACTGTTATCAACAGCCCCCTTTCTTCAAGTACTCCCAGAAATGTTTCACTATAATTTGTAATTATTATAATGTCTAAATCTATGGGAGATTGCATTCGGATCTGTTCTAAAGGGTTTTTTTTTGACAAATTCAAGGGAAAAGTTCTTTTATTTATTAAACTCTGTGTTGGCATAGTTAAGTAAAACTGAACTGAGAGCATAAATGAAACATTTTATGGCATTTCTTTTAACAATCTTAATTTATCAAGTTAATCTTCAGGATGACTTGGTACTAGAGTAAACATTTATTAATTGATTTGACCCATAACTTAGCATAACATCTATCTACTCTTTCAGCTGTGACTATGCCTTACAAATATTTGTCATTTCACAATACCACCTCTGCAAGTGTGGCTTGATATATCTGCATACTATCTGCATTAATATTATTTGTTTTACATGTGCATATAGATTGCATGTGGCCAGGTGTGGTGGTACATGCCAGTATCTTTGGTGTAGTAGGAAAAAGAGCCAGGACTATGTCCAGTTCAAGGAGAAAAGAAAGAAAGGAATAAATGGGAGGAAAGTACATCAAAAGGAAAGAATGGGGAGGGGTGAAAAGAGGGGAAAGATGGGGAGAAGAAGAGGAAAGAAGAAGGAGGAAGGGGAAGGAGAAAGGAGAGTGGGAAAAGGGAGAGGGAAAAGAAGAAACAAAGGACAAAGAAGAGAAAGGGGAGGAACAGGGAGGTGAAAGAAGAACAGAAGGGAAAGGAGAGGAAGTGGGGAGAGAAGGGATGAGAAGGGGAGAGGAAAGGTGCAGAGGGGAAACGGGGGAGGGGAGAGGATGCGCATGGAGGAGAGGAGAAATGCATGTGATTCTGACTCATTAAGTTGGGGTGGGGTCCAAGAAGCTACATTTTTACAGGCACCTTAGGGAAGACACAAGGACACTATGACAAGCACCATGTTGAAGGAAGTTTGCAAAATTAGTATATATAGTTTTTCAAGATAAGTTGGTATGAATCCCAACATCCTCTCTAAGCCTTAGTTTCTTGGGCCATTTTCTGATGGCTCCAATAGGAACATGCTTATTGCAATCTGTTTTGAAGCTTAAACGGATAACATGTGGAAAAGTACTATTGGGCTGCAGTGTAGACCACACACAGATAAAATGGTGAGAAAAAAAAAAAAAAACTACAGTGTTGCATGAACTGAACTGCAAGTGCATCCAACCTGTAGCCTGTGGGCCATGCACATCCCAGATTAGCTCTGAATGTGACTCAATTCATTTGTAGATGACAATGCCATATTGCAATGTCAACAGGTTGGACACCTCTGCTGGAGGACTCATGACCACACACAGCAAAGCTGAGAAACCTGCTACTCAGAAGACCCATTGCCAAGGAGATACAACATCCTCTCCTGTTTCAATTGCCACTTGGCTTTAATCTATAATGAAGTAACCCCCAAGTTGTGTGTGTGAATAATATTCACACAATAGAGACTTTTAAATAGTATCAACAAATGACTGCAACTAAAACTCTCAAAGAACTGTATCTGAACCTTTGGGACCAACCCCACACACTGGCCTGGAACTCCAGGCCAGAAGTTTTCAGAAGCTGAATTTGTTTACCCTGAGTTTTACAGAACACACAAATATCCTTGGGAATATTTTGCACATTTACTAATTAAAATATCTATTTGAAGAAAGTGTAACTCACAAATTATAAACTCAACCTTAATGCTAAGCTTTCAGATTTGACCATAGAGCAAACATGACAGAAAACATGTTATCTTTGCAAGAATCCATCAAACACTTTGATTGTGATCTGATATACCAACTTCAAGTTCAACTTCCAAAATACAGAAAAGCTTTAATCTTTATTAGTAGCAACTGTTAAATTATTCTAACATGAGATAAGTATGCTACACAAACTTTGGAAATAAACTTTGGAAATAAATTAAAATGAATGAAACCTAATGTGTGTGACCTATTAGTATAAAGGTTAGAAAGCTACACAGTAAACTTCCATTCTTATTTGGTGTTTTCAGAGTCTCATAATGTAGCTCAGACTGGCTTTGAACCAGAGCCAATTTTCTTGCCTCAGACTCCCAAGTGTGGGGATTACTAGCATCCACCACCATATTTCATGCATTCAATCTTTTACAGAACTTATACAGCATCATGCAAACATTTGTTACCTCATTATTGTCCAGAGCTATCCTCTGCAGACTTGGGTCCTTGGGTCTCTCCTTCAGTGGAGAATTTCAGGTAAGGGGGGGCCAAAAGGTTAAGTGTGACCAATGGGATCCATGGCTGCTACAGTCACCCAGGCATTTGTGACTCCATGAAACACATTTTCAAACACACACAACATGTTTTCTTAGCCAGATTTCAAAGACTGGGCACTCCAGTTGCTCCTTTGTGAGCTAACATGAAAAGTGGCCAATAGGGGAAGCTATGAACAACATACTGATGCTTGTCTAGTGGGCAGAGTATCCAATTTGTACTAGTTCACAGTCTTGGTAAGTATAATCCACAGGCCCTTCTGGCTTGGATAAAACAAGAAATAACACAATAGCAAATCTCCACATGACCTGTCAGATCTGCTTTTGCAATATCTATGCCATGTGCTTGAGAAATGGAGACTACAACACCTAAACAAGGATCCTCTATTAAGAACTAAGGTCTTGATTTTTATTCCCAACCTATTTGTTAAGACTTGATACCTTGAAAGGAGCATGTGTTTGAGAGGTGTTACCTCAACACCAACTGAATTTCAGATATGCTTATGAAAATTCATTCATTCCTACCAGACAAAAATGACTATGAAAAACAAAAACCTCTATTGAAGAAAGCATAACAATAATATAAACATGGTTTATGCATGTTAATAGTTTTTTGACAGTAAAACAAAGTTTTATGAATAAAGATGGAGAAGGCGAGTTTGTTGATTCTTTCAATAAACATTTATTGAGCATCCATTCTGCTCCAGGACACTGCTGGGAAACCAGTTTGTGCCAACAAGGAGCTTCCTTCCAACTCTTAACTTTCGAATATGCCAGGAATCCAAGCTTTAAGATACATAAGAAAGACTTCTTGCTGAAAAAAAGTCTAAAAAAATGAGACTTCCCCATTTTGAATTTTCTAAGTGATCTTGAATTCTAATAGTTATATTTACCAAATATTCACAATATCTAATAGAAAAAAAACAAAGTGTGAGATAAAAGAGATACTGTATATCAAGATGTCTTTTTGCAATAAAGAGTATTAATGACAAAGAAAACATACACATTTCTTTCTCTTTGCTTAATGTTTAAGAATCTCACTATATAACCTAACCTGGCCTTGATTCAGCTCTGTATTCAGGCAGGCTTCAAACTCCCTTGTGTGTGCTGGTATTATGAACCTGTACCACCATATCTGGCTACACATTTCTTAGAAAATATAACTTGATTTTTCCAGGAATGACCAAAACCTAAGGACAATTTTCCTTTCAGTTATAAAACCATGACCACGGATACAAGATAAAGGTAAAAATGTCTACACTACATTTCAGATTTAACAACAGAGAACCTTTGACTTCATTCCAAAGCAAATGACAGTTAAATATCACAGAACTGAAGGTTAGTTTAAATTGAAGCTACAAACTTCTTGAATTAAACACTCAATGTTGCTTACCTTGTAATCTCTGGACACATTTTCAGATGTCACCGAACCTGAAATCTGACTAGAAATTGTAGCAGCTATAAGCTGTTTACACCATTCAACATGTGACCCTGTAGGACTAAAAGAAATCATATAAATATAAAATTTAAAGCATAAATTCCTAATTAAAAAATACACCAAGTAGATATATATATATACTTTCCTTGTTTATGCTTAATAGAGGATCTCACGTAGACCAGGTTGACCTCCAGAAGACTACATACACACTATGTAGCCAAGCCTGACCCTGAACTCTTGATCCTCCTGCTTTCAGGCATAAGCAACCACACCTGGGTATGTGCACATTTTTTTTTGATAGATGAGCCTTTATTAAACTGACTGTCTTTTCACTTAACATAAAGATTAAAATACCAAAAAAAAAAATAGAAAGTAAGATTATGTTCCAGGCTTTTTAAAATGAAATCAATCGGGGCTGGAGAGGTGGCTCAGGGATTAAGCCTCTGCCTTGCAGGCAGAAGGTCCTGAGTTCGGATCCTAGATACTGGACAGAAGCGGGGGCAGCCTGCGTTTCTGGTCCTGGTAGGGCGGAGCCTGTGAATCTCGGGGCAGAATAAACAAGGAGGAAGTGGAGGCAGTCCATGGTGGTTCCTGAATTCACCCATGGTTCTACACACACACACACACACACACACACACACACACACACACACACACGCACGCACACATACGCACACGCACACAATTGAATTAAAAAAATAAAATGAAATCAATCAAAAATTCTCAAAAATGTTTAAGATTGTAGGTGGTTATTCTGTAACATTTAATGAAATTATCATCTCGAAATTACATGCAAGATAGATTCTCAATGAAATGCATATAAAAATTAATTCCAAAACCTTGCACCATGTAATTTTCTAACAGTCAATTTCACGGTGGTAGTTTTAAATGTAGAAAACTGTACTTTTGATTGAATCAGAGACTCTTCTGTGTCAGTGCCTTGTAACTATATATGACAAGAAGGCAGATCTGGGGTTACCTAGCAAGGTTGAAGAAAAGGAAATGAAGGTGCTAAAGCGACACTATGGCCAGTTAGAAAGTACCTAGCTTTCCAAAACATAGACAGCTAGTAATGACCAATTTACTGAGCTGAAATCAGTTCCATAGAAGATAGCCAATTCCTTTAGTATGAAAACACAATAGTGCAAAGAAAAAGGAACCTTCCATTTCTCTGGTGTTCTGAAGTGTTCTACCCATGTGGCCTTACCCAGCCTCACAGTGACCCATCTTAAAAAACAAAAATCTGAGCTTCCAGTTTTCTCCAGGGTCATATGACTGATAAGTGGCTGGGCTCTGTTCATCCAGCCTAATGGATCACAAAAACAAATAAGAAATGAAAAAAAACTAATCTTGCCTGAGGGCTCAGGTTCCTCTCCAGATTTGTCAAAATAGAAAAAGAAAATTAAGCAAGAGGGCAAAAGACACATGACTGTTCATCAGGAAGTTAAGTTTTCCCTTGAAGCAAATATTTCAGATCTTTGAAAGAACCATATGGCCAACTAAATCCACATACCTGAGTATGAAGGACAGAAACACCTAAAATATGCAGGCAATATGTAAAATAACCTAAATAATAAAACGGACCACCTTTGCATTAGTGGCATGATTGTTATGGAGGTACCCAACGACTTTCTGATTGTGCTTGTGGCCTGTTCCCAGAAGGGAATTCATGCATGGTTCAGTAAACTTAGTAAAAAGTCCATATCTGGGCAGGTCATAGACCCTAGGAGGAACCTACCATTGTTTTGATGAATGGAAATGTAGTCAAACTGCTATCTAAATGTTTATATTCATACATTAGTGCTGTGCTCAACCTTGGTGAGAGAAGTTTCCTTCCACAGTGGTCACTAGTCAGTACAGACTCATAAAACTGGTCAACATGCTGCAAAGCAATGACGGCTGAGTTCTCAGCCGTAAATGGGACATCTATAACAACCCTCTACCTTGAGGAGCATCACAGATGAGTGGGAAGAAAGTATGTAAGAGTGATGAAATGTTGTCTTCTGAGCACAACACAGCTGTCTACGCAGGAACTCACAGCAGCTGTGATTGCTTGCACAAGATCCAGCCAAGCAACATGCCAGCATGGATTGGGGAGCAGCTCAGGAGGCCACCCTAGCTAAGGAACTAGTGGCAGCTGAATGGCTGCAGGAGGGAGGGAGGGCCATTTTTTTCTCTGGAGGTGTAGTCACTGGTAGGTCACATATGCCCCTGTGGATGGCCTCATACACATGTGTATGCAAGAAGCACTATTGGGACTCAGTGGGTTATTTTTTTTAAAATGGGACATAAAGGTAGAAAAGAGAACATGTTAGGGGATAAAAAGGAATAGGAGAGAGAGTGGGAGTGGATATGATTGAGACACAATGTATACATACATGAAATTGTGAAAGGATAACTTAAAAATTATTTTAAAACAAAATTTGATGTCTTGTACAAGTGATCTAATTACTATCTCTGACTAAAGCTGCCCAGTCGGTGTTTTTGAATATGTAAATAAGAAGGTTCTCTGAATGCTCAGGAATTCTAATACTACACCAGGAACCTACAATCCTAGAACTTGGAAATCTTTCACAATTTCTACAAAAAGGGGGAAATTTTTAGTTTCCTTTTAAAGGCTAGTGTCACATTTATTGCCTGTTTATATCTTCTTTTTGGGGAGGGAGACACATCTTACTCTATAATTCAAGCTGGTTTTGAACTTGCAGCAATCCTCCTGCCTTAGTTTCCTGAGTGCTGCAATCACCACGCCCAGCTTCTTTTTTTCCCCTGCCATCAGCACCCATCCCTGATTACAAATACAGGAAGAACTGGAGGAACTTAAATATTGACAAGATTCCTTCCTGCCCTCTTTTGATAAGGACACTTCTCTTTCTTCAGGGAACTGCAAGTGCCCTTCATAGGATTTTGTTCTGAGAGGGAAGGAAGAGACTGAGCCTCCTCCTGACCCCATGTGCGAAGTTACCCAAGCCCAGCTATTGCCACAACTTTTGAATCCTTGCTGTGTGGGTCCTCCACGGGGCTGCTGGAGGCCTACCCTACCCACCCGGCTTTGAAGAAACCACACAGATTTTTTTTTTTAAGACAGAAACTAGAAGAGAAACCTGGCAATGCTGTCATAACCCTGTTCCCCTCTCTGGAACAGTTTTGTGAGCCAAAATAGTTCCTTTGTGGCCTAAAGTGGATTGAGGTTTCATTCTTGCTGCTGCTGTAAATTTTGGCTACCTGTAGCAGGAAGTGTCCTAGTCAGATCAGTTCAACAGAGCGGAATCATGGGCTAGCAGACAGTAGGCCTGGGTTCAAGTCCAGCTTCCGTCTCCTGCTAGCCCCGTGACTGCAGCAAGCCACATCCTCTCACAGGACCACAGCTTCATGATGAAGAAAAATATAGAACTCTGAAGAGTGTGATGATTCAGTGTTCATGGCATATAGCCAAGCCATGTTTATAGAGCCCAGTTTCTCTTGGAGGGTCACTCCTCAATGAAGAGTATGCATGGTAGTTTGTTGAAAATACACAACTGAGACCTCTTTTCTCCTTGGTCCTTAATCTGTGAAACCACCCTCCACACTGAATGTGAAGGGTAGGAGCTCCCAACCTGCATTCTCAATGCTCAATGCCCACACCCCTCACTGGAGGAGGCTCAGCAGGTCTACCCTGCTTCTGTGCTAAGTATTTTGAAAACTCAGCCTGCCCTGTGCCAATGTCAAGTTCTTCTCCCCAGACTCACCCTTTTCTTCTGTGTGCTCCATCTGTCTCATGAATTGAAGCTTCAACTAGATGACCAAAACTCCTAATTTAGGCCTCCAGTATACATACTACCCCTCAACTCCAGCAGCTGCCTCTTTTGTTAGATCATAGGTTTTGTTAGATCATAGCTACCCTGTAAAGAGAATCAGTTACACTATATATGCTACTTAGAACCTTCACTAACTAATCTGCTAAGCTCGGAGATCCCTAGGCTCTACACTCACCCTACTTGTCTCTAAATTCTACAAATGTCAGGAACATTCTTCTGTCTGCGGGTTGCTCCTGGATCTCTTATTTCAGCTTCTCCCACTGCAAGTGGCTGGTGTTATTAAGGGACCTGATCACTTAAAATAGTCTCAACACCTGTCTACAGCAAACCAGTGCTCACAGTCCATTATTTCCATACCTAACATTTGACATCTGCTCTGTGACACACCATTATCATCTCATGGCCAATATGCCCCAAACTGAGAGTCTGCTATTTCCTACCTATGTTCCATTTCTGAGACTTCTATGTCTCAACCACACAGTTAAATGCCCTGGAACCCTCCTGGCTTCTCCTCCGCACCCCAACAACTAACCTTTATTGAACCATAGGGGTTCTACCTACAGGACCTCTTCAAATTATGCCAAGAATCTGACCACTTCTCCCTTCTCTGTTTCATGACCTTAAGCCACGCCCCATGATCTTACCTAGGTGACTAAAGGAGCTCCTATCCGCTGCTCTCTTTACACTCACTCCTTCCCTTTTCTGCCTGTTGTCCACATAGCAACATGGCAGCCTAGATGTCACTTCTCACAATGAAGTTATCAATGGCACCCTGTGGCCAAGGTTCTCTACCAGCTATCTCTGTGACATCCCTAATCAAATTCCTTTCTTTTCTCCCCCTAGCTGCCTCATTCCAGAAGCCACTCTCCTCACTGATCTTTCAACACTTGCCTCACACAGTTACCCCAAGGCCTTGGCAGTTATTTCCTATACCTTTCCCAGATTACTTCTCCCCTAATACCACCATGTAACCGAGAACAACTTGTCTACCTCCACTCAACTTGCCACACCATCAAAAGCAGTCTTTCTAAAATATCCGTGGGATTCCATTTACCAAATGAAAACCTTCTGTGGTGACCATATATTTCTCCTCCAAAAACAAAATAAAACAGTGTTGAAGGAGGATGCTGGTAATAATTACACTGATCCAACAGGTACATCAGGACAACCCTGCATGACTAGTTCTACTCTTAGCTAAGGAGGTTACTAAACATGCAGAATTGTGACTGGTGGATGGATGAGTTAGGTGTGGTCCAAGGATCTACATTTGAACTCGAGGTGATTCTGATGCATACAGGGCTACACACACAATGAGATGGGATGAGACAGGGGTTCCTAGGACAACTGTCATCCTCTCCTCACAGGCAACAGGTCTTCTCTTATCAGTACTCATATCCCCATATCACCTACATATCTGTGCAGTCTGCCCTTCTGACTTGGTATCCAAGCTGACTTGTAATCTTTCTTTGGCTTTCAGTTGGAATGTCAAGCTTCCTTGCTTATGGCCCATACTACTACCCTTTGCACTCAAAGTAAATCAAATACCCCACATCCACATAACTACAGTACAGTGCATTCATTTTTGAAGCTACAGTTGTAGAACTTAAAAAAAAAAAAAAAGAATTCTTGACCTTTCCCCCAAAATCCCTAAATCATCATCCTTAGGAATGGGGTCTGGTCATTTGTGGTTCCTAAGATGCACCAAATATCTTGGGGTGACATTCTTCAATGAACCAGATCTACGCTTTGACCTGAGCCTTCTGTGTTCACAAATAGCCTACCAGCTATCACATTCAATTTCCGTGGTAAGCCCTAGAGCAAAAGCCAAGACCTCACACATAGTTGCATACTTGCAGATGCTCGGCCCTCCTGATTTCAAATATTGCTTGAGTTGTCATTGGGTTTTAGTGAAGCTGATTTCTTGGGCATTGATTAATAGATTAAGACATTTTGAAATTCTCTAATCAAGAAATACAGTGAGGAAGTGCTGCTTGTTGCTCCTTTGTGTTTGGAAACTCCCAAAACTCCAGCGCATTGGCTATGACTAAGATAGGCAGGCATGAACAGCTGAAACTCACTAAGCTACCTCACATTCAACACTACAATCTGTGTCCTTAGTGCAGAGTTGGGAAAGTAAATGGCCAAGATGTGGGACAGCTGATGCTGTCGGTCACCCCTGGTCCTCGCTGGACTGGGTGCTGGCACTTCCGTGTTGACGATAGCCAGTATGCCTTGCACTATTTTCGTGAACTCAAGAAAACAATCCTAATATTACAGACCCCCCCCCCCGAAGCAGCTGCAGGGGCATTTGGGTCTTAAAACCACATACAAAGCAAGGAGGTAACGCTAAAAATGAGAGGCCAGGTGACATTTCCCCTGGAGGCAGCTACCTAGCCTGGGCACTGAGGGATAAGGGGTCTTCCCAGAACAGTGGGAGGAGGCTCGGGAAGTGGTGTGACAGTTCCCGAACCCCTGGGATGGACCCGAGTCAAGTGCACAGGCCCTGGCAGGTCCGGGGATTATGGCTCGCTCTGGAGGACCGAGAAGTGACCACAGTGGCAGTGGAGGGGCCGCCCGCCCCCGCGTGGGCCCGGGCCGGTGGGCGGGGAGGATCGGCCGAGCCTCGCGAGGGGCCGTGCTTACCTGTCCAGGGTCTCCACGCTGGGCTGCCGGGAGCCGGCCACCGCGCCCCCGGCGGCCCGAGAGGGTCTCCAGCCACTTGCCGGCCCCGACCCCGGGCCCCCCGCGCCCTCACAGCCCGCCGCCGCCGCCGCCGCCGCCACAGGCCTGTCCATGGCGCGCCGAGGCCCGCCGCGTCCCGCGAGCCGCAGTCACGAGTGCAGCGGCGGCCCGCAAGATTCCGCCACGCGCCTGTCGCCCTTCGGTTCTGCCGCCCGGCAGTGTCAAGCGGCTGCCGCCATTAGCTGTCACCTGGCGGCTCCGCGTTACCCACAAGACTGCGCGCGGGGGGCGGGGCACGGCGGGGAGGACGGCCCTCGAGTTCCGCCCAGGCCCCGCCCAGGCCCTGAGCTTCACCCTGGATATCCTGCTGCAGCCACTTGGGCTTGCATCTGGCCAACTGGCAAGCTGCACGGGGCTTAAGCCAGCCGTGTTGCACTCTGTGGTCCCACCAAGTCGACTATAGACAGTGGGAGGTTAAAAATGTTTCGGGGTCCAGAGAGATGGCTTAGCCAGTCAAGGTATTTGGCCAACCTGATGACCTATATTATATCCCCCCAAGAACCCCCACGTAAAGGTGGAAGGAGAGAACCAACGCCACAAAGTTGGCTTCCAATCTTGGCCTGCCCTCCCCCATAATAACACAATAACTTCAAAGGAAAAGGGGTCGAGAAATTCCCGATTAAAAAAAAAATCTTCAGTTTTCATGGGACCAACCCGGGCTGCCTGCATGTATGTCCTTGGCGTTGACATCTTGAAATAAAAGCAATGCCATTGTGTTGTAGCAATTCCTCCCTATTTGGTTCTTCCTCTAGCCCACTTCACTCTGCCCAGCACAGCTCCACCTCTCTGCCATCTGTAGGGCAGCTGCCTGTTCCAGTGCCGCCCTCAGAACTTCCACCCTGTATGTTAAGTGTAATATTTAACGTCTGTTATTGAAAATCACCACTATGAACATCAAGCCAATATCTGATGATGAAGAATTCTAGGACATTTGCTTCCTCTTTACACTGACTGCCCTGTAACTTTCACTTGGGCTCTAATCCAGACCTTATCCTCACTCAGCTCCTATTTTCTTGGGCCTGTGGGATCTTGAGTCCTTGGCCTGTGGCTGGAAAGGATAAGACTAGACGAGCTCTGGTCCAACCTTGGCTAAGGTCACATAAAGGGAACAGCCACCTCCCTAATTAGAGGCAGATCTGAACACAGAGCAGAAACTATGTTGATCTTCATAACTTGAAACTGAAAGGTCAGGATCTAGATATTAATCCTCTGTCCAATGTGTAGCTGGCACATATTTCCTCACATTCCGTCTGCTCTCTCTTCATTCGGCTGAGGACGACTCCATTCGCTTGGCAGAAGCTTTGTAATTTTACACAATTCCTCTTGTCAGTACTTATTCTTGTCGAATTACTGGCATGCTAGCCATAAAGCGTGCTCCTTATCTTTCCCTTTAGCTACTCAAAGT
The DNA here is from genome assembly GCA_023101885.1 of Typhlomys cinereus. Taxonomy (NCBI): domain Eukaryota; kingdom Metazoa; phylum Chordata; class Mammalia; order Rodentia; family Platacanthomyidae; genus Typhlomys; species Typhlomys cinereus. Next base: position 2,596,836 of record JALPQD010000333.1, read on the forward strand.
TTCAGGTCTGAAATTAAGAAGACCTCCTTAGAGGGGGCTACAGTAAGATTATAAAAAATCTAAAGATGCGAAGGTTCACCATTGGAGAAGACATTCCATTCAAGGCAAGATTGCTGCATCCAGGAACTCACTGCAGTGAGACTTGTCCTTGCCAGATCTGCATAATGACTGATATACCAACATGTCCCCATAGACTATTGAAGAACTCAAGATAGATAAGAACATACAGTGGAAACCTTGGGGACTAGAGCTAGATGAGTGAAGGGAAATGCCTCTATCCGTGGAGTGACCCAAGGAGGGGCAACTTGGTATGCCACAGAGGCCTGAACCCAAACAAGAGTAGACAAGACCAGAGGGAATCTTGGGGTCCGGAGGCAACTGGGTGGGAAGATGGGAGGTAGTGGAGTGGATTGATGGATGGAAGAAGAGGGAGTGGAGGGAAATAGGGATAGGTATTCAATAGGCTTGTAAAACTAGAAAAAAATTAATACAATTTAATAATAATAATAATAATAAAGATACCTTTTGGGCTGGAAAGATGGCTTGGGGATTAAGCCTCTGCCTTGCCAGCAGAAGGACCTGAATTCGGATCCCAGATCCCATATAAAAATGGCCAGCGGAAATGTCAGCAGCCTGCACTTCCTGTCCTGGAAGGCAGAGCCTGGGAAATCCCAAAGCAAAGCAAAAAGGAGGTAGAATATCCCAGGATGATTCCTGAGATCATCCTTGAGCCTCCACAGGCACACATAGTGCCCTCTGATATACACAGAGATAGAGAGAAAGAGAGAGAGAGTGAGAGAAACACATGCAAAACAGAAAAAGAAGACACTATTTAGTGTGTGTATGTGTGTGTGTGTGTGTGTGTGTGTGTGTGTGAGAGAGAGAGAGAGAGAGAGAGAGAGAGAGAGAGAGAGAGAGAGAGAGACACTATGTGTCCCTGTGGAGGACCAAGGGTGACTTCAGGAATCATCCTGGATTGCTTCTACCTCCTTCTTGCTATGCTCTGGGATTTCCCAGGCCCTGCCCCCCACCTCCCCAGGGCCAGAAGTTCAGGCCACTACTGTTCCCTTCTAGTGTTTTCATAAGAGATTCCCCAGTAAGGGGAGGAGACAATGATATTTTATTCCAAATTGGCAAGTGCCATGATAGGAGTAATCACATGGACTGCGGGAACACTTATCCCAGTCTATGGAAGAGGAGGAGGCCAGGCAGAGCGCCCAGAGCAGGAAACTTGAGCTGAATGTTAAAGGATGAGCCTGTCTGATCAGGTGAAGAAGCCAGGTCTTTTCAGGAAGAAGGATCAGTTACAGATAAAGAGCTGGAGTAGGTCAGTCAACTTACATTCGAGGAAACTCCAAGACTTCACAGTGCTCGACAAGTAAGGAATCAACTAGAGGCTGGCAGTTCCAAGCCATTGATGATCTAGAAAATTAACCTGAGTTGTTCTACAGCCCAGCAAATGGCTTCTTAAATGTTAGTGTGCAAGAACCACTTCCAATTTGCATTTCCAGCTGACCCTACAATGCTCAATTAGGAAACAAACCATTGTATAATTCCTTGTGATAGATTATATTTCCAAAAACACCTGCATCCCCTAGGTTCTTTTGCAAGATGGCCTGGTCATTCTCACATCAAGATGAGGAGTATATTTTCTTTCTCTCTGAATATGGATAGGGTGATGCATAATTTCCAGAGCTAAAAAGATCAACAACTTTGGCTTCTGGCAGTAGCTTTAGGAACTCAGCAACCATTTTGTGAGGAAACCCATGTTGCCACATAGAGTGGCCCACGTGGGAGAGAATCAGAGCTCCTGGCCAACAGCCTCGGCTGAGTTCCCCAGGCAGCATGGCTAGCAGCCCTTACTAACTGCCAGCTGGTAAGTAGGGTCATTTCAGGCCTTCCAGCTAACCCAAAGACTTGGCCATCACCAAGAAGCCAAAGAATCCGTGATCCACCCACAGATCTTTGAGATATGATAAATTGTTATTTTAACCCACTGGGATTTAGGGAGGAAGGGGAATCTTTGTGAAGCAAAAGAATCTAAAAGTATCATTTTTATTATCTGGCTCAGAGAAGCAACCTTCTTTCTGCTCCAGTCCCTGGCCCATATAGCTGGGAATCCAGGCAGAAGTGATAACACTCCTGTGGGATGGTAGATGGGAGCAGGCTCATTACATTATCAGCTCAGAAGCTATTATAGGTCTAAGGTTTTCGCTATTAGCAAGCTAAATGTTTAACTGGTCACCATACTTACAGAAAATTTGAGGTCTCTGGGTAGGCGAGCAAGGAATATTGTGGACCTGCACCCTGAGCCCTAGCATTGCAGGGTGGTATGGTATTTTGCAATACAATCTTGCCACTCCCATATGCCACTATCTTCCTTCCAACTACTTCTGACCAGTAAGGGACAAAACAGTAGCTGTAACTGCAATGGGGATGTATCATAGGAGAGGAACTCAAATTAGGAAACTGATTTCTTTTTTTTTAATTTTTTTATTATTATTTATTCAACTGTGTGCATATGCGTGTGTATGTGCCCGCACGCGAGTGTGTCTGTGTGTAGAACCACGGACGAATTCTCGAACCACCATGGACGCCTCCACCTCCTTCTGCCCCGGGATTCACAGGCTCCGCCCTACCAGGACCAGAAGCGCAGGCCGCCCTCGCTTCCGCCCCGCGTCTATACGTGGGATCTGGGATCCGAACTCAGGACCTTCCGCCTGCAAGGTGGAGGCTTAACCTCTGAGCCACCTCTCCAGCCCCAGGAAACTGATTTCTTATCAGGTGGATAGTGACCTCTCCATTCTCCTCTCCAAGAGAGACAGTGCTTACTCATCCCCTTGGACTGTAAATGAATCTTCTCTGGGGAGAAGTCTTCACCATTACCTCCCTGCAGTGCTTGCAGGACGAGAGATAGCAACATGATGGGGACTTTTCCTTGGCCACTTGGTTGGGACTTGCAATCATCTGGGTGTTTCCAGACTTTAACAGAGGGGAGAAGATTCCTCTTGAATGTGAGTAGTGCCACACTATGTGCTGACATCCCAGACTGAATAAACAGAAGAAAGGGAGAAAGAGAGCTGAGCATCAATATCCATCTCTGCTTCCCAAACGTGAAAAAAGTGCTCTTCTTCACCAAGATGAACTACAGCCCTCAAATTATAAGCCCACGTAAGACTTCTTGGCAGGTATTTAGCAATGACTAATATAATTCACAAGGTTTACAATCTTAGAATATCTCTTCATAGCAACATGTTTCACTTGGCTATCTTCACTGAAAATGCATTCAACTCAGAGAATCTATTTTATCCCCTTTAAATAATATTTTCATTTATTCTTCTATAATTTCATACAAGCATACAAAGTATTTTGATGCTATCTACCCTCCAACTCCCTCCCCTTTGTATCCCCCAAGCACATCATTCTACCACCTTTAAGTTCTTTTTCTTTTTTTAAATGACCCACTGAGTTCTGTTAGTGTTGCCCCTAGCATAGGCACAGGTGTGGGGCCATTCACTGGACCATAGCTAAACTACCAGCAGCCACTCCTCCAGAAGAAAAATGATTCTTGCTTTCCCAGTAGCCATCAACCGCCACTAGCTACTCTACTTAGCTAAGGGTGAGGTCTTCTGAGCATCTCTCTCATCCATACTGGAATACTGTCTGGCTGACTCTTGTGCAGGTCACCAACATGTGAGTTTGTGAGTGCCTTTGCACTCATAAGACTGATTCTTCCACAGGGCTCCTCCCCATCCTCTGCTTCTCGCATTCTTTCTACCTCCTCTTCCATGATGTTTTCCTGAGCTTTGGGGTGATCGACAATACAGATGTCTCATTTTAGGGTTGAGGACTCTTGAACATTTCCAAAACTAAAGATCACAACTTGGGCTTCTTATTCTCAGCACTCTGACTCATTACATCAACTCAGAGAACCCCGACCGTGTAAAACCTTGAAGAGGTCATTGACAATTATCGCCAAGTACACCTAGGCTCTACCATTGGCTTTGGCCCCTTGAGGGCCACACCAAAGCTTACTCATAATCAATAGGTTCACCGTCCTGCATTCCCAGGAAGACCCCTAAGGGAACAGACACACAACAGCTGCCAATTAGCCACCAGGAACTGCAGATGTGTGGTGTCAGACAAGGTGAGGAATGAATCCTAGTGCTGGTGGTTACTGTGAGCTAGTCAAGCCCTCCATGGTACACTCTTCTGGGGAGTTAGGAAGTGTTAATGAAATACTGCACGTTTATGAAATGCTGATGCAGTAGATTGTGGAATGCAGTAGTTGCACTATTTTTGTTTGTTTTGTTTTTGAGACAGAGTCTTGCTTTATAGCTCATGTTGGCCTTAAATTTGCAATTCTCCTGCCTCAGCCTACTGAGTGCTGGGATTTCAGGTGTGCCCCATCATGCCCAGCTAAGTCCAGCATGTTGCAAAATTACATGTGTAAACATGACTCAGGAGTTGGAGGTCTGGCTCAGTGGTACAGCACATGCTTAGCAAACACAAGGACAATCCCTAGTACCATAAAAATCAATTCTTTACTGACTGAAGAGATGATTCAGAGGTTAAAGCTTTTGCCTAGCAAGCAAAACAACCTGAGTTCAGATCATAGATTCTATGTAAAAATGTCAGAAGGAAATGGTGGTGGCTATATTTCTGGCCCTGAAAGGCAGAGTCTGGAAAACACCAGAGCCAAGCAAAAAGGAGATAGAGCAATCCACAATGATTACTGAAGTCATCCTCGAGCCTCCATAGGCACATACAGTGCCTTCTGATGCACACACACACACACACACACACACACACACACACACACACATACACACACAAAATGACTCAGGATAATTATTAACCTGCAGATTGATGAGCTCTGCAGAGAATCAGGATTTAGCAGCTGGAAGAGTAGATGATGAGAATCCATTTTTATAAAGTAACAAGCAATTTTAACACAGATGGTCTGAGAATCACATTTTAGAAAACCGTGCTAGAGGTGACTAAGAGTCACAGACAAACCTTGGGCAGCAGTGAACAGCTCATATATACTTTAGAGTGATAACTGGAGTTTTTTTGGCAGACAATGAATTGGAAGGGGACAAGACTGGCTGTTAAGAAATGTTTATAATCCAAGGAAGAGTTGGTGTACAAGAGGAAACTGTAGGAGAGGACTCAGTGACTGATGGGCTGTTGGGCACAAGGGAAGAGGAAGAGAGAGAGGCCATACTGAGGTAAGACTGGCACTGAGTTCAGACTTAGTGATAACTGGGGACTCCTTTCTCATCACACTGGACTTCTGTTTTTCATAAAATTGTCATAACATGTCAATTTTTAAAACACAACCCTTGGTTTCCAGATATCAAGAAATTGCCCTCATAAATCTAGAAAGCTATGAGGACTTCATTAAGAATGATCCTGGTGTTAGTCCATTTGCTTGCCATCATAAAAATATAGAGTCAGAAATTTCTGAAGAGTAGAAATTTATTTCTTGTGGTTCTCAATGCCGGCAAGTTCAAGATCAAAGCTCCAGCTGGTGAGGGCTTGGTCTCTCTCTGATTCTGAGGTGAGAGAGAAGGTGGAGAAGGAGGGAAGAAGAGGGAATTATAGGGCATTGGCTCACACGCCTGGATGACAAGCCTGCAATCTGTCTGCACACAGTCCAGAGCACAATTTCCTCTTCTTTGGGGGGACTTCAGTCCTTTGTCTTAGTAGTTTCCTTGAACTGGATGAGGCCTATTCACATTGATTTAAATAGTAAAAGTCATTGTGTTGGCTTGAATGTGTGTTTTGGAAACAAGCCCCATGAACAGTTCTATAAAGTGTGACATCATAGAAGGCATAGAATGTATAAGGACTGTGCCCTCATGGATAAATTACTACTGTTATTGTGGGAATGAGATGTGTGCAAATGGGTGATTGGGGTCCTCTTCTGTCTCTTCCACCAGATACAGACCCTTAAACCTTGGATTTCCTAGCTTCTAGAACCATAAGTCTATACATTTCTATTTGTTATAAACTATCCAGTTGGCATTTTTCTACTTCAGTGGTACCAAATGGACCAAGACTCTCTTACAAGCTTGCTCAGAGGCTTGCCCTAACCAAATAATTATTCCTTTTAGGTTTGGCCGCAGGCACATCTCTCTCTAAAGAGAAACCTTGTACCTCACTGAGGAAACACTTCCACTCCCCCCTCCACACCCACCCCAGACAAAGTTCCTTTAGGCCATCATATTTAAGGAAGGAAATGAGAAACACTGAGCTTCCCTCCAGTAGTGTAGTCCCCTATCTTTTTTTACTTTTGCTGACTCTTTCCAAGTCCTCATCTTGAGGTCCAGACACTTGCTGATTTCCAGGCCTGGGTTTGCTTGTTTTTATGTTGTTTACCCTATTGATCAATCAGAAGAGCTAGGCAGTCCCAACAGGGGAATGTCCTCTAGTTGATAGGAAGCTACAGCAAACCCTCTACCAACGGAGAATTCCTTTGTTGGAGAGAAGGCTCTGGGTTGAGTTCACAGTGGTTATTTTTCTCCTGTCCCTTTCCGAGCAAAAAGACGAGCTTCCTCAGACCTTCACTGGGAGACTCTGTTGTTCCTACTGGAGGTAAAGCTCACCAGAGGTGGGGCAGCTGAAGAGTCTGCCTTTGTCACCAAGCCTCAAGGAATTCATCAAAATTATAGTTGAAGCTTTTGCCAGCAGACATGATGGCTCATGTCTGTAGTCCCAGTGTTCAGGAGACTGATGCAAGAAGGACTGTCCAAGCAAGGCTGGGTTGCAGAGAGGAAGGAAGGAAGGAAGGGAGGGAGGGAGGGAGGGAGGGAGGGAGGGAGGGAGGGAGGGAAGGGGGAGGGAGAGAGGGAGGGAGAGAGGGAGGGGGAAAGGAAGGAAGAGGGAAGGGAAGAGGGGGAAAGGAGGGAGGGAGGGGGAGGGAGGGAAGAAGAAAGAAAAAGGAAGGAAGGAAAGAAGGAAGAGAGGGATATATATATATATATATATATATATATATATATATATGGAGATAGAGAGAGAGAGAGAGCACAGGTTACAGACCCAGAGTCTTCTCCTGCTCTAAATAAGCAGAGTTATTCTCTGTATCTTACTTTGGAGATTCTGTGATGGTACCTGCAAGACACAGAGACAGGGAACATTTGGTGGAGCAAGACTGCTCCCAGTGACCAAAAAGGAAAGGGAGAATGAGAAAGAATAAGGGGCTGGCAAGATGGCTCAGTGGGTAAAGGCACCCAAGCACAAACCTGGTGACCTGAGTTTGCGCCTTTAGCCCACATGATAGGAAGAAAGAATTATTAGATCATAGACTCTCTAGCTGTTTCTTCCAAAAGTCAGGCCACACCCTCTACAGCCTCTGGCCTTTCCCTGCCTCCCACTTGCAAACATACACAAGCTCAGCCTCAGTCCACACTGGCCAGGACCTAGATAAATTGTAGCCACACTTTATCAGAACCTTCCTGACTTCTTGCACATAGGCCAGGTCAAACCATGTCATGTGATGTAAAACTTCCTACCATGCTCCACGAAAGTCACTAAAGATAAAAGTTCCCTGGACTCTGTGGATTCTGAGGCTTTGGGGTTCTCTGAAGGTTTCGCATCTACTCCTGCCCACTGCCACGCTGTCCATGGTGGTTATTTTTCCTATTCTTTCCCACCTTAAGCAATCTCTCCCGTTCTAGTGCTCTGTCACTTTAGGGCTGAACTATGGCCTCCGTGATTGCAAGGGCCTTGACTCTAGTAGACCTTATATTTCCTAAGATTATGTAGTGCTCATCACCTTCCTCAGCAAATCTCCACTCTTTTACCTTTTCTCATAACAAGAGCCAAGTTCTTTGACCTTCATGGTACCCTCGTGTCATCTTTTCTCCTTCCTCCTTACCCCCTAAAATGTATGTGTGTATAACATAAACATGAACATAATAAATAAAATAATTTTAAAATGAAAAAAGAGTGAATGTGGTACAAAGAGAGGGAATGAGAGAGGGAGATGGCGAATACCCTTCAAAAGCACCCCCACACTAATCTTCCTCCTGCTTGTTCCTACATCCTAAAGTTGCCACCTCCTCCCTATGGATGCTTAAATTATGAATCAATGACAGGATGCATCCACTGATAAGGTCAGAATCCTCCTGATGCAATCACATCCCCCAAAGGCTCCATCTCCACCCACTGCTGTGATGGACACAGAGCTTCAACTCATGAACTTTGAGAGACATTTCACATTCAAACTATCATGTTTACCTTTCATTTTTTTCAATAAAAACTGAGACTTTTAGTATATGTAAAAAATTATTGACTACTATATAAGTAGACCTAAAATAGTGCCATTGTTATCAACTATCTATAAATCCTCAGGGAGGGGTGGGGCCTCATGAGTCCCTCCTGGCAAGCAAACTTGGGACTTAACTCAAAGGCTTATGTTTAATTAAAATTTATTGTTTATTTTTTATGTTTAATTAAAATTCTCAGGTATCCAGTTGCTTTGAAGATAAACCTGTTATACATTAAGCACTTGCCTACTTTGAATAACCCACAAAAAATGTACCCAATGTTTGACTAACCACCGAGATGACAAACCCTGGTGCTGTTTATGTATCCCCAGAGATGCATGTGCCCTCATGAGCTCCTTCCTTTAGCAACTGTTAACTGTCTAGATATTCTCAGGGAGTGAAAGGGGTCTTTTGAAAGTCCCTTGCCTCCATATCTTAATGGACTCAATCTGGGCAGGTGTCCTTAAGGGAATTCATAGCTGCGGAAAGTCCAACAGGGCTTCTCTGACCAAAGATGACAGCAGCAATAATCTATGGGATTAAAAAAGCATGTCCAGAAGGGAATTTGACAAGGCACATCTTGTTCATTTACCAAAACAACATCAGTTGTTCCCACAAGGGCTTATGACCTCCCCAGCCATGGACTTCTTGGGAAGGTTTTCAATAGTGCACCCGGGCACTCTGCATCTGCGTGCTCATCCTGTCGTATGCAGCATCTGGGTCCAGGCAGCCTGCACAATGTCCTCTGGCATAGGACAGCCAGCCAGTGGGAGGAAGCTTCCTGCTCAGGCCGCTGCTTAGTTTCTCCGTATCCCGCTGCCAAAACGCACAGTCTTCAACAATAGAGTCTCTGACATCTTGTTCTAGTGGGTAAGCAGCAGCAGTAGCGATGATTTGAGTTGCTTGGGGTTTGGGGGGTCTACCTGACCAATTACTTACAGGGAGGTAAAGCACACACCCTAGAACTGGGATTTGCATTTGCTAGCCTTCTGGGAGTGCCATGCTTGGCCCACGCACTTTGAATTCCATTCAAATTCTAACCACTGCATTAAAGCTCACAGACACTGGCTGCTAGAGGATTGTCCTGCCACCTGGTTGGGTATCACTAGGCCACACAACCCTGCGCTGGCGCTCTGGCCATGGCCTTTACTGCTCTGTCGCCACATCTGCCTGCTGAGAAGACCCAAGGCCGAGCAAACAATACCCCCTTCCCCGCCCCCGGCATACTGACTGTTTTCTTTATTGAAGCACATGTCTATTCTAAGGAATCGTCTGCTTGCTGCATAAACAGCTGAGACTGGTTTGGTACGTTTCTCACTCATTTTAACTGTCCTAGTTACTGAACTTAAATTTTACTTATTTGTTTAGTACATGTGTGTGCGTGCGTGTGTGTGTATGGGTACATGTGCACGTGGGCATGCGCACACCCAGGCATTCATGTGCATGGTGTGTCTGTGGAGATCAGAGGACAACTTTCAGAAGTAGGTTCTCCCTTTCTATGTGGTGGGTTCCAGGGATCAAACTCAGACTGTCAGGCCTACAGGACAAGTGCCTCTACCCGTTGAGTCACCTTGGTGCCCGCAAGTGCTCCTAAGTGAGCAGTACGCACAGCATCTTACTGTGGTGGGAAGGCTGTTCACCCCTGGGACAGGCTTAAACTTTGGTTTTCACGTGAGCCTTTCCATCATTTATGCAGTCAGCAAACCCTACACAGCCTTAAAGCCTTCCCCAGGCTGAAGAGCACTCGATTTGGTTTTCATCTGAGCCTCTGTCATTTATGCTGTCAGCAAACCCTGCTCAGCCTTAGGCTGAAGAACACTGGATTTGGCGGTTGTTTTTCCCCTTGGAACTCCAGCTCGGCACAGATGTTACCACATTTGCTTGCAGCGGCCCAGACCGGCCCCTTTGTCTGCTCTCTCTTTTTTCTTCTCCATCCTCTCTTCATGGCTTCAGTGCTTTGTGAACCCCTACATCTATGACAGTGTAGCACACTCAGATCCACCAGAACCTTTCCTGCCTTGTAAAAATCACGTGGCACCATGGCTCAGCAAGGCCTCTAAAGGCCTGAGTGGGTCCCCAGATCTCTGCTGCACTAGCCTCTTTCTTATCTCTCTAGAGAACACAGTGCTATCTGGCTATGGCTGGACATTCTTTGGCAGCTGCTTCATCTAGGAAATGGCAGTGAGAGGAAAGAGAAGGAGGCATCAGCTCACTCTCCCCACCTACCAGCGAGGTGAACTCCTACCCTTTTAAATATTGCTACTGCTCTCTGGACCAAAACAAAACTCTTTCAGTCACTTAGGACTTTAAAAGTTTCTTTTTTCTCTTTTTTTTCCTTCTCTCCCACTTTTTCATTTTGGTTATAAATGTAATTATAATAAGGCATGCCTTTAAGATGAATTTTGCTTTCTGAAACAGAACTTGTTTGGATCTTGACAACTTTTTCCGTCCTTCCCTTTTTGGACTCTTTCTTTTCAATTTTGCATGTGTCTCACTTGCAGAATGTCTATTTCTGAAATTCACATAGTAAAGCACATGATATATTACTCTGGTACTGTGGTTTTGCTTAGGTGATTCATAAGCTTGTCTACAAAAGCAAACATTAAAAGGGAAATAAAAAATGCAAAAAAGGGTGATTTACCAAACTTGTACCTAGCCAGGAAATAACCCCCCACCCAGGGACCTTTCTCTACTATTCAAGCTTGGCTACTCCAGTTCTCTTTAAAACTTCTATTGCTCAGACAAGATATTTGTACAGCTAATTGGCTCCTTTTTTTTTTTTTTTAACAAAATCTTCCTTCCTGTGACTTAACTTTCCATGACTTCTTTGAACATATCATTATTAAACTTTTTTGGGGGCTTCATTTTCTCCAACTAACATACTCTCTCTGGATTCAAGGGCTCAGCAAGCCTGTCCTTTTTGTAATGTAAGCTGGATTAATCTCCCTAGCTGTTCAAAATCACTCCTTAGCTTGGCCAATTTATGAAACATGTAATGGGTTGCCCCTATCAGGTTTCCTTTCCACATCCTGGGGAAGAGGGCATTTTTAGATCACGGCACTTTCTTGACTCATTTGATTGGGCATATGGCCTGCTGGGCCCCTACTGGGATGCAGACCACAACTGTAATAAGCCATCACTCCTAACCACAGATACAGCCTCTACTCCAACCCTCATTCAGGCAGCATGAGTTGACTCTCACCCATTACGTGTTTCTCACTGGCAGGAGATCAGGTTCTCTAACTGGAGGGTGACCAAAAGCTAGTGCTTGTATCACATCAAGAAGGAGAACATAGATTATGGAGGAATTCACTCCTAAGGACACAGATGTAGTAGCATTGAGATGTCCATCTAAGCTAGATACTGAAAATATTTAGTCCAATAAGGATTCCATTAGGAGACCCCTGGGAATCTATATGTCTGGCTCTTCTCTCCTCTAGGGGATTCCCTTTGGGGGAAACAGCCCAGCAGTTCTTCACATGCTTCTCCCTGTCCATTACATAGTGCCACATAGAACTCCCCTTCTGTTCTGCCAGACGCCCCCTCCCTTGCTGAGGTATTATCTATAACCACTGGCAGAGGTTTAACTCCCATAATCTCTGGAAAAGGCATATTGCATTTTACTGAAATTCTCTGTAGCCCCCAATACCAGCCTATATCTCAATTATATCTTGACTGTAAAACACAGGGGAAATGGTCTAAAATTCCTTATGTCCAGGTTTTCCTGGCTCTATACCAAGATCCCTTTCTCTGCAAAAGAAGTAGAAAAATAGAAGAGGAGAATCCAGACATCATAGGTGAATCCCTGCTTTGAAATCCTCTTGCCTCTTGGGGGATCAGCATCCCTTTCACATTTAATACTTCTTAGTGCCTCTATTGAACTTCAAGATTAAGAGCAAAGTTTCTAGATGTTCTTACTGGGAGAACAAAAATGGAAATAACTAAAACAGTCAGTTATGATAAAAATCAGGGAGGTTACCCAAGGAAAAGCTGAAAATCCAGCTGTATTTTATAGTAGACGTGAGGAAGTTCTCTGTAAATACAGCAACAATGACCCTACAAATCCCAAGGTCAAAACCTTCATGGGATGACATCCAGTCAGTCCCTGATATAAGATGGAAGAGCCAAAAATTGTACACAAGATTCCAGACCTAAGTCAGCTAGTGAACATGGTCCTACTGTCTTTTACAATCAGGACTGAGAAGAACGTACATAGGAAGAAAAGAGAGATAAAAACCAAGGCAGATGAAATGACAGCCACCATGGGCAATACCTTTCACAACACTCCAGATGCCCAGAGAGAGCCTGAGGGAATTTGCTTTAAATGCATGAAGACTGGACATCAGGCAAAAGACTGAAGCAGATCTCCATTGTCTCTTCTCTTCTCTGTCAGGGATTGACATGGACCCCTGGTGTTAGAGCACTGACTGTCCCAAGTGTCAGAGGAGATATGGACCCTGATGGCCATGGAGGAAAAGGATGACTAGGGAGACCTGGGGAGAGTCTCATCGCCCCCACAAATCAACATCACTATCACCACTGAAGAAACCTGGCTAACTTTGGACATGATCAGTAAGCAATTTACCTTTTCATAGATACGAGGGCTACTAATATCCTAAATGAATTTGCAGGTAAGTCATTCTCTCAGCTTACAATTGTTAATGGAGCTGTTGCAATTTGTCTTCATGTTGCCAATAAATTCACAACCAAACTGCTTAGGAGAACAAGAGGTCTCGTTCTTGCTTACGATTCCTTTACAGTTCATAGTCCAGCTTAGCAGGAGAGCTCATACCAGCACCAGGAGCTGAGGGGACGGGTCATAGCATATCCACAGGGATTGCTGAGAGAGAGGCAAACCACATTTGCCAGACTGCGAATCTACCAAGGTATACCAAAGTATGCCAAAGTACTGAATCAGCTCCCTCCATTTTATCCACCTCCCCAGGGAATGGTCCCACCCACCATGGGCTGCATCTTGTCTTATCAATTACAACATTTTCCACAGGCTTCCTCTAGGCTTGCTATTTCTTCACAGATGTGCTTAAAAGCTCAACCTTTAATTGCCAATTTGATATTTGTACTTATCTAGTACAGGCATGAAAAGCAGAATAAAAACATCTAATCTCCCTAAATAAATAGCAGTGATTCACTTCAAGGGCCACTGGCTACAATACAGTCAGACAAAAATTTTCAAAATGCATTTGTTCTGTCTCAGGATCTGCTCTTAGGTTTCTGTATAACAAATGCCTCCCATAAAGCATCTCAAAAAGGGTCTTTTTAAAATTTCAGATAGAAAATGTTGAAATTGGCTACTCAGGTTTCCCTATCCAAGACTGTAGCCCCACTAATCCCAAAATCAATCCCAGGGAACAGATATTAATAAAGACGTGGAAACAGAACTCCCCAATCAGACCAACTTATATCAAAATGAAAGGGACCCTATACTAACGGCCAAAAAATGTCCCGGGTAGACAGCTAGACTTATCATTCCAGGAAGACCATCCCATCAACTCCAGAGGCAACTGAAGTAACCTGATTCTGATGGCCACAGTGTGGCCGTTGACCGTGATACTAATCTTAAATTTCTTGCTCTTTCTTTCTGTTGAGTTGCAGCTGCCCAAAGAGCCCGCTTTGGTTAATCGAGCTGCATCTCTTTAAATCTCATGAAGCCCTGCTGGTTATGCATGTCCGCCCTGGGAAAGCACTGTGTGCAGTCCACAGCAGCACAGGGCTGGACGTTAGCAGAGGCTTCTTCACAGGGAAGCCCACAGGTTCACTCCTTCCGAAAGCCTGCCAGTTACTGGCAATCAGTCCAGGGGGGAGGAGTGGGAAGTTACTTGGATGCAGGGTCCATTTCTGAATTAACCCAAAGGTGGTAATATCTTCCTTCCCAGTGGGCCCTTATTCACACATCTTGCCTGGGACCATTCAATTCCCTTTCTGCCAAGCCAATAAGAGATGGCTTAGGTCTGTGGGTGGAAAGCTGTCTAACAGTTCCTGCAGGTCCATTTTCCTCATGGGAAGCCTCAGACTGGTTAATTATTCTGCAGGAATTGATCTTAAAGACTGAACAATATCCTCTCCTGCACTTCTCCTTTTTCAATAATTCTTGTAGTTGGCTCAGCTCAGGCTTCTGCTGGGGAAGACCCTCATGTGGGGACCAACCCAAATTCTTTTCCTATAGAGGTCTCCTGATGATAGCTGTTTTCCTCTTATTGAACATTAGTACAACTCCTCTAGGCCCCTATGGAATTAAAAAAGAAAAGACATTTTGTATTTCCAAAGGCTAGATAATCAGGGCTGGAGAGATGGCTCAGGGGTTAAGACTGTGCTTTGCAAGCAGAGGTCCTGAGTTCAGATCGCAGGTCCCACTTAAAAACGCCAGGTGGGGGCTGGAGAGGTGGCTCAGGGGTTAAGCCTCCGCCTTGCAGGCGGAAGGTCCTGAGTTCGGATCCCAGATCCCACGTATAGACACCAGGCGGAAGCGGGGGGCGGCCTGCGCTTCTGGTCCTGGTGGGGCGGAGCCTGTGAATCCCAGGGCAGAAGGAGGTGGAAGCGTCCATGGTGGTTCGCGAATTCGTCCGTGATTCTACACACACACACAGACACACACACACAGACACACACACACAGACACACACACACAGACACACACATGCGCACGCACATACACACGCACATGCGCACAGTTGAATAAATAATAATAATAATAAAGATATTAAAAAAAAAGATCTTTAAAAAACGCCAGGTGACCTGTACTTTTGGGCCCTGGTGGGCAGAGCCTCGGAAATCCTAGGGAGAAGCATAAAGGCAGTAGAGGCAATCAGGATGATTCTCGAGGTCACCCTTGGCCCTTCACAGGGACACACAGTGCCCTCTGATGTACACACTCACATACACACACACACACACACACACACACACACACACACAATAAAGTTAAAAAGCAAAGGCTAGACAATCATGCTCCGCTGAAGCAACCTAAAATCTCTCCTTCACTCAGCGCAAGTTTGGCAACACTGGGAGTAACCCCATAAAGGCTAAACCCCGATATACCTGCTAGCTGGAGCCCCTATTGACCTCAACATAATTGGCCACATGCAAATCCTCACATAACCATGCTTTACATTTTACATCTTACTTTTGATTAAAAAATCCTTTTATAAATTCTTTATGTGTATCATACATGAATATACTAAACTTATAATATTTTCACATCCTTAAACCCCAGTCCCATTCCCCTTCCTCTTCCCAGTACATTTTACATCTTAGAACCAGGTTACCCAATTTGCAGGGTCTCTGTTGGATTTGTAGACAAGACACCTTCTTAATATTGCCCCCCTTTTGGAGAGGTACATACTCCTGGGGTTAGTAACACCAGATGTGTCTACTACTTGGAATAATGCTTCCTTGCCTTTCTCAATATAGAAAAACCCATCCTCACAAATGAGCAGCACTTCCAATCCCATTGGCAACAGCTCTAAGTGACTTACTTTTGACAGGTGGCTTGGCAACTGGCAAAAACTTCACTATATACCCCATAGCAGTTGTCAAAGGAAACTATCATGACCATGAGGGGGACTCCACAGAGTCTAACTCAAATTTAGGATCAAATAGACTCCCTTGCAGGAGCGGTCCTCTAAAAGCACAACGAAACATTGGGCTGGAGAGATGGCTCAGGGTTAAGCCTCTGCCTTGCAAGCAGAGGAATCTGAATTCAGACCCTCAGATCCCATGTAAATACACTGGGCAGTTATGGCATCAGCCTGCATTCCTGGCCTGGGAAATCCCAGAGCAAAGCAATAAAGGAGGTCAAGCAATCCAGGATGATTCCTGAAGTCACCCTTGGGCCTCCACAGGTGCATACAGTCAAGTGCCCTCTGACACACACACACACACACACACACACACACACACACACACACACGTACAACAAAATATTTTAAAAATCCTCAGAGAAGCAGATCTGATTGAGAAACGGGGCAAGATTTTCAGTTCCAAACTGGAACAGCTGATTGCTCTCATCATGTCTTCCCTTGGTAGTGCCCTTACCTCATTCTCTTGGACCTCCTCTTCTCAATGAACTTCCACAGCTCATTCTTTCAGAATTCAACAGGTACAATTACAGATGGTCCTGCAACAACTGCTATAGAAACATCCAAGAGGGGACACTTGTGTGAACTTGGCTTAGGGGAAACATCTGTTTGAATTCTCTGGACTAACAAGCTGGGCAGTTTCATGGATACTCTCCAATGGGGTCTCGGGAACTATAACAGATTTAAGGACAGAATAGGAGAGAGTATTTCTGACCTAATCAGTTCTATGTCCCTCCTCAGCTTAAAGCAGCTATAAGAAAACGGATCTTCTGCCTTCAGCTCCCTTAATGAATCAGGAAGAAAAGTTTGTCTGGGGGAAGTCAATGAAAGCATATGGAAAAGCTTAGGAACCTGGGACTCCCATTTAGTTTGGGCTAAACATTACCACCACCACCCCAAATACACAAACTGGCAATGAATTTGGCAGCTTAGATCCTTTACTACATGTACTATGTTCACATACAATGTTCTAAACAATGTACCTAGCAATCCCAGACCCCTACATGCCCAGGCTACATGTACATCCCTCTTTAAACAATGGTATAGGTTTCCTTCCCCCTCACCTGGCAACATGAAATTTACTATTCAAATGCATTCCCAGCATAGCCAGGTGGAAAGAATGGGAGAGCTGATCTGGCTTGAACTGGTTTTGGGTAAATGCACAATAAGGCTACAATATACCCTCAAGTAACCGTTTAGAAAAAAATCGCCTATTTATTATCATAAGTTTATGCAGAGCTTACCACACATGTGATCAAAATCTAGTGCACTGTAGGAAGGTACATACACAGAAGGAAAAAAGAGTAGATAACCTAATTTATCAATCAAAACAGAGAACCACCCACACTATGCCCCTTACTAATCAGCCAATTTCCTTAAAAAGGATCCCATAGAAAAGAGACTCAGGCGACAACTTGGTATCCTTGAAACTCTTCAGTCTTGCAGGGTATCCTGACTTTACTATCACTTTGCTCTGAATAAAGGTTTTCTTTTTGCTGATTGTGAAAATCTGTGTGGACTTCTAATACACTCTTGACTAAGAGTCTAAGAACCTGGAAAACACTTGGTCCAGATCCCAACCACCAGTAACAGAAGTACAGAGCTGTACAACTTTTCCAGACATTATGAATCTCAGATGACGGACAATTTAGATACAGGTTGTGATATTAACCTTGTTGGAATTTGGTTTTAATGTTGACTTCTGTGTCTTGATGTTTCCATTAATAAGAATGTTTATCCTCTGCTGTTATATATCAGAAGTATTTAACTTGCCCTTTTTATTTTATAGGAGCTTACAGCTAAGACTTTGGACTTCTAAAGTTTTGGAACTGGGCTATTAATGATGATGAAAATTTGAGTGTTGCACTATGGGAGCTATTAATGTTAAGCTATTGAAACTTTTAAAATTGGACTGGATACATTTTATATTGTGTGGTGAATGTAAGTCCTTGGGGAACAAAGGGTGAGAAGTTATGGTTTACAAGTAATGTATTTGCATGTCAAATTGGAGTGTGACAGTTTCAGATGTCAACTTTTCACTTGAGATATGGGCTGCCTGGCAAACCTATTATGCCAATTAGATACTGGTGTCAACTTGGCAATTTGAAAGATGAACCTTTAGGCAGATTTATGAAGAATTATTTAGTTAAAATAAGCCCAAGGCAAATCTGTGAGAGATTATCCAAATGATGTGGGAAGACCCAGCCAGTGGTAAGTGGGACCGTTTCCAAGGTAGGTGGACAAGATTGAGAGAGCTGGTTGAGTGTTTTGTCAGAATAACAAGTTAAGAAGTATGACTCTGTCTCAGTTCTTCCTGTGGATATAATGTGAACAGCTCCCTCTGTTCTTGATAATGGTTTAAACTGTTCTGCATGGCTGATGAACTGTAACCAAGATCATAAATTGAAATAAATCCTTTGTTAAGCTGTTCTTTTTTTATTTTATAGGAGCTCATAGTTAAGAGGATTTGAAGTTTTAAAGTGCTTGAACTGAACTATTAATGATTATGAAGATGATGAAGATAGATTATGGGAACTGTTAATGTGAGACTATTGAAACTTTTAAAATTGGACCAAATGGATTTTGTATTGCTGAAAAGATCCCAAAACAAGGGCATTAATTCAGCAATGGGGAGATGAAACTGATGCACTTGGTACCAGAAGAATGGGTGTGCTGAAAAGCTACACACCTATTAAGTATTATTTCGATAGGGCAGGCCTCTGGCAAGCCTGTAGGAGGTGTCTTATTTGCATGATTGATGTGGGACGACTTAGTTTACAGTGGGTGGGATCATTCCCTGGGCAGTATAATATGGAGAGAGCTGGTTAGCATTGTTGGAAAACAGCAAACTAGTAGGCAACACTAGTCCTTGCCTACTCTGCTCTTGCTGTGACTATGGTGTGGCCAGTTCCCTTAGTCCCTGGTGCTGATATAACACACCTGACATGATGAACTATAACTGAGACTCATGAGCATGCATAAATCCATTGCTTAGATCATAAATAGTTATTACAGCAACAGAATATGAAATTAAAACAGATAGTAGTGAGACAGATCTTTAGGCATGTTTGGGAGGGTATTGTGGATGCTATCCTCCAAGCATGACATAATCATCACCCCTTTGAACTCTCAGAAGCTCTGATTACCCTCAGGAGATCTGTACAATACTGGACCCATTAGCTTTCTATCCAGGAGGTGGCAGATGGGTTTCACAGGGCCCACACCTTCCCACAGTTATATAGGCAGGTAACAGTTGTTAGAGGGATGGGTTCATGAGACCACACCCCTGCTTGAGGATATATAAGCAACTAACAGCTGCTGAGAGACATTTTCTTCAGTGTTGTAACCATTCAACAAGTTGCCCATGTTCCTATATAAATAGTCTCAAACTCAGCGGTTCACCAAGTTAGTCTTGACAGGAATCACTTCTTTGGTCTGTCATCAGTGGCCTATCTGGACTGAATAAATATGTGCTTATTACTCTAGGAAAAATTTATGCAATATTTGACACCCAAACAGAAATCACAGAACCAAAGATGAGTTTGCATTGTTTCTATTATGTATAATGAGACTTGCAACCGAAGTTAAGCAGTGTGAGGGCAGAGGACCCATGGGAGCAATCTCAATGTGGCCAGTTGTCTTAATTTATTAACTTTAAAAATATATCTGTCTTAATTTCTTTTTTAATAATATATTTTATTTACAGGTACACTGGTCCTCTCCCTTCCTCCACCTCCCTCCAACCCCCTTACTCTCCCCTCTCTTCCCCCTTCCCTCCCCACCCCCAATCCCCGGAGCATCCTTTAATGTGCATGCCAAACTCTCCTCTGGGTCCTCCTGTCCGATGAGGTGCAAGGACCCAGGGGCATTTCCCAGAACCCTTTCCTGTGTTTCCCTTCAGCTTAGGAACACTACTGTGACTGTCAGTCCCTAGCCTCCAAGGATCCTAGTGCCTTTAGTCCATGCTAGACATTGTGGGGACAATAATGTATTGGACATAGCGCAGGTCATGCAAAGTCCTATTATGATTGCTTCGGCCCTAACTTGTGTGGAGTATCTTGCATATCATGACTCCTCCCATCCTTGTGCTCTTACAATCTTACCGCCCCCTCTTCCGCAAATTTCCCTGAACTTCAGGATGGGGAGAGATTAGGCTGGCCCAGTTCCAGGAGGTTGATATAGAGTCTCTGATGTTCTGAATTATGGTTTGTTGATTTTTTTTTCAGTTTTGCTGCTCCTGCAATGCTCTTGGCTCCATCCTGACGGGTATCGGATGTCACCCCCTAGCCAGAGATAAAAACCTGTTAAATTAGAGTCTTGTTATAAGAGTATAGTCAAAGGTAGATGGAATAAAAGTAGGAGACTGTGGTGAGAGAGGGGTCATTCACTCATTTGCAAAATGGTTACTTTCTATCTGGCAGCCTATATGCCCTCCCCTTCTGGTGAAATCATACCCCATCAATTGCAAATGATCAGGAAGAAAAGTCTGTGTACTTAACCAGATGTCTCATTACTTACTTGCAGTCCTTGATGGTGGCCTATTTTCTCTGCTGTAACATGGTCCCCTCTCTCCTTGTTTCTGGTGGGGCCCTCCTTCCACATCCCTCCTGTTTGTAATCTTTACAATTACTGTAGGTATTACAGAGATTTGTCTTTGAGTGTTTCTAAGTGGGTTTCGTACTAGGATCCACCTATTAGGGAGTACATATGGTGCTTAATTTTCCGTGTCTGGGATACTTCACTTAATTGTTTTTAATTCCATCCATTTCCTGGCAAATTGCATTAATTCATCATTTTTGATGGCTGAGTAGTATTCCATTGTATAAATGTACCACATTTTCCTTATCCACTCGTCAACTGTTGGACATTTGGGCTGATTCCATGACTTTGCTATTGTAAACAGTACTGCTATGAACATGGCCGTGCTTGTGCTATTGAGGTGAATTTTTGCTGTATGGGGGGTTATTCCCAAAAGTGGTATAGCAGGGTCATATGGCATTTCAATCTTTAACTTCATTAAGAATCGCCAGATGGCTTGCCAGAGTGGTTGTATGAGCCTGCATTCCCACGAGCAATGTAGGAGAGTTCCCCTCTCTCCACATCCTCTCCAGCATTTGGTGTTGTTTGTATTGTGGATTTTTGCCATCCTGACTGGGGTGAGATGATATCTCAGGGAGGTTTCGATTTGCACTTCCCTGATGGCTGAGGATGCGGAGGATTTTTTAAGATATTTGTTAGACATTTCAATTTCGTCTCTGGTAAAGTTTCTTTTAAGTTCCTAGGCCCATTTTTTAATTGGCACATTTGTTTCCTTGGTGTTCAGTTTTCTAAGTTCTTTGTGCACTCTGGATAATAGAGCTCTATCAGGTGTATGGTTAGTGAAGATTTTCTCCCATTCTGTGGGTTGCCTTTGTGCTTGAGTTACAATCTCTTTAACTGAACAGAAGCTCTTTAATTTCACAAGATCCCAACTGTTGAGTGATGGTTGTAGTTGACTGTGCTATTGGATGTCCCTTTAGGAACTGTTGGCCTAGCTCAATCAGCTCGAGTGAGTTCCCTATCCTTTCAACTATGGTTTTTATAGTCTCTGGCCTGATATCAAGGTCCTTGATCCATTTGGAATTAAGTCTTGTACATGGTGACAAGTACGGGTTCAGTTTTAATCCTCTGCATGTGGATATCCAGTTTTGCCAGCACTATTTGTTGAAAATGCTGTTTTTTTTCCATTGGATTTTTTGGGCCCCTTTGTCAAAGATCAAATGGCTGTAGTTGTGTGGGCATATATCTGGGTCTTCAAGCCTTATCCATTGATCTGTGTGTCTATTTTGGAGCCAATACCAGGCTGGTTTTACAACTACGGATTTGTAGTATAGACTAAGGTTTGGTATGGTGATACCTCCAGCCGTGTTTTTGTTACTCAGGATTGTTTTTGCTATCCTGGGTCTTTTGTGCCTCCATATGAATTTTGAGATTGTTTGGTCAACTTCTTTAAAGAATTGCTTTGGGATTTTAATTGGTATAGTATTGAATCTGTATATTGCCTTTGGTAGGATGGTCATTTTTATGATGTTGATTCTGCCAATCCAGGAAGAGGGGAGGTCTTTCCACCTTCTGGTGTCTTCTGCAATTTCTTTCATTAGGGTTGTAAAGTTTTCATTATAAAGGTCTCTTACTTCCTTGGTTAGGTTTATACCAAGGTATTTCATTTTTTTAGGGGCTATAGTAAATGGGATTGTTTCTCTCAGTGTTTTCACTTCTTTCATTCTGGGCATATAGGAAGGCCACTGATTTTTGTACATTTATTTTGTATCCTGCCACCCTGCTGAACTTCTGTATTAGTTCCAGGAGCTTCCTGGTGGAGTTTTTGGGATCCCTCAGGTATAAGATCATGTCATCTGCAAATAGAGATAGCTTGACTTCTTCCTTGCCGGTTTGAATCCCTCTTATGTCCCTTTCTTGTCTTATGGCTTCAGCTAAGACTTCAAGTAAATATTGAATAGAAGTGGTAAGAGTGGACAGCTTTGTCTATTTCCTGATCGAAGTGGGAATGCTTCAAGTTTTTCCCCATTGAGTATAATCCTTGCTGTGGGCTTGTTGTATACAGCTTTTATTATGTTGATAAAGGTTCCTTCCATTCCAACCTTCTCTAGGGTTTTGATCATAAAGGGCTGTTGGATCTTGTCAAAAGCTTTTTCTGCATCTATTGAGAGTATCATGTGGTCTTGAACTTTGGACTGGTTTATATGGTGAATTACATTTATTGATTTGCGTATGTTGAACCAACCTTGTGTGCCTGGGATAAGTGCTACTCGATCCCCATGGATGATCTTTTTGATATGTTTTTAAATCTGATTTGCTAAGACTTTGTTGAGAATCTTTGCATCTGTGTTCATCAGAGAGATTGGCCTAAAGTTTTTTAAGTGTATCTTTATTAGGTTTTGGAATTAATATGATATTAGCTTCATGGAAGGAATTTGGTAGTGTACCTTCCTTTGCTATTTGATGGAATAGTTTAAGTAGTATTGGTGTTATTAGCTCCTTAAATGTCTGGAAGAACTCTGTGCTGAATCCATCTGGTCCAGGACATATTTTGGTAGGAAGATTCAATATTACTTCCTCGATTTCCTCATATGTTTTAGGACTATTTAAATGATTCACATCTTCCTGATTCAATTTAGGTAAGTTGTGTTTACTTAGGAATTCATCCATCTCTTTTGTGTTGTCAAATTTCACAGAGTATAAGTTTTTGAAATATGACATTATAATTATCTGGATTTCTTGGGTATCAGTAGTGATAACTTCATTTTCATTTCTAATTTTGTTAATTTGGGCTTTCTTTCTGTTCCTTTTGGTTAATTTAGCTAGGGGTGTATCAAACTTATTGATTTTTTTCAAAAACCAGCTTTTTGACTGGTTGATTTTCTGTATCGTTTTCCTAATCTTGATTTCGGATAATTCTCCCCTTATTTTGCTAATCTCCTCCCTTCTACTGCTTCTGTGATCAGATTGCTCCAGTGCCTCTAAAGCTTTAAGCCGCATTGTTAAGTTATTTATTTCTGATGTTTCCATTTTTTTTTTGATGTAGGTATTAAGAGCTATGAACTTACCTCTTAGGACAGCTTTCATTGTGTCCTAGAGATTTTGGTAAGTTGTATTTTCATTATCGTTCACTTTCAGGAAATCTTGAATTTCCTTTGTAATTTCTTCCTGAATCCTATTCTCATTCAGCATCATAGTGTTAAGTTTCCAGGAATTAGCGTGTTTTCTATTGCTTGTTGTTTTGTGTATGTCAAACTTTAGGTCGTGGTGATATAAGGTATAAGCTAGAATTTCAACTTTCCTGTATATGTGGAGATTCGTTTTGTGGCCCAATATGTGATCTATTTTGGAAAAAGTTCTGTGTGCTGCTGAGAAAAATGTGTATTCTTTGGTGTGTGGATGAAAAGTTCGATAGAGATCTGTAAGGTCCATTTCAGAAAGGGTTTGATTAAGCTCCAAAGTGTCTCTGTTAAGTTTTTTACCTGTTGATCTATTCCATGTTGAGAGGGCAGTGTTGAAATCCCCAAGAATTTTTTTTGGGGATTGATTTCTCGCTTTAGACGTTGTAAGGTTTGCTTAATGAACGTGGGGGGGGGGGCGTATTGGGTGCATATATGCTCAGTATTGTGAAGTCTTCCTGGTGAATTATACCTGTGACTAAAATGTAGTATCCATATGTATCTCTTATGATTTTTTTTGGTTTGACGTCCACGTTGTCCCATAGCATAATGGCTATCCCTGCCTGTTTTCTGGTTCCATTAGCTTGCAGAATTTTTTACCAGCCTTTTATTTTTAGGATGTGCCTATCTTTTGTGGTGAAATGGGTTTCCTGGAGGCACCAGATTGATGGATTGTGATTTTTATTCCAAGTTTATAATTTGTGTCTCTTGATTGGTGAGTTAATTCCATTAACATTTAATGTTATACATTAAAAAGATCATTCACAGGGACCAAGTAGGCTTCATCCCCGTCACACAACGTTGGTTCAACATGCGCAAATCAATAAATGTATCCCCGTCACACAACGTTGGTTCAACATGCGCAAATCAATAAATGTAATTCATCATGTAAACCAGTCCAAAGTCCAAGACCACATGATTCTCTCAATAGATGCAAAAAAAGCTTTTGACAAGATCCAACAGCCTTTTATGATCAAAACGCTAGAGACAGTAGGAATGGAAGGAACCTTTATCAATATAATAAAAGCTGTATACAACAAGCCCATAGCAAGGATTATGCTCAGTGGGGAACAATTGGAAGCATTCCCACTTCGATCAGGAACTAGACAAGGCTGTCCACTCTCACCACTTCTATTCAATATTGTACTTGAAGTCTTAGCTGAAGCCATAAGACAAAAAAGGGATATAAGAGGGATTCAAACCGGCAAGGAAGAAGTCAAGCTATCCCTATTTGCAGATGACATGACCTTATACCTGAGTGATCCCAAAAACTCCACCAGGAAGCTCCTGGAACTAATACAGAAGTTCAGCAGGGTGGCAGGATACAAAATAAATGTGCAAAAATCAGAGGCCTTCCTATATGCCCAGAATGAAAGAAGTGAAAAAACACTGAGAGAAACAATCCCATTTACTATAGCCCCTAAAAAAATGAAATACCTTGGTATAAACCTAACCAAGGAGGTAAAAGACCTTTACAATGAAAACTTTAAACCCTAAAGAAAGAAATTGCAGAAGACACTAGAAGGTAGAAAGACCTCCCTTGTTCCTGGATTGGCAGAATCAACATCGTAAAAATGACCATCCTACCAAAGGCAATATACAAATTCAATGCTATACCAATTAAAATCCCAAAGCAATTCTTCAAAGAAGTTTACCAAACAATCTCAAAGTTCATATGGAGGCACAAAAGACCCAGGATAGGAAAGACAATCCTGAGTAACAAAAACACTGCTGGAGATATTACCATACCAAATCTAAGTCTATACTACAAATCCATAGTTATAAAGACAGCCTGGTACTGGCTCCAAAATAGACACACAGATCAATGGATAAGGATTGAAGACCCAGATATAAGCCCACAAAATTACAGCCATTTGATCTTTGACAAAGGGGCCCAAAAAATCCAATGGAAAAAAAAAACAGCATCTTCAACAAATGGTGCTGGCAAAACTGGATCTCCACATGGAGAAAGATTAAAGCTGGACCCGTACTTGTCACCATGTACAAGACTTAATTCCAAATGGATCAAGGACCTTGATATCAGGCCAGAGACTATAAAAACCATAGTTGAAAGGATAGGGAACTCTCTCGAGCTGATTGGGCTAGGCCAACATTTCCTAAACAGACATCCAATGGCACAGTCACTGCTACCAACTCTCAACAGTTGGGATCTTGTGAAATTAAAGAGCTTCTGTTCAGATAAAGAGATTGTAACACGAGCTCAAAGGCAACCCACAGAATGGGAGAAAATCTTCACTAACCACACATCTGATAGAACTCTGTTGTCCAGAGTGCACAAAGAACTTAAAAAACTAAACACCAATGAAACCAATGGCCCAATTAAAAAATGGGCCCTGGAACTCAAAAGAAACTTTACCAGGGATGAAATTAAAATGTCTAACAAATATCTTAAAAAATGCTCCACTTCCTTAGCCATCAGGGAAATGCAAATCAAAACCTCCCTGAGATATCATCTCACCCCGGTCAGGATGGCAAAAATCCACAATACAAACAACAACAAGTGTTGGAGAGGATGTGGAGAGAGGGGAACTCTCCTACATTGCTGGTGGGAATGCAGGCTCATACAACCACTCTGGCGAGCCGTCTGTAGATTCTTAAAGAAATTAAAGATTGAAATGCCATATGACCCTGCTATACCACTTTTGGGAATAACTCCCCATACAGCAGAGGTTCACCTCGATAGCGCAAGCACGACCATGTTCATAGCAGCACTGTTTACAATAGCAAAGACATGGAATCAACCCAAATGTCCAAACTGTGGTACATCTATACAACGGAGTACTACTCAGCCACCAAAAATGATGAATTACTGGAATTTGCTGGGAAATGGATGTCATTAGAAACAATTATATTAAGTGAAGTATCCCAGGCCCAGAAAATTAGCGCTGTATGTACTCCCTAATAGGTGGCTCCTAGTACCAAACCCACCCAGCCCACCTAGAGACAGTAATTCCAAGGATTGTGAACAGGAGGGATGGGGTAGGAGGGCCACACCAGAAACAAGGAGAGAGGGGACCATGTTACAGCAGAGAAAATAGGCCTCCATCAAGGATTCAAATAAGTAATGAGACATCTGATTAAGTTCACAGACTTTTGTTCCTGATCATTTACTACTGAGGGGGTATGATCTCACCAGAAGAGGAGGGCATATAGTCTGGCAGATAAAAAGTAACCATTTTGCAAATGGGTGATAGACCCCTCCCTCACTGTGGTTTCCCACTTTTATTACATCTACCTTTGAATGCGCTTTTATCACAAGACTCTAGTTTAACAGCTTTTTGTCTCTGGCCAGGGGGTGACATACAATGCCCACCAGGATAGAGTGAAGGGCATTGCAGGAGCAGCAAAACTGCAAAAGAAAATCAACAAACCACAATCCAGAACTTCAGAGACTCTATATCAACCACCTAGAACTAGGCCAGACTAATCTCTCCCCATCCTGAAGCTCAGGGAAATTTGCGGAAGAGGGGGCGGTAAGAGTGTAAGAGCAAAAGGATGGGAGGAGCAATGATATGCAAGATACTCCATACAAGTTAGGGCTGAAGCAATCTTAATTGGACTTTACATGCCCTGCGCATTGTCCAACACACTATTGACCTCACAAAGTCTAGCATCTGCTAAAGGCACCAAGATCCTTGGAGGCAAGGGATTGGCAGCCACAGCAGTGTTCCTATACCTAAGGGGAACACGGGAAACGGTTCAGGGAAAGGCCACTGGGTCCTTGTACATCATCGGAGAGGAGGGTCCAGAGGAATATCAGGCATGGACAAGAAAGGACTCTCTGGGAATTGGGGCGGGAGGCACTGGGGGATGGGGAGGGAGGGTGGTGGGGAGGGGGAGCAAGGGGTACGGGGGGAGGAGGAGGGAGGGAGGGAACTGGTGTACCTATTAAGTTTGTATGAGCTGAAATAATAATAAAAATGTATTAATAAAAAAACATTTAATGTTATAATGAAGAAACTATTTTTAATTCCGGACATTTATTATGTTTAGTGGCTTTTGTAAGTGTATTGTTTCACTTTTAGGTTTTGGTGGTATTATACTTCCCTTCTGTTCTCCTGGATATGCCTGTATTTTTCTTCAAGCTTGAGTATCATCTCTAGCATTTTTTGAAGGCCTGATTTGGTGGACATGTATCCCTTCAAGTTGTCTTTGTGGTGGAAAATGTTTCTTTCTCCCTCGATCATGACGGATAGTTTTGTGGCTTATAGCAGCCTGGGTTGACATTTTTGCTCATTCAATACTTGAAGTACGTCTTTCCAAGTTCTTCTTGCTTTTACTGTTTCCATTGAGAAGTCATTTGTTATTTTAATAGGTTTACCTTTAAAAGTGACTTGTTTTTTTTCCCTTGAAGCTCTCAGCACCATTTCTTTATCTTGAATGTGGAGTGTTTTACCTATTATTTGCCGTGGTGAGTTTCTATTTTGGTCATATCTGTTTGGGGTGTGGAATACCTCTTGTATATGGATGGGCCTCTCTTTTTTTAGATGAGGAAAGTTTTTCTTGACGATAGTTTGAAAAATTTCCTCAGGTGTGGTATGTTGGGATTCTTGCTCTGGTATTCCTTGAATATGCATGTTAGGCTTCTTCAGGGTGTCCCATAACTCTTGAATATTTCTTTCAAAAGAGTATCTTTTTGGCTTTAACAACCTCTTCCATTGAGCTGGTTAATAATCCCCTTTGTCTTCAAGTTCTGAAATTCTATTTTCTGCTTTGTTAGTTCTGCTGAGAAGACTCTCTGTTGAGTTCTGGGTTGAAGATAACTTGTCTTTTAATTCAGTTTTAAACTCTGCTTGAGTCTGTTTTAACAGCTTATGCCTATTTTTGTTTCTTGAACTGTTTTCCTCAACTCCTCCAAGTGTCTGTTGTGTTCCTCTTCAAAGTGATTGATGCGGTTATTTAATTCCTCCCAGATTTCCTCTTTCATAGTATTGAACATGGTAATGATCATGTTTTGAAAGTCGTTATCCTGGGTCAGGCTTTCTTGGCTATTTTCCGTGAGTTTGTTCTGGTTGGAATCTATCATTATGGGATTACTTCCTTCAATGGGAGATTTGTTTTCTTGGGTTTTGGTTCTCATGGATTTGCTCTTTGATTTGGGCATTGTCGTTTTAACTTTTAAGACCTTCTTTCAATTTCTGTGCATTTTTCACTGAACTGAATTATTTGGCCTGGAGCAGCTCCTACTCCAGCTGACTGGTGGGAAGAGCTGGGACCAGTGGGCTGCCTGAGGTTTGTGGGTGGGCGGGGGTGGGGGGGTATCTAGGTCGCTGTGAGTCCCGGCTGGACTGCGTGCATCCCAGGCGGGTGGGGAAAGGGAAGAGGTGCCGGTGACGGCGTGCTATTTAAGCTGGGGAGCTGAGGCGTGGCCTAGGGGATCCTCTCCTGCCCCGCGCAGTGCTGTCTCCGGCTGGCTGGTGGGAAGAGCTGGGGCCAGTGGGCTGACTGAGGTTTGTTGGTGGGTGGGGGGAGCTTACCTAGGTCTCTGTGATTCCCGGCTGGACTGCATGCCTCCTGGGCGAGTGGGGAAAAGGCCTGTCTTAATTTCTTAACTTTGTTGTTGTAAATAAGACCTGACCCAAACAAGAAGAGAAAAAGGGATTCTTTTTTTTTATTATTATTATTATTATTTATTCAACTGTGTGTATGTGCGCGCCTCGCATGTGTCTGTGTGTGTGTGTATGTGTGTGTCTGTGTATGTGTAGAACCACGGACGAATTCGCGAACCACCATGGACGCCTCCACCTCCTTCTGCCCCGGGATTCACAGGCTCCGCCCTACCAGGACCAGAAGCACAGGCCGCCCCCCCGCTTCCGTCTGGCGTCTATACGTGGGATCTGGGATCCGAACTCGGGACCTTCCGCCTGCAAGGCGGAGGCTTAACCCCTGAGCCACCTCTCCAGCCCAGGGATTCTTATTCATATTCACAATTCTAAGTTATAGTTGATCATCACTTCAGGAAATTTGATTTCTTGTAGGAACTGAGGGAACGAGACACATCAAATCCATAGCAAAAGCAGAAAGGGGGAAGAACCAATGTATACTAGCTTGCTAACAATATCCAATCAGTCCTCTATGCATCTTATGCAACTGTCCAGTGATAAGGCTAGGTCCTCTCACATAAATTATGTAAGACAACCCCCCCAAAGGCTTATTTAGAGGCCTACATTAACTAAATTAACTTCTCAGTTATGACCAGAGGCTCTATCTCAAGTGTCAAGTTGGCAGTTGAAAATTTTACACTCTCCTACTTGTCAATTTGAAATAATACACACCACTTTTAAACCATAGCCTCTCTCCCTTCATCACCATAGATGTTCAACTTAAAATACAAAATGAATACAGTCCAATTTTTAAGTTTCAATAGTCTAACATTAACAATTCCCATAGTCCAGCTTTAACATTTTCATAATCATTAGTAGTTCACACTTTAAAAGACTAAAGCCTCTTAACTGTATGCTTCTGTAAAATAAAAAACAACTTAAATACCTCCAAAATGTAATAAGGTTCAAAATGGAAGGATCGGGACACAAGATACTATCAAATTAAAATGAAAGAATAATCAAGCAAAAAAAAAAAGACCAAAATCCATCAAGGCAAATACCTCATCCTGTAATTCAATGTCCATCATCCAGGGCTCATAATCTCTAAAAAGTTATATGGATCTGCATCTCCAGCTCTGCTGTCCGAAACACACATAACTTCTCTCTGAGTCAGGTGTAATCTGTACCTCAATCCTTTTGGCACATGTCTCATGACTGTGGCATCTCCAAGATTTTGGGGTTTCCTCTGAATCTTTGAGTTTTACCTTTCTTTGCCAGAATTCAACACTGTCACACAGTGGTAAGCCTTAGTTGCTATCTATGAAACCCTCGATTTTGTATCGAAATCATTACTACTTGGATGCTGCTGCCAAGTTCTGCCACAAAGTTGAGATGCAGCCTGGCCTGCCCGGACTATGGCTGTCAACTTCCATGTGCTGACCCCAGAGAAACACTTTCCTAAGCACCTACTTCAGAAGATCAGGGAAACATTTCAGCTTAAGCCTTCTTCCACTCATTGATTCTGGATTTTCTCAAGATGGAACCTGTGTGGGGGTTGAGGTTTTCCCTTAGGACATATCTCATCCTGTCCCACTGCAAAGCACTAGGTTTGTCTCTAAAGACGTTAATTTCAATAGCTTAAACTGCTTGTGTCTCTTTATCTGAAATTTCAAACCTGCCCGCATAACTCCCTTCCATCAGACTAATCAATCTATTATCTTTAAGTTCAATTCCACCAAGATCCTTGTTCCCCTGTAAAGCCTCACAAAGCAGGCCTCCACAGTTTCTCTCTCTCTCTCTCTCTCTCTCTCTCTCTCTCTCTCTCTCTCTCTCTCTCTCTCGACATTACTAACTTCTGAATGGCCCATTAAGATCTGCCTCTAAAGTTTCAAACTCCTTCACAATTCTCCAACAAAATAGTTCAAAAGGCACAAAAGCCACATGGTCAAGTTCAATACACCAATGACTTAGTTTTATAACCCTGTTGCTGTAGATAATATGTGATCCAAACAACTTAGGGGAATAAAGGTATTATTAAGGCTCATGACTCTATGTTATAGTTCATCATGGCAGATGTGTTATACCAACATCAGCTTGAGGGAACTGGCCACACTATATCCATAGCAAGAACAGAGGGGAAAAGACTAGTGCTGCTCTCTAGCTGTCTCTGCACTCATTACTCAGATTTGGGTGTTAAATAGTGTAGAAATGCCAAAATGTGCTGTAACCTTTTCTCTCATCTATCTACTTAAGGAATGGCCCTACCTACTACAAGCAATTAAAATAGTCTCCTACAGGCAGTCTGTAGGAGGTCTGTCCTTACTAATTCTTGATAGGTATGCCTACAGACCCACCTCTGAAATGTCAAGTTGGCAGCCTGTGATAATTAGGCCTGGGTATCAACTTGACACACCTAGCATTAACTAAGATCAGCCCTAGATCCCATCATCCCATGAAACCGCCATAGATCCCATTGGACCCTCTCAGTAGTGGACCACATAAAACCACAGAACAGAATACAGAGTAGAAGAGGAGAGACTATGAAGCTGTGCTCTTCCCTCCTGCTGCCCGACCCTCCAAGTCTTCAACGAGACTAGAGACTCTCTAAGAATCCTCCAGCCTTCAGCCAGTCATCCTCGGGCCTACTGGACCAAGCAGCTACTGGCAGCCATCGTTGGACTACCTTAGTCATATTTCATAAGCCAACTCAATAAATTCCCTTTATATATATAATATAAATATAAATGTGTGTGTGTGTGTGTGTGTGTGTTCTGTAGATTTTGTGACTCTAGAGAACCCTGACTAATACACAGCCTAAACCAACTCTCATAGTGCTCTTGATGTTTCTTAACCCAATGGAGTTTGCTGCAAAATTAGCCATGACATCTTTCCTGGAAGATCTCTTGACCTATTACTATTGGAGGTTGTGTCCTTCCCATTTCTTCTCAAAGATGGCATTCTAGGAGAGATTTCTCTACAATACAACTTTGTCCAAATAAAACTTACTTCATGTTATTATTTCTCACAGTCCTGTCTTTTCTCCAATCCTCAATCTTTCCATATTACCCAATATAGCAAAAATTTTCTTCTGTTTGTTGAAATAAGATGTTTTATTATTTCAGTTGTGACCTACAAGTATAGGAGTAATTCTAAGATATTTTTGTATATGAAATAAGATATGGAACAAAAATTTAGTCTGCATATGGATATCCAGTTGTTTCAGTTCCAACTGTTGTAAATTCTACTCTTTTTCTACTCTATATATTTGTCATAATTGGTATCTATGGGTTTTTTTTTGAATAGGTGTATTTCTAGACTCCTCTGTTGTATTGATACACTTCCATTGTTAAGCCATTTTTATACTATTCTGATCATTGCCAGTCTATTATTAGCCTTGCAAGTAATGTGATCTCTTCAAATTTGTTCTCCTTCAAAAGTTATTGGTCATTCTATATTCTTTGTACTTATACATGACTGTGAATATTAGTCTGCCATTTTCTGTTTTATAAAAACATTTCTGGGATTTTAATTAGGATCAAATTTAATCTATCAATAAGTTTAAGAAGAATATGCATAATTGACAATATTGACTTTCCTAATAATTGAGTGAGGTGTAGATCTCCTTTAGTTTAGGTCTTCATTAGTTTGTTTCCCCAGTTCTTTGTAACTTGGGATGTCCAGGGATTCTGAATCATTTTGGTCAGGTTTATCCCTCTGCATGTCATGTCTCTAACTTCATTTTCAAATATCACTGTCCTCTCTAAATTTCCAATTGTTTTTTAATGGTATATTAAACTAGAACTAATTGTATATATTGATCTTTTATCTTGTGAATCACACTGAATTCAATTATTAGTTCTAGAAGCACTTTTTTTTTAGATTCGCAGATTACCTGCATAGGTTAAAGACAGTTTTACTTCTTTCTTGCAAATCTTAGGGCCTTTTGTGGTTCTTTATTTTATTTGACAAGTACATGATGTTGACTAAACACTCAATCCCATCAGTATGAACTGAACAGGCACTTTTGCCTTGGCTTCTCTACACCATTAATGCTCAAACCTGGATTGAGCACACTTATATATATAAACAGGCCCTTGAGAGTGTAAGCTGAACTGGGTTGCCCAGGAACCAATGAAACCTGACAACCTGATAGCTATGACTTAAGAAGTGAGGAAGACTGAGAGAAAAGACTGTATTCCTTACATTTGTCATTCTTGGGATCCGTGTGGACCATGTGACTAGCCTGTACTGATGCAGAGAGGTGAGAAATGATGAGTTTGCCACTTTTGGAAGAAGTGCTAAGAAATGCCCCTTTTCTGCATTCAGAACACCTATGCCACCCCTCCCCCAACAGAGGCTTCAAGAGGATGCCTATGCCTTTAAGCTCCTCCCATAGAACTTCACTGGTTAGAGGCGTGGCTTGCTTACCCAATAATGTAAGGGTACCCAACAATGTAAGGGCGTGACTCATTGTCTCAGGGGTATATATAGAGCTGCCCAGCGCTCTGACTGCAGATTATCACCAGTCTCTAGAATGGGGAAGGTGGCTACAAAGCTGTCTGTGCCTTACATGGAGGTTGGGCATGCTACTCCAAGCGTTCAAGGAAAAAAGGAGAAACAAGTTCCTTCTAAGATGAAGCACAAAGTCAAAGTAAGATGAGGATCTTCCTCACGGATCTTCTGTGTCCCCTTGACTTCTCTGCAGAAGACCCCTACCTAGTCCTCCCCTGACACACACCCTTTAGACCACTCCCATTCCCATGAGGTCCCTGTTTTTGCCTCTTCTCTACCTTATTTATCTAAAACTGTGTCTTTTTGTTTTGTTCCCCACTGTTGTCCTTTCAGGTGCCTAGAAGACCAGTGACAAAGGCAAAACGTGTCCCAGAATGGACTTCGAAGAGGATGACTTGTAGGAATCGGTTCAATTCATCTAAACTGAAAAAGGGGATAAGATCATCAAAAGCCTGTCAAGGTCAACGAGCAAAAGATAAACCATCCCAAGAGGAGTGGGAGGATAGTGAAGTGACGGAGGAGGATTACACCATCTCCTCCGATGAAGTGGATGACCAGTAAACACCTCAGAACCATCTTTGAGATTTGACCACTACAATGGTCAATTACAACACAGCTGTTTTCTATATAAAGCACTCAATGATGATGAAAATAAAATCATCCAAAAAAGATGCTTGTGTCTTGTGTGATCTATGATGGCTGGGAGGGAGGAAGAAGGGGGGATGCAGGTATGTGTGGGGGAAGGGAATGGAGGAAGGGAGATGGGTTGTGTGGGGCTGGGAGGGTTGTGGGGGTGGGAACGTACCTTACAGATCCACAGTGAGGAAGACCAAAAGAGAAGGACCTGGTCAGAACATGAAACACAAGACAATGTCTCCTTGAACATTTCAAGGATGCTATTTCTGTGTGTGCTTATACACATGGAGCTGGCTTGCAGGGATGCTAATACGCATTGGCAAGCACCCTTTCCCCAAAGGGACACACTGAATAATTGCCTCCAAGACATCCTCTTCGTAATACTATTTGTTGCTCCCAGTACTACAATGTAAGCAATTAAAGCCCCTTAGAAGAACCGCCATCTTACAACTAAAAGCACCAACAACACTTCGAAGTGCTAAAATAATGAAATAATAAATATAAATAATAAATAAATAAAATAACCCGGGCATCACAAATCCAGCATGGATTTGACCATGTTCTTGCTAAAGCAATTGCAACAGAGAAGTTGGCTACCTGGGGGGGGGGCAGTAATGGAAAGGCTTCATCCTTGGTATAGGCAACAAAAAGGAGCATTGCTTGCAGACACTTGCGCATTCACATGCATTTGTGAGGAACAATGCAGATAGATGATCTGTAAAATGACAAAAAAATTTGCAAAAGTATACAATATCCCAATCAGGATATTGACCTGATTTCCCTCACCAAAGGGGACTCATCACACAACTTTTTAGAAGTATATTGCTTCTGAGCTGGAGAGATGGCTCAGGGTTTAAGACTCTGCCTCACAAACAGAGAGGCCTAAGTTTGGATCCCAGATCCCACATAAAAATGCCAACCAGAAATGGCATCAGCCTGTACTTCTGACCCTGGTGGGCGGAGCCTGGAAAATCCCAGAGCAAAGCAATAAAAGAGGTAGAAGCAATCCAGGATGACTACTAAAATCGTCCTTGGTCCTCCACAGTGACACACAATGCCCTCTGAGACACACACACACACACACACACACACACACACACACACACACACAGGCATTTGCGTTTGCATATGCACACACAAAAAAGAAGTATATTGCTTCCATTCCATCCTACTCTCTTCAGTCTCCTGACAAGTGATCTCTTTTTTTGTTTTTATAATTCCACTATTTCAAACATGTTATTCCTTCTTCAAGCATCACCGTGTTATATACACTTTTTGCTACTGGCCTTTTTTATTTGGCAAACATATCTGAGGCATCACCCACATCATTACATATAAAGGAACAGCTAATTTCTTCTACAGTATTCCCGGAAGATGGATGTACCATGGGTTTTGTTTCTTCTATGCCCTTTAGTCTGCTGAAGGGCATCTGGGCGTGTAAGGAATATTGTGTGAGCATGAGTTATTGGTTCTCTGGGATTAATAAGGAAGGATATAATTGCTCAGCTGTTGGTACTTGTGGGTTTAGTTTCATTTGAATAGATATTATTATTGGGGTGCTTTCAGATTTACAGAAAATTGAACATTTGCACAGGTTCCTCCATATCTCTTCATAACTCAGTAGCTGATTTCTTTCATTTGATAACATTTTATTGGTGGAAGTACTGCAGTTTTCTTTTTCCACTCACCCACCGAGGACCTCTTGGTTGCTTCTATGTTTTATTCATTATAAACAAAGACAATGTTGCAGATACGCTGCATGTTGTTGATAGACTCTGGACAAAACAGTTTTGGAAAACCACATTTTTTTCTCTGGCTTACAACTGTCTGATTCAGTTGTTAGTCCATTTTGGCAGGACAGCTCAAGCCAATACCAGGAGCCAAGGGATATGGCTACACCTTATCCACAGGATTGCCAAAAGAAAGGCAAATGTCTTTTGCCAGACAGCATGTCTGTTCAGGTATGTTCAGATAAAGAATGCCAACTTAACCAGTTCTTTTCACCTGCCCAGGGATCTGTCCCACTTATTAGGGGCTGGGTCTCTCCCCACACCAATTAGATAATCGCCTGCAAGCTTGCTCAGGGTTTAGCTTAGCTACTAAATCTTTACAAACGTGCCCAGTGCTCAGCCTTCAGTTGTCAAGTTGACCCCTGTATCTATGACAGACACTCCAACTAAAGGGAAAGACTTGCTTTCTAGTAGAGATGGAGTGGCCGCAAAACATCTCATTTCCTACAGTTAATGTGTCCCCAGAAGATAATGGAGAGCAGCTTGTATGATATGAGTGCATCCGATGAGGATGCATCCAATGTGTGGAGCGATTCATTTTCTTTCGGCTGCAGGCTAAGCCTCCCACCAGCCGCTTAAGGTTCTTTGCTAGAGTTACTTCCTCCAGCTTGTGCGTCATCTTTCAGAGTGTGGAGGACTTCCAAGAGCTGGCTGAGCTGGAGGTGGGGGCTGGGTTGAGCTCCTAAGGAAAGCAAGGAGGCTGTTCTGGACTGAGGGCTCGACATCACTTTCCCCAAATGTCCAAGGCACATTTGCTTGCTAGGGTTCCATTTACTAAAATCTGTCACTCTGTCAATTAAAAATGCTGAGCCCTGGCCACAGTTGTGAAGAATTAGTACTTGAGTTAATCCCTGAGCAAGCCAGCAGGAGATGATTATCTAATTGATGGGGAAGACCTAGCCCATGGTGGATGGGACTAGACCCTGGGTAAGTGAATGAGATGGAGGGAGCTAGTTAAGAAGTTGGCATCCTTCTAATAGTTGGTCAGACATTCTGGCTTGGCAAGTGAGGGCTGTCCCTCTCGGCAGTCCTGTGGATATGGTGTGGCCAGTTCCTTGGAACTCTGGTGTTGGTATAAGTGATCCTGCCAAGCTGGAGTAAGAAGTGTAACCCGACAATTATAAATCAAAATAAAATTCCTTGTTCCCTTAAGCTGTTTTGTCATGAATTTATCAGCAACATGCAGGCAAAGTGTGACACACCCCCATCTTCATAAGAAAAAGGCTTGAAGAAACCAGAAATCAATAATTCCTCTCCAATCCACAGAGATCATGGGGCAAAACAGTTGTTACATAGCTCTGAAATGATTCCAAACACATGGTTTAGGGTGTGATGTTTTGGTTTGGAGTCCATGTTTTTATTCTACTTTGATCTTTCCTTTGAAAGGACACAGACATTTTCCCAGATAGGCTATGTGGGAAGTCAGAATGTTACAAACCTTATCAGAATGCCCACCCCCTTCATTTGTTAGTTACTGACCTCAGCTGCTGGACTTCAAAACATATATAAACACGAGCTTTGGACTAACACTTGGAGAGCTTAGCGCATGGCAGGCATTCTATTAGCTGTTATCTCAAAGGCCAGGAACTCAAGACAGTCACACCAGGACACACAACAAAGGTCACTTCACAGTGGTCAGGAATCACACAGTCAGAGGCATGCAGGAAGAGGACAAGATAATCTATGCCTCAAGGGCAAACTTCTGGTGACTTGCTTCTTCCCACTAGGCTCCACCCCCTACTTTTCATCACCTTGGAGTCCATCGAGGGTATAGTTCAGAGGTTAATGTCTGGAGGTGTACTTTACTAATCTCCAAATTCTCTGACCCAAATCAAATTGACCCTCGAAATTAACCATCATAGCCAGTTTAATTGAAAATGACAGCAACAACCACCACCATCAGGTAGTCATTTGAACAGGGATGGAGCATCATAGCTAGGCACAGGTGTCAACTTGACAGTTGAGGGTTTGAGCTCTGGGCACATTTGTAAAGAAATTAGTGGTTGAGTTGGGCCTAGAGCAAATCTGCAGGAATTTGTCTAACTGATGGGGAAGGCCCAGTCCATGGTGGATGGGACTAGGCCCTGGAATAAATCATGGAGAGCTGGTTGAGAGAGTTGGCATCCTTCTGTACACTTGGCCATACACACTGGTCTGGCAAGTAAGGATCATCCCTCTCTTAGCCATTATGTAGAGATGGTGTGGCCAGTTCCCTCGGCCCTGGTGTTGGCGTGAGCCCTCCTGTCAAGCTAGACTGGGAACTGTAACTGGACCATCGTAAGAGAATAAACCCCTTGTTCCTTAAGCCATTTGATGATTTATCAGCAACCATGCAGGCGAACAGCTACAGATGGTTTTTATAGGGAAAATCCAAGGATGGCTTAGAATGACAAGTTTGACTACCCCTGGGACCAAGATCCAGTGACCAAGGATACTTCTCCTCCCATTACTCTGTCCTAGAGCTGGAAGGTGGACAATGAATTACAGAAGTCTCCACCTCTGAAACACTGTTGCACTGTGTCAACAGGAGCGCTGCACAGGGAGGATTCCTGGCAACTCACAGTACACTTAGCTGATCAAGCATGCCAGCAAAGGGGACTCCCAGAGAGGTGCCTCAGCTCAGTGCTAGTAAACACTATAGCTGCCACAGGGAAGGTGCCAGTTCATTGGGTACTGCTGGCACTACATGATTTGACAAAAGAGAGTTGGAGAAGTCTTGGTCTGCAGGGATCTAGTGCTGGTGAAGACCCAGCCTGTGGGGACCTAGTGCAGGACAGAGCTCTTTAAGCTACAGCCTATGAGTTTTAAAAATCTTTTTTTAATTGACATATATTGATTATACATAGAAATGGGTTTCAAAAGGACAAAACAATATTCTTTAACCATGTGTGTTCGACTCCCTTCTCTCTCCCTCTCTGCTCCCATTTTCCCCCTTCCTTCCCCTAGACTGTTTCACTTCTACTTTCACATGGTGTGTACACATGGGATTTTATGTATCTATATAAAATCTCGGATCCACCAGTGAGAGAAGACATATGATGTTTGTCTTTCTGGGTATGCATAGAGGAAAGTGTGTGGATGGGGGACTTTACAGACAATACTACCAGGAATTTAAATGGCTGCAGCCACTGTGGAAGTCAGAACGAAGGTTGCTGTTGTTGCTCTTCGTGTTGCAGATATGAAGACGTGAGCAGAACAATTTAGGGGAACAAGGGGCCTATTTCAGCTTAGGATTCTCAGTTGCAGTCATAAGCTTGGCAAGTAGAACTGACCACACCATATGCACAACAAATTCTGGCTTGCCAGCATGCCTGTATGCCAAAATACTGAACCAGCACTTCTCTATGCTATTCACCTGCCCGGGGAATGGGCCCACCCACTATGATGTAGATCTTCCCACAATAGACAATCTCTTGCAGACTTGCTCAGGCTTAACTGAACTCTCTACAGATATGTCCAAAGACTCATCTCTGAATTGTCAAGTTGGCATCTACAACTAACTGCCACAGAGGTTCCTAAACAAAACAAAACAAAAACTAAAAACAGAACTATCATATGACCTAATCAAACTACTCCTGGGCATGTAGCCAAAGGCCTCAAAGTCAGCACACTACAGAGACATCTATACACCTATCCCTGCACATTCATGTTCATTGTGGCACTATTCACAACACCCAATATATGGAATCAGCCTAGGTACCCATAAACATATGAATAGATTAAGAAAATTATATATACATGTACATATATATATAATGTTTTATTGAGTCATTTGTAATAAAAGGTGACATTTTAATTATTAAGTTTATAAAGGACAACAGATTTTTTTTTATTCAATTGTGCATGTGTGTGCGTGTGTATGTATGTGTGTGTGTGTATATAGAACCACGGATGAATTGGGGAACCACCATGGACCGCCTCCTTGTTTACTCTGTCCCGGGATTCAAAGGCTCCCCCCTACCAGGACCAGAAACACAGGCCACCCCCGCTTCCGCCCGACATCCATACGTGGGGTCTAGGATCTGAACTCAGGACCTTCCGCCTGCAAGACAGAGGCTTCACCCCTGAGCCACCTCTCCACCCCCCAACAATCAGATTATTGACAAAGGAAAAAATAGCTTGCTATAATCACAGATCCCGTGGATGGGTAGTACAGGTCCAGCCCTGGGTATTTGAAGAATTCATCAGGCTCTGAGCACAGAAGCTGTCTTGGCTTATCTGGTATTTGATCCTGTTTGAGGGTAGAGAGATTATGGCCCAGAGTAAGAGATTTTGATCAAAAAGGTAGTTGGGGATTTAGATTCTAGGTTGGGTTGCATTTATACAGCACACTTGGAGGCAGGTTATTTTTTATGTGTAGGAGTTGGCTAGCCCTAAGAGGGGCAGATGCTCCAGGCTCAATGAACCTCCAGGTATCAAAGCATCCAAATATTGGACTTAAAAGACATGGTAGCCAAGGAATGCAAGTAAGTAATGTGACACCTGGTTAAGTTCACAGACGTTCGTTCCTGATCATGTACAACTGAGGGGGTATGATCTCACCAGAAGGGGAGGGCATATAGTCTGGCAGATGAAAAGAGATCATTTTGCAAATGGGTGACTGATCCCTCCCTCACCGAGGTTTCCTGCTTTTATTACATCTACCCTTGAATGTGCTATTATAACAAGACTGCAGTTTGGCGGTTTTTTGTCTCTGACCAGGGGGTGACATACAGTGCCCATCAGAATGGAGTGAAGGGCATTGCAGGAGCAGCAAAACTGCAAAAGAAAATCAACAAACCACAATCCAGAACTTCAGAGACTCTATATCATCCACATAGAACTAAGCCAGCCTAATCTCCCCCCATCCTGAAGCTCAGGGACATCTGCGGAAGAGGGGGCGGTAAGATTGTAAGAGCAAAAGGATGGGGGGAGCAATGATTTGAAGCGTCTCCACACTAGATAGGGCTGAAGCAATCATAATAGGACTTTGCATGCCCTGCGCCATGTCCGTCACACTATTGACCTCACAAAGTCTAGCATCGGCTAAAGGCACCAAGATCCTTGGAGGCAAGGGATTGATGGCCACAGTAGTGTTCCTATGCTTAAGGGGAACACGAGAAAGAGTTCAGGGAAATGTCACTGGGTCCTTTTATGTCATCGGAAAGGAGGACCAAGAGGAGAGTTAGGCATACACAATAAAGGACTCTCTGGGAATTGGGGGGGAGGCACTGGGAGATGAGGAGGGAGGGAGGGGGAGCAGGGGGTTCGGGGGGAGGAGGAGGGTGGGAGGGAACTGGTCTACCTATTAAGTTTGTATGAGTGGAAATAATAATAAAAAATGTTATAAAAAAAAACAGACATGGTAGCCAGACAAAATGGGAAACTCTGGAGGTTGAGACAGGAGGATCATGAATTCGAGGCCAACCTGGTCAATGTAATGACTGCACTTCAAAAGAAGGATGCTGTTAAGTCCATGCAGGAACCTGGCACAATGGAAAATTGTGTTTAGGAGCCTAGAACTGGAGAAAGCAGCCTAGGAGAGCAAGCTTCACTCTTCAGGAGACTAAGGAATGAGTCATATCAGAACTGGAAAAAGATACCATTTTCAAGTTAGGCATGGTGATTTATGTCTGTAATCCCAGCACTTGGGAGACAATGGAAGGAGGATAGCCAATTCCACATAGGCCGGATCTACATACACAGCAAGACCCTGCTTCAGAAAAAAAACAACAACAAAACAAAACAAAAAACAACAACAAAACCAACAACCAATAAAACGGAACCAAAAAAAAAGGAAAAAAGGGGGGGAAAATCCCTTTCTCCTCTAGTGTACTCCTGGTGCCCTCTACTGACAAGGATGTGCATTGTGCCAATTGACACCATTTACAAAAAATATTTGAAGAGTGGATTTGGAGAAGAGATGCAATGCAGTGCACTGATAACTGGTGTAGAAACGCACTCGTGGGACTAAAGAGATGGCTCAGGAATTAAGCTTCTGTCTGTCAAGTAGAAGGACCTGAGTTCAGATCTGAATCCCATGTGAAAACACTAGGCACAAATGGCGACCTATACTTCTGGCTCTGGAAGGTGGAGCCTGGGAGATTCTAGAAAAAAGCAAAATGGTGGTAGAGGATGATTTCTTAAGTCTCCCTTAGACCTCCACAGGCATACTCAGTACCCTCTGATACACACAAGAACACAGTGTGTCCTGCTCTGATCTCTGCACACATATGCACTCACATGGTCTCATACACTGACGTGAACTTTGGACCGTATGCCAGGAGAGCCTTCCAGTGAACAGCACTTGTCCATTCCACACCCAGGCAAGGCCCCTGTCCACAGCCCCAGCCATTTTTATGTAATAGAGGACGTGTGGGAATGCAGAAGCCCCTCCCATTGTTCTTTCCCCTTTGAACTACTTTCCTGCGCTGCTGTAATGCAATGTCACAAGCAACATAAGTAGCTTACAGTTCTGGAAGGCAAAGGTCAGTGAGACAGTCGTCGTGTGAATGTTAAGGTGTCTAGGTATAGGGCTGCACTCCTTCCGTGGATTGTGAAGGAAACCTGGCTCGTTGCTGTGTCACACATCTAGAGGCCGCCATAGCCCAGGCTCATGGCTTCATTCTCAAGGGCAGCAGGACCAGTGCAATCCTCACATGGACAGACTGTGACAGTCTTCTGCCTCCCTCCTCCAATTTTAAAGACACTTCGAATTACATCAGCTCCCCTGTCCCTCAGTATTCCACAATAGCCTCATCTCAGGTCAGTTGAGTGACCGTCCATTTCAGGGATAGCTACCTGAGAAACCCAGGGGAAAGATTTCCACCAGCTCATGGCTCCATGGCTCAGTCCATGGTCACCTGGAGCCATGGTTTCTGGACTTGTGGCGAAGTCAACCACGGTGGGGACCATGTAGTGCTCACTGCACACCTCTACATAGCCAGGGAGGTGGGGAAGAAGGGGGAAGTGGAGGGGAGGAGATCAGAAGAAAGGAAGCCAGGAGGTGAGGGGAGGAGAAAAAGGGGAATGCAGAGAAAAAGAGAGACACCATCTTCATTCTCCCTTGAAGCACTGGAATTACAGGGGAGCCTTTATGCCCATCTGCCATTTTCATAACTTCTGGGGATCTGAACTCTGACCCTCATATTCACAAGGTCAGCTCTTTAACCGGTGAGTCATTTCCCCAGTCCCTGATGAGGCAGTTTTTAAGATATTGACCTGCTGCCTCCTCAGATTGCTGGCTCTCTAAATAAAGGACAATTAAAAAAAAAGATTGAATTGCCATCTCTGCT
Source organism: Typhlomys cinereus (assembly GCA_023101885.1). NCBI lineage: Eukaryota > Metazoa > Chordata > Mammalia > Rodentia > Platacanthomyidae > Typhlomys > Typhlomys cinereus. The sequence goes on from JALPQD010000333.1 coordinate 2,640,201, forward strand.
CATTGGCCAGATCACTTCCCTCTTAGTCTATGAGTCACCGTGGAGCCTCTCTTGCTGTCCACTAACTTCTTTCTCCCAACATATGGGCACATGCATGTCTTTTCCTTCCCCAAACCCACTTTCCTGACCTAACCTCTCAGCTATTATTATCCAATTCTTTTCCTTATAGGTGACTCTCAAGAGCAGTTTTGATTATCTTTCATGGATTTGTTCTCTCACCCAACCAATGCATTTAAATGAATTCATACTGTGTCTATCTTGTACCAGTCACCTTGTTGAGCATCATAACCAAGAACCAGAGAAAATGGGTGTCTGCCATCACACAGAGTGAGGAAGAAAGCCACTGAGCACATCATCTTAACTGACCATGGCAAGCAAAATAGAGGAGGGGGACATAGCGCTAATGCAGAGACTTGAGATGACACTGAGGGGAAATGACATGGAACATGACAGAGCTCAGACATATATGTTGCATGAGTGGCAGCAGGAAGCTTGGCTGGTCCTTTTCAGCTGGTCCTTTCCTACATACACCTCCCTGCCATGGGATCTGGAACACATTCTTTTTTTTTTAATCATGAAAAAGATGTATATTTAGAATTAGCAGCTGGACTCAAGTTTAGACGATGCCAATTTTGTTGGCCACATCTAAAGCATCATAATCAGGAACCAGTCGAACATAGGCTTTCTTCTCTCCAACAGGCCTGATTAGCGTATTGACTTTGGCCACATCAATGTCATAGAGCTTCTTAACAGCCTGCTAGAACTGGTGTTTGTTAGCCTTGATATCCACAATGAACACAAGTGTGTTGTTGTCTTCTGTCTTCTTCATGGCTGACTCAGTGGTCAAGGGGAACTTGACGATGGCACAGTGGTCAAGCTTGTTGCTCCTGGGGGCACTCTTCTGAGGGTATTTGGGTAGGAGGCAGGGTTTTGGGCCACCGGAAGGTGGGTGATGTGCGAATCTTCTTTTTTGGCTGTGGACACCTTTCAGCACTGCTTTCTTGGCTTTCAAAGCCTTAGCTTTGGCTTCAGCTTTGGGAGGGGCAGGAGCTTCTTCACTTTGGGCACCATCCTGGTGAAAAGGTGGAACATATTCTTGAAACTTAGTGCTGCCAGGATGCCCTTCAAGTCTGAAGTGGGGGCTCACCATATCTCTTCTCTTGCATGGGTAATGTCATTCACTTCCAAAGCTTCACCTCCAACCTGTGTCTCCACCTAACCTGTGTCTCTATCCAAATGCTATCTAACCTGTGTCTATGTAACCTGTGTTTCTATCATCTAATCCATGTCTCTGCCTAACCTGTGTCTCTAACTCCTTTTGGGTGCTCCAGTCAAAACTTGGTAGAGTCTTGCACACTTGTCTTTTGCATATTCACTGTGCCCCAAACTAATCTGAGTACTACCTCCCACTTGATCCTATGGTTCTGAAAATGGTACCACTGTACACCACTTGCAGGAACCCCAAATTTCTGTAAAGACCCAACATCCTCACTCTGTAAATCTAAAATGCTGTAAAATCTGAGGTATTTCAGAAAAAGGATGACCCTCGAATTCCACCATCTTTCCCCTGCATCTCTTCTCAGTCACAAACTCCCACTGGTTCCTTAATTCACAACTCTACTTGTCTCTCCCCATCTGATCAACTACTTCAAACTGACCTTCATATCATCAGCTGGTTGCCCTCTCACACTTGTCCTTTCCATTTTTCATACATGACAACCCAAAGTGCTCCAAATCTGGCACCTGGCTGTCATCTTTTGCCAGGCTTGGGGACATTGCAATCCAGGAATGCCAATGTGTTTAATGCACTAGAAGCTATTCATATTGCTCCTTTATCTTGTGATGGTTTCATCAGTGCTTTATCAATGGTACACCCTGAAACAGCTGCTTTTGAAATTAGACGTTAGAATAATATTGTGTGCGTTCTTGGTATCTGGCCTCTTTTGGTCAACATGCTTCTAAAATCCATCTATGTAGCATGTAGCTGTGCTCTAACCATTTATCCTGGGGTGTGGTGTTGTTGTGAGAATATGCCACAACCTATCTCATCTGCTTATGCACATCTTTTGGCATGCGGTTTGTTTAAGAAGACCTCTACACCCAACAGTAGGAACACTAGAGGGGAGGTGTCATTTTGATTTATCAGATAATGCCAGCTGTAGATCAGAGTTGCTATAAGCCAATGCTTGTGACTGTCAGACTTTAAATGTTTTTAAATCTATTTACATATTTGAGAGACTGGGAAAGAGGGAGGAAGAGAGTATACACATGCAGATGAAGTCAGTGTTCTTCTACCATGTATGCTTTCAGGGATTAGAACTTGGGTCTCTAGGTTTAGGAAGCAGATGCTTAACCCACTCAACTATCTCACCAGCTGCCAGACTGTTAAAGGGCTTGTAACATGTGGCCTGGTGGCAAAGGTCTGTGATTCAGCTATTTGAGAAGCAGAGGAAGGAAAACTTCAAGTCTGAGGTCTGACTGGCCTTCTCAGATCTTGTCTCAAAACAAAACATTAAAAAGTGGGCTGAGGAACACAGCTCGATGGGAGAGCACATGCCTCTCATGGATGAGGTGGTAGGGTTCACTTCTGGTACAAAACATATACACAACTATATCCCTGAAAATACCATTAGGTTTCAGTTATCATATTTATTACAGCAGGTCTTCAATTTTTATTGCCATGAGAATGTTTTCATGAAATTGCAAAGTCCTTTAACCAACCATTAGTATGAGTTTCTTTCATTTTAGGGAGTGGCGCTTTGTTAATTTATCAAATATTTACAGCGTTTACAAAAAGCAAAAGAATGTCTAATAAAATTTTTATACTTACAAAATCCATACATTATAGTACTATATTTGAGATGTCTTATTTGGTAGACCAATTAAGCTATGACATAAAATAATTTACAAAGATATATTTAATCTCTCTTAATTCATTGAAAACAAAACCATATTAGCTATAAATAGTTCTTTACAAATCATTGTAAAACATTAATTTTCTTAACTCTAGCTTTAGCTTTTACAAATATACTTACTAAATGAATTAGTCGAGATATCAAATAGAACTGTGTATTTTAAATTTTATACTACAAAACAAAATGAAATGAAAAAACCCGAAAAAGCAAACTGCCCAGCACTTCAAGTAAAAAAAAAATGTAGACCAGTTTTTATGCACACTCATGAGGGAGGGAAACCCAACACCACTGGGATCTATCAGCAGAATGCTTTCGAGAATACACTGAAAAAAATATACACCTGGGTCATTCATTTCCAAGAAGTATGCTCTAGCCAGAGCGCATCCATCCAAGACAGAGAAGCCTATATTTTTGGCAGATAAGCTGCACTGACTAGAGCCATGTTTGTGCAAATATTCGCCTAAGCAGCAGAATACACCTGAATATGATCCAGAATGTCAGACAAGCTCAGGAAAGCATTTAGAAAGGGAGAGAATAAAACCATATTGAACTGGGCCCTATCAGTTTTTAATATAAAAATACTTTGCTTGTCTTGAAGATGGGAGAACCTTAGATTTTCAAAATCTCAACAGAATGAAATGCTATTACATTCCGACTCATGATGGTAAAAGCTGGCAATTATTTACACACTTTGCTCCTGGATCATGCCAAGGAGGCTGAGTGCAATTTGGCTTTGGCAGTAATACCCATCTTTCATGTTGGATTCGTTTGACATCATCCAGAGGACAAGCAGCCAGAGGAAAAATCCCTTTCACAAATATATTTCCCCCTTGGATTTAAAATAATGTTTAATTAAGCCCACAAAATACATAATATATACGTAGTATTTCTTATAGAGGTAAATTAAATTGAAATTTTATCTTCCCAAAAGTGCTTTTTAAAAAGGTGCAAGATTTTCGAGAACCGCCTCTTGACTCCTTTCTTTTGATTGCCATACACGCATTGTAGATTTCTTGTAATATGTATTATTGAAGGCACATATTTGAGAGTCCAAGATAATGTTAGTACAACTTCTAAATGGAGGCAAGTATTTGGATCTACTTTGTACAGATGCCCAAAATGAAAGTCAACTATTTCATTTACTCAGAGCACAAATACAGTGCCATGCCCCCTTCAGAAGTGCGTCTGCACATGGGACATCATTTGTGAAGGACTGGAAGGTGAAGTGGAGGGATCAGGAAGCTTGGCTGAGTTGGCGAGCTGCAGCTCCTCAAGTCTCTTTATGTAATCATCACGCAAGGCCAAGAGCTCCATGTAACGCTGCTCCACTGGATTGGGCTGCTGGGAAGAATTAGACACGAGTTATGCTTTAGGCCAGCCACATTGCACATCCACCACAGCCAGTACCTTCAGATTAAACCCCTTTACTGAGGGTGCATGTGTACACACACACACAGACACATACATGCTGTGGCACTGATATATAGGAAAAAACCTAGATATAAGTTCAGTGTCTTCTGTTGCCTGTCCTGAGGCTCCCTGACCTTTTACTTCGCGTGTGCACACACGGGCACACCCAAGTGTGTGTGTGTGTTTGCATATACATGTGTGTGCACAAGCATGTGTTGGACAGGTCAACATCTGGTCTTTATTACTCTCCACCTTTAGTTTTTGAGACAGGGTTTCTCGCTGAACTGGAAACTCATGGATTCAACTAGGCTGGTTTGCCAATCAGCCAATGAGTTTCAGGAATCTGCCTGTCTTCCCCAGTCTATCCCCCAGTGCTGCTGTTAATAGGTACATGGTATGATGCTCAATTTTTTTTCAATGTGGCTTCTGAGGATTCAAACTCAGGTTGTCATGTCAGGTTGGCATGCAGTCTTCTTTCCTTGTATAGACTTGAGATGCCTTTCCTACAGATGAGTCTCCAGAAAGAAAACACAGAGGTGCTACTTTATATGCTGTGAACTTTATATCTCCAATACCACTGTGTAATGAGCAATCTGCATTTGACGTGACAGTGCTTTTTAAGTTCTATCCCTAAAGTCCCATTCATGGAAGAAAACTGTCAGTCCTTCCATTCTTATGCTAAGTACACTTCGGTTTCTAGGGCTCCTGAGCAGTAAGTGTGCTGCTCTTACACAGTGTCCTTGTGCACATCCACTCCTGAACACATGTGCGCATTAATTCAAGGCATCTTCCTCAGCATGGGACTATTGAGAAGTCCAGTATCCCTGACTTGACTGCACTCTGCCCAGCTGTTCTTGAGGTGAGGTTAGCAGGTTATTCTCTGCCACTGAGGCAGATGCTTCCTGTTGCTCTGCATGCTCTGGGACCTTGGGAATTTGAAGCTTCTTTGGTGAAGTTGGAGTGTAACCCAGGGTGTTACGGCAGTCTGAGACTGCACTGTTCAACTCCACGGTCTTACCATGAGTTCACTGCCTACAGTAACTGGCGTGAGTATCAATTTTGCATTTGCTCCCTCATGGTCATTCGACTTAACCTTTGGTGTGGTTCTACCAACCTCTCTTTAAAAACAGGCAAAGCCCCAGCATGGGCCTTACAGCATTGTTCCCAGAACAAAGTTCATGAGTCTATTTCATGGCAATTTCTTTGAGCAGAAAACAGGGGACTAATACTGTAATGTACAACGACAGAAATCATGCTGCAGCATAATGGGATCTTCCCCAGTGTGCTCATTTTTGTAACTTTTGTATTGAGATATAAATCACACAGAGAGCACATCTTAAAACATTCAGCTCAACAAATCTCTATGTAAGTATATACTTAGGTAATCACTACCCAGGTCAACATATCCACCAGAAGAGCTCCACAGGAATTTAATCCTCCAAAGCCGCCAGGGGCAGGCTTTTGAGAAAGCCTGAGGAACATATGAAAATAGTAAGGAAATGAACCCAAAGCCTATAGAGGTCTCTTCTTTTACACATGTGGTGGCATCCAGAAGTGTCCTCTGTCCCATCTGGTGTTAAACTGTGTGTCAAAGCTGACAGTGTCAATAAGACAGCAATGAAAATGATATGCTAATAAAGACGACTCAGGAAGATGGTCCATCCCAGGGGAAGAAACCTGCCCTGCACATTTAATACTGTGTACTGGCTTCTTGTGGGTGCTCTAATAAGTCAATACAGACTTGAGGGAGTTAAAACAACAGAAACTTGGGACTGGAGAGATGGCTCAGGGGTTAAGACTCTGCCTTGAAAACAGAAGGTCTTGAGTTCAGATCCCAAGTCCTATGTCAGGTGGAAATGGCGGTGGCCTGTATTTCTGGCCCTTGTGGATGGAGCCTGGGAAATTTCTAGAGCAAAGCAAAAAGGAGGTAGAAGCAATGCAGAATGATGACCAAAATCACCCTTGATTTCTTGGAGGTAAAAGCAATCCAGGATGATTCTCAAAAGTCACTCTTGGTCCCCTCTAGGGGCACATAGTACCCTCGGATACACACACACACACACACACACACACACACACACACACACACACACACAATAAGTAAGTAGTGAATAAATAAATAAATAAAGTTTGTTTTTTAAAAAACAGAAACTTACATTGTTTTTACAGGGTAAGTCAGGAGCAGGTGAGCTGAACACCAACATCCATTTCTCTCTGCTTCCTGGCTATAGAGACAATATGACCAACTGCTTCTGAAAGCTTCTGTTGCTCTGCCTTGCTCACCATAACAGACTATTCCCTCAAACTATAACAAAGCAGGGAACCCTAACTCAGTGGGCCACACACAGTTACATGCACTCCAGAACACATGAAAGTAGGCAGGACACTGGTTAGGAAGAAGGAGGTCTGCAGTGGGAAAAGGAGGGGGACAGAATTGGATAATAAAGGGGTGAAAATTACTTAAATTCATGATACACATGTATGAAACTTGCCAAAGAATAGAAAGTAAAATAAAGCAGAGATGAAGGAGAAAGCCCAATTTCATGATGTGCATCTTCCAGCAGGGGGAGACATACCAACAAGAAAAACTCCCAGATAGGATACTGGAAGAAGCAGAGCAAGAAGGGAAAAGTAGTGAAGGAGAGCAGGGAGTTGTCTCCTGTGTTCTAGTCTGGGATTATGGAGTGGGGAGCACTAGCGAAAGGGTGACTTTGGGGAAAAAGCTTCAGAGGGGTGAAGAAGAGCCCAGGCTAATGTGGCTGAAGTGGTGTGTGTGTGAGAGAGTTACTGGGATTGGGAAATGAGCAATCCAAGGATGGGGCTGGGGGTGGGTCACAAAAAACCTCAGAAGCCACCCTAACTACTTGGCTGGACCATAGTATCTTCTTTGCAAGGACTGCTTTTGCTGTTATGCTGAAGACAGATGCAAAAGGAAGCAAGGGGAGTCTCCAAGGCTCAATGTACGTCTACTTCCATCAGGTAGCGTGTTTCAAAGTTGTGTGTGTGTGTGTATGTGTGCATGTGTACGAGGGTGAAATAGAAAAAAGAGGAGAGAGGAAGGGAAGGAGGGAGAGGGAGGGAGGGAGAAAAAGGAAAGGATGGAGGGAAAGGGAAGGAGGGAGAGAAAGGAAAGGATGGAGGGAAAGAGGAGGGAGGGAGAGAGGGAAGGAGGGAGGGAGAGAGGAAGGGAGGGAGGGAGAGAGGAAGGGAGGGAGGGAGAGAGGAAGTGAGGGAGGGAAGAAGGGAGAGGGAGGGAGGGGGAGAGATGAAAGGATGGAGGGAGAGAGGGAAGGAGAGGGAGAGAGAGATTGTGAGTATGACAGAATAAGAGAGAGAGACCAGAAGACAACTTCAAGATACCATTTGTCAAGCATTGACCACCTTTCTTCATGAGGCCTGGTCTCTCAGTGACCTAGAACTCGCCAAGTAGTCCAGGATGGCAGGTGAGGCCCAGGACTCTATCTGCCTCTACGACTCCTCCCCAGTGCTGGAAGAACAAGCATGTGCCTGGCTCTTTTCCTTTACTGACAGAGTGATATCCCCAGGCCCTGCACATGCTTGGTCAGCCCAATGGGAAATCCAGAACAAGGGCTGTGGGGAGTGAGACAGAAAGGAGTAAAAGATGACTATGAGGTTTCTGGCTAGAGTAACTAAAATGGTGAGATGGCAGGAGGAGGTGGTGCTGAATTTACTGAATGGACAGTTTATTCTTCTCCTTGTGGGTTACAATACCACCTTCTTACTATTCCAAGTCTCCACATCAATGTGGATCTGTTTCAAACTCGTAACTGTTTCTATGAACATAATATTATTTAGACAAACAATGGGTTTCATTATGACATTTTTATAATGCATATATTTTGATTGGATTGTTCCCCTCCTCCTCCTGCTGATCCCTTTCTTTCCAACTCATCTCCCTTCCATGTTCAGATCTTTTTCTTTCCTGCAATGCAGAGTTTAATTAGGGAGAATGGGTACTTTGTTAGTGGCTATACACCTGGAGGAAATGTCTCCCCTTCCCCCAGCAATTGTTAACTGCTAACAACTCATCAGAAGGATGGGGCCTCCTAAGCCCTTCCTCTTTAGCTACTATCAACTGCCTATCAAACCTCAGGAAGGGGCGTCTCATGAGCCCCTCTTCCATCCTTGACAAGATGTTGACAAACCCAATCTTACGTAGGTCTTGGTCATAATTTTTGATATATAATCTTATGCAGCACTTAGTCACATAATTTTTGATATACAATAGGATACATTCACAATATTCTCTTCCAAATCTGTCTTGGTTATTTAAAAATAGTCCATCTTCCATATGAATATTAAAATTTAGTGAAATGAGGAAAGTAACTCCACTTTGCTTCACTTAGTCTGTGCTGTAATGTTCCCAGATTTTCCTTGCTAACCATGCCTGAATGATTTAACCCAGGCACCTGCAGTTTGAGAAAGTGGATCATGCTTACAATACTGTAAAGTTAGTTTTTCCTACTTGTGCCTTTTGATATTCCATCAACTGACCTATGATGTAATTATGATTTCTGGCTAATTAACCATTTCCTCCCCATCTTCTGGGTTGGAAGTTCTTTCTGGCATGAGCCTGCTCTCAACTATTGGCAAATAAACAGGACTCCTAATTGAGGAGTGTGGTGTTTATCCAGGACTTGCGTGGGTACAACATTTTGAATCGGGTTCAATATTAAAATCAACATGTATAATTAGGCAGGAAAAAGAAATCAGAGGTAATAGCATCGTTTTGCGATGTCTGAGTGTATAACTAGAACATGAGTTTTCTAAACTATTAGCAATAAGATTTAAAATAACTTTTAGTAATGAAATATAATTCACTTAAGAAATGGCTACAAATATAAGGAAATCACTAACATATAGATGAACAAAAACCACTTCAATGATGTAACAGGAGAGTTTACATTGGATAGCATGTAAAGACAAATGAAATGAGACATGAAACTTCAAGCCCAAGAACTTCAAGTACCACAGCTGAACTTCTTACTTAGGAAATGAGCCTCCAGCATGGCGCACAGGCATTTGAAGCTGCAAGTGATTTTTTTTCTTTTTTTATTATTATTATTTATTCAATTGTGCATGTATGCGTGTGTGTGCGCGTGTGTGTGTGTGTGTGTGTGTGTGTGTGTGTGTATGTAGAACCACAGATGAATTCGGGAACCACCATGGATGCCTCCACCTCCTCCTTGTTTACTCTGCCCCTGGATTCACAGGCTCCGCCCTACCAGGACCGGAAACACAGAATAAAAGTAAAATTTATAAAATTGACCTAGGGAGGATTTTTTTAAATAAATGCCAAGAAGTCATACTATAGAGCAATTACTATGTGAAAGTAAAAGGCTCTACCAAAGAACTGTCTGTCCCAGTTCCATTTTGCTAAAAACCCTAGAGGAAAAAGGGAGATAAACACATTACAGAATGTTCTTCCAATGATGTACCTTCAAAACTGACTTGTCAGCAAAAGCAAACAAAACCAACCAGGCAAAAAAGGGTCCAAGCCAAACGACATGTTACACAATCACTATTACTTCTATATTGTCAAACATGAATTGCTCAAAATTCCTTGGACTTCAAGAATTTCTCCAAGTGAAAGTGAATGAGGCAATTGCAAATCACAATCCTGTCCAACAGCCAATGGCAGACACTGCAGATTACAATCCTGTCTAGCAGTCAATGGCTTAGACATCATTGCAGATACAATCCTGTCCAACAGCCAATGGCTTAGACAACATTGCAAATACAGAAGTCTATTTTATAGCACAAACAGTATTTATTATAAGATATACTAATATATGTATCTGCATGTTTACAGAATCTCAGTGTTATCATGGTTGGCCTAGAACTCACTATGCAGACCCAGCTGGCCTCCGACTCGCAGTGATCCTCCTGCCTCTGCCTTTCTGAGTTCTAGGATTACAAGGAGTAAGCCACCATCCCTAACTTTTTTAATTTTAATTGCGAAAAGGAACCTGTCTTCTCTAATAGCAGTTAGAAGCCTGGAAAAATTCCCATTTAGTCTTTAATGATAGTCTAAATACAAAAATATTGTTAAGAAATCTCCCTCAGTACGCTTCTTAAAATTGTAAACTAAACAAGGGAATGTTCTCAAGCTCTGAAACACTTTCCAAATAGATAACATGTTTTACCCTTTACCAAGCTGCAAAAGGCATTCGTGCACCCAACAGAGACTTTGGAATGAGACAACTAGCTTGAACTGCATGTGTGGCCAGGGTCCATGTGGAGTGAGCAATCTGAGATGCACACTGCAGCCCATGGCCCTGCATTTCAGCCCACTGCTAGGACTACAAGCTTCACACAGTAGGCTGAACTGAGAACCCAAGCCACAAGAAAAGGAGCGAGCAAAGCTTCACAAGAAACACTGTGAACACTGAGCGCGTAGAAGGCTCACAGCAAGTCAGTGCATGGAGGCACTTCTGAGCCCTTACAATCAGGCTGGTTTTGCTTCTGATTTGGAGTGAAGTTGGGAGAATGGAAAGGCCTGCGTGTTTAAGTAAATAAGTTAATTTCCAAAATCTATTTCACTTTTGGATTGATACATGGCCAACTGAATGCTGTCCATTTGTCAGAGCTGCTATCTTTATTTCAGATACAGAGACCTTCAGTATAAAGCATGCTGAAGACATCTCATCTTGCAAATACGTCTGAACCAGGATAAGCTTGCTTATCTCAACACCTTGACAAGAATACCTAAGGTACACAGTGTAGAGAACTTTCTTTTTCTTTTCTTTCGTGTCTTTGCTTTTAGTCAGAGTCTCATGTAGTCCAGACTGGCCTCCAGCTAACTATGAAGTCAAGGCTGTGTTCTTGCAATCCTGATCTTCCCATCTCCATCTCCAAGGACATGTGCCAACACACCAAATGTGTAGAAAGCATTTTAATGATGTATATGTGATGCGCAACCATGCTGTGAAATTTAAAATAGCCCTAATTATGAAAACTTAGAAACTTTCTAGACTTTTAAATCAACATACATTACAGCAAAAAGAAATTACAACACTCACTTCAGCAGAGGAATTTAAGTTTAACTTCAAAATGCATGGAGGTTCAAAATGCATCTCGAAATGTTTTAAAATTAAGGTTGTGTTTTAGAAGCAAGTATTTTCTTTTGACTGTTATGTTTTTCTCCAAATGCTAAAAAATAAATATACCACCACACCAGATAGTATTATGCAAACCCCGGTGTAAGTACTCAGAGTCAATGAGACTGTGTTTTACAGTGTTACTTCACTTACTTGCTGCTTGATTCTGGGATTCCATCGAATGTAGTAATTCACCCAGAGTTCCAAGTGGCGCATACTGGCAACTGGATATAAAACTCGGTTGATTTCTTTTGTATAGAAAGGGTTTTTGAATTTTTCCTTATTGCTGTTAATCAAAGACCATACAGAAACAGTCCTTTCTGTGACTTTCTACAGAGGGAGAGAGAAAGAGAGAGGACTGCATAGGTAAACACACACAAACCATTTTGCAGCCTGTGGCAATACAGTTCATCATTTAACTTGAGTGACACATTTACATTATCTCCCATAATAGCTCAAAAAGCATCCTGGCTCACTGCTTGCTTCCAGCCACTTACGGGCATTTGCATAGATAATTGCCTGGTCTGAGAGCCACCATTTCTGCCGGAAGACAGGGATGCTGCACATTAAATGGATTTCACTGACCTATGAAGAATATTCCTGGCTAGGCAAAACATTGATCAACAGATGAGTGGTGTGGTATTCTTAATTCAGTGAAAAGAAAAATAAAGAGATCCCATCAACTTTGTTAGCAATAGGAAATTTTAACCCATGTCTATTTGACAGGAGGCATTTAGATGGCTATTTTAATAAACCATCCAGATGTTTAATCTGCATCATAGCAATATCTAGATATTTAAAAACATCTGGGCAATTGACCATACCAAAGCTTTGGTTTTAACTGGTATCCATTTTCTAATAAAATAGTTTCAAGCTCATTGTTTTTATTGCAGATCTTTTACCAGTTTTTTCATGTGTATGTGCTATATACGCATGTATATAATTTTGTGTGTGGGGGGGTGCTGGGTGCACATGAGTATGTGGAGGCCTGAAGTTGCCGCTGGGGATTGCCCTTAATCACTCTTCTATCTTATTCCTTGAGGCAAGGCATTTAGGTCAAATCCAGAGCTTGATGACAGTTGGTTAGCTAGCTCATTCTGGGGATCCTCTATCTCTGTCTGCGGATCTCAACTCCAAATCTTTTATTTTTAACTTATTTATTTATTTACTTATTTATTTGTGTGTGTGTGTGTGTGTGTGTGTGTGTGTGTGTGTGTGTGCGCCCACGAATCACATTGTATGTCTCTGTGGAGGTTCAGGCAATTTTCTATGCAAATGCCTCCCTGTGGAGGGTGACTTCCGGGAATTATCCTGGATTGCTTCTACCTACCTTCATTTTGCTTTGCTCTGGGATTTCCCAGGCTCTGCCCACCAGGGTCAAAAGTACTGGTCTGCTGTTTCTGCCTGGCGTTTTTTTTTTTTTTTTTTTTTTAATGGGATCTGAACTCATGACCTGATTGTGAGGCTGAGTGTTAACCCCTGAGGCATCTCTGCAGCACTCAACTCAAATATTTTACCTCTCCCCCAAAACAACCCCCCCCCAGATTTCTGAGGTATGATTGACAAATACAAATTTATTTATTTAAGGAACGTATGGGCTTTTATTTTGTATGCACGTGTGTACAAGAGGACACTTGAGTGTGTGAAGGGGAACATAGAGAATCATTCTGGATTGTTCTACCTACTTATTGCTTCGCTGGGGATTCCTAGGCTCCATCTTCAGGGCCTGGATTACAAGTCTCCGCTATTTCTGCCTTCCGCTTTTATATGGGATCTGGGAATCAGAATTCAGGTCCCTTTACTTGGAGGCAAAGGCTTTAAAACCCTGACCCATCTCCCCAGCCCAGGAATATGATTTTTTGGTTGATATTTCAATTACTGACTGATCGATTGTTAAAGTGTCTCACTGTGCTGCCCAGGCTGGCTACAAGCCCCTGGAGTGAAGTGATCCTCCTATTTCAGCCTACCAAACAACCAAAAGTACAGGTGAGCACTGCCACATCTTGCTAACATGAGATTTTGATGTATATATGTATTATAAAATAACCAGCACAATCGAACTAATGAACATGTAGATCACCGCACAACATTACTCTTATTTTTATGATGAGAATACTTGAGACCTACCCTCAACCAATTTCAGGTAAAGAGCAATCTTTATTCACAAAAGTTATGATGCTGTAAAATTAAGACTGTTTTAGTTAAACTTTTCCCATTGCTATGACTAAATGCCTGAAAAGAAGCAACTTAAGGGAGAAAGGATGCACTTATTTCCATTCTATCATGACAAGAAAGACTCCATGGAAGCAAGAGTGTGGAACAGCTGCTGACATCAACTCAGCAGACAGGAAAGCAGAAAGTGGAGCAGGAATAGGGCTGGAGTCCACCCCGCAGTGACCCACTTCTTTAAGCTAGTTTCACTTTTCAAAGCTTCTCACCTTCTCAAAACAGCACTACTGTCTATTAGGGGGATGTTTCACATTTAAATCATAACAGGCCTGAAAAACCCATCTTGTAACAAAGGCATGTGTACCTTTGACCACTAGCTTTTCTTTTCTCCTCCCTTCCTAGTAGGTATCTTACTAGTCTCCATTACTACATATTCAACTTCTGCTTAGGTTTCACACATAAGCAAGATTATGTTCAATTGTGGTTGACTTGCTTCACTTAGCCTCCAGTTCCATTCGTGTTGCCTCAAGTGAAAGGATGTCTTTTCAAAACTGAATAATATATCATTTCACAATAAACAATGTCACATTTCTTCCATTCATGTGTCATGTATACTCAAGGTGATTTGAGATTGCGAATCTGGGCTATTGTGAGTCTCATTGCACCTCTCTTTTACATCTTGATTTGATTTCTTTTGCCTTTTTGTGGTACTAGGGGTTGAACATTGGGCCTACAAGTGGTCTACCTAGATTTTTTTATATTTCTATTTATTTTTATATTTATATATTAAATTATTAATATATAATATAGCACTTAATCAATATATTGATATATCATATTTATATTTCTATATATTTCTATATATTTTTATGTAGCTATTTAACTACATAAAAAGTTCATTTAAAAATAATTTTACATTCATTTGTTTTAAGATGGCGACTCAGTAAATTACCTAGGCCAGCTTTCAGCCATCTTATAGCCTAAGCAGGAATTTATGATCATTCTGCCTCAGCCTCCCAAGCAGCCAGGATTACAGGCCTATACTAGCAGGCCTGGTTTTGATTTCCTTTGGATAATATACCCAGCAGTGGGATTGTACATCCATAATGGAATTCTATTTTAAAATCTTGAGGAACCTCCACACTGTCTTGTATAATGCTTGAATAAATTTTTGATCCAAGCTGATTTCTTTAGTACTTAACTCCATGTCTCTAAAAAGCATGGGTTCATTGCTTTATCAAAGTTACTCAATTGTAGGCATTAACTCCTGATCTTGTCACAGTGACAATGTCTCTTTTTCTCCCCTTCCTGCCACATACACAAGATCCCTCTCCCTCTCCCTCTCCTCTCTTCTCTTCTTTCTTGCCAAACATCCACAATCTACAGCATAGCTCTAACTACCTAGTGCAGTATTTGGCAGTTAAATTGAGATGACTTAGTACACTCTGTTTATAGCTGTACCCCACAGACTCTAACCTGTGTTTACTTTCCTTTTCCAGTACTCACTTTTTAGTTGCTCTTGATTTCTTGATGCTGTGGTTTACTTTTCTAGGAATTTACTAGCTCATCTCCAAGCTCTCCCTTTAATGAGAAACTCAAGCCAACCAGATGCCTTCAATGCCATTGTCAGAGGGGCTTCAACCTGCCTCAGTTGCCTCATGCCTTGCACCCAAGATCCTTCTGTGCCTTGCTCTAAGCTAGAGCTCTGCATGGGGATTTCTGTGCAGTCTTCCTTCTTGTTTCCACTGAGTGCTTACTTCAGCTACTTCAAAAGAAGGATATAGTAGGAGAAGTATGAATTTAGGGATTTGTATATGTATATGTATATGTTTGTATATGTATGTCTGTGGAACTGTGTGTGTGTGTGTGTGTGTGTGTGTCAGAGACAACCTCCGGTGTAGTGTTCAAGAAACACCATCCACCTCCTTTTAAGCAGGGTCACTTACTGATCCATCCAAAGTTTGCCAAGTAGGGTAGTCTGGCTGGCAAATGAACTCCAGGGCAGCTTTGAGATTCTCCTGTCACCTCACCAGTGCTGGATTATAAACACATGCCATCATGCCCAGCCTCTATATGCAGATATTGGGGATCAAACTCAGGTCCTTAGGCTTGTGAGGCAAGCACTTACCAACTGAGCCATCTCGTTAGCCACCAAAATAGAGCCTACAGGATGCCATGGGTATCTGAGATGCCCTTTGCTTTACCTTCATATTCAGTTGGTGGTTTGGGATGGCTTGAAGCATTTTCCTTTCAAAATTTTAATGCACAGTTCTACTGACTTCAAACTTCCAATACTGCTATTACAGAATCTAAAGTCTTCTTGATTTCAGCTTCCTTGCAAATACAGCTTGAATATTTCATATCAAAAATACTTTGGAACAGAAGTGCTCTGAATTTAGGGATTTTTTTTCAGGTTTTAGAATGTGTGTGTGTGTGTGTGTGTGTGTGTGTGTGTGTGTGTGTGTGTGTGTAAAGAGAGAGAGAGATCTTGGGGATAGAATCCAAGTTGAAACATGAAATTCAGTTGTGTTTCATATTTATGTTCTCTGCATAGCCTGATTTTAACCACAGACCATATTTTAATGTGCTTGAATGTTTTGTTTTGAGATATGGTCTTACTGTTTAGCCCAGCCTGGCCTGAAACTCATTCTATAATGCAAGCTGGCCTCAAACTCAGGATCCACCTGCCTCAGCCACTTTCTTCAGTTCTTGTGCATGTATAACCTAGGAGAGAAATTTCTAAGCTGCACTGTTTCACATCTCCATCTTCACCAAGAGAGAAGGGTCTCCTGTGCTCCTGGCTGGATGATAAGAACCTGGTTCTGGAACACTGAGAGTAAGCCAGGGCTCCTCAGAGGGAACATCTTCCAGAATTGTTTAGTTCCACAAAAGGATAGAGGGGAACTGGGTGACATATTCCAATCCAACCTCCATGTTATGTTCTGTGTCCTGTGCTCCCAGGTAGCCTGCTGCTTCAGTTGGGGTTTCTGCAATGCTTCCGAGTGAGCTGGTTCTAGTCTTCTGCACTCCTTGTATAAAATTTGATTTTCACAAGCTACACTATTTGCTACTTCTCTTCTGCCTTGCCAGTTTCTAAAAGATTGCTTCTATGCTGCCTTTCTCCTTTTTCCTATTCTTAAAGGTTTTTTGTAAAAGCCTGTAAAAGAGGGCACTGTGCCTGTCCGAGGAAGCCCAAGAGTGACTTTGGGAGTCATCCTGGATTGCTCTACCTCCTTATTGGTTTGCTCTTGGGTTTCCCAGGCTCTGCTCTCCAGGGCCAGAAGTGCAGGCCATCTGATATTTTTACGTGGGATCTAGATCCAAACTCTGGTCCTTCTGCTTTTGAGACAAATTCTTAGCTCCTGAGCCATCTCTCCAGCCCCTCCCTACAGGCTTATACCCTTTTAAAAATCATCTTACAGACTTTGTTATGGAGTCTTACGAGGTAGAACGTGTGCGCATTTAAAACCATTCCTACTCCCTCTGGGCAGGACCAAAGCCTTACAAGCATTCCTATTCTTACTGAATAGCATAATAAACTCACTTGATTCACTCACTTCATGGAAAAGTTTGCATTTTACTCACCTGTCTTTCCCGTGCTGATTCGCAGTTGAATAAGAAAGTACCAAATCGGCAACTATACAAGTGATCCAAAATCGTGATCAAAAAGCGTTCATTGAATTCAAAAGCGGTAGGGAACTGGACAAAATGCAAACACACAAGCAAAACATGAAAAACTGAAGTCTGTCTTTTTGTGGAGCTAAGAAGTATAGTGTGCCAGGACTTCAAGGAGACTATTTTGCTGAGTTTCAAAGTAAGAATTTACGGAGTATTATTTCCATTTCAATTTGAATTTAAAATAATATATGCATATTGACTGCAGCAAAAAAAAAGAAAAGTAAAGTTTGAATGGATGGCAGGAGTGACTGAATGCTGCTACATTGGAGGGCTCTATGAGGGCCAGAAGAGACTGTCATCTGCACACACTCCCTAGAGCTTATGCTTTGGTACTTCACATAAGATTGAGATACTTAAATTAAACTGCCAGGTCAAGGAACAAAGAAGAAAAAGTGGTCATGAGACTAGTTTTCTAGGTTCTCTTGGGTATATGACATAGCTTCATTTAATTTAAGGTATTACAAGTTAGCTGACATGCTGACACAGAAAAGCCCATGAGAATGTGATTAAAGAATTGGGATTGTTGCTTCCGCTCACCTTCCATTAGTAGAAGTAATGGGGTTGAACATTTTGCAAACTTTTTTTAACAAAAGAATCATAGACATAAACAGTAGTAGTAACAAATAGTAGTAGTAATGAAAAATGAATCCCTATGTAGCCATCACTTGGAGTCAACAATCACATATGACCATTGTTAGTTCATCTCTACTTCTGTCCTACATTATTGGGGGGGTCATATCATGCTATAATACAATATTTAATGTACACATTAAGTGTACAATACTCCCTTATATTCCTTACCTGTTTTGACATCTGCCATACACAGTCAATAAACTGGAGAAAAATAGGAGATCGGTCGGCATCAGCATGGTTTTTATCGCCATGACCTATTCTCTGAAATAAAGCAACATGATTTATTTTAATACATGGGTACGAAATAGAAAAAACATGTAACTTTCAAAATGTCACAATGCATCTCAGCAACCTGTCTTCTAAATGCCAAGCTTCTTGGAAAGTAAACTGTATATGTTTCCACAGCAAAATAGGGAGATATCAGACGATTTAATAATGATGGAAATTATACTTCTGTAAAAACCCAATGAAAGGGGCTGAGGATGTAGCTTGGTCAGCAAAGTGCTTGCTTTGCAAGCAGTAGGAACTGAGTTCAATCCCCACCATACACATCAAAAGAAAAAGACAGGTGTGGTGGTATGTGCCTGTAATCCCAGTACCGGGAGGTGGAGACAAGACAGTCTAGTACTAAGCAGTGAGCACCAGGTTCCAGGAGGACTCTGCTTAAAAACAAAAACAAAAAAGTAATACAGACAAATTCAAGTTAAAAAAAAACACCCAAATTTGACCTCTGATCACACACTTACACACACACATGAGAACTGGCAAAGCATCATCACCCTATGCAATTGTTATAATTATTTCATATGACTGGGATCTTGTTCAAGTCCTAGACACAGTAGAGAGAATAGACCAGATTATCTGGCACAACATATTCTATCTACACTAGTTCTTTCAGTGGGAAGGAGGCAATCCCAGTCTCAAGGCTTGAACACATGCCCATAGTACAGTCAGCACAATGGAAAATCCTTTCTCTATTAAGAACAAGATGATTCCAAACCCTCATAATCCATTAAATTACCAAACAGCGATTGCTTCAGCTTGAAAATACTATTCATGCCATTTGTGAAATCTGGATGAAAACTAAAAGATGTCCAGTGTTTCTGGAAGTGGAATCACCAAGGAACAACTGAAAACAACACCTGAGAATATGAATTGCAGCCGATTCTTTCGATGATTTTAATGTATATCAAACAACCACAAAACGCCTCAAGAAAAAAACTTGTCATTGTGTCAAATACATTTGTCCTGGACACCTGTAAATCTATCTTCCTTGTTGTATGCAATTGAAATATAAACGTTTCTTTCCTTTTTTAAATTTTCTGTGATAGGGTTGTACTCGCTAGCCCAGGCTGGCTTGGAACTCATTATGTAGCCCAGGCTGGATTCACAGCAACCTTCCTGTCTCAGCCTCCTGAGTGCTGGGATTACAGGTATATGCCACCACACTCAGCTGAAATCCACACATTCTTATGCAGACTCCAATCCTTTGAAGTCAAACTATAAATATAATAGTATAGACAGATAAAGACATCTCCTAAAAGGACTTTTATTAACACAAGCCATCACACATTTTGAAACTGTAAAGTGATTTTTATTCACACTCCTCAGACTTTCACATCAGCACTGCATACACAATACAGAAACTATTTTTTTAATCCCAAATGATAGTCACCTAATTTCTAAGGACAGCTTTAGTGTGTACTTACTGATGCAAATTTATGTCCGAAACTTATCCACTCTTTCTGCACCAGGATCTCAAAGCCTTCAATGCTCCTGTAAAAACTGTCCAGCATCAGCATGGCCAGGGATGTAAGCTGAGCAGTCCTGTCCCACCCGTCACTACAGTGCACAATCACAGAGCTCTTCCCTGAAGAAACTTTGTCTGCAACTTGAATGGCTCCCGTCAGAACAAGCTGGCCAAAAAGAACATTTAAGTCAGCAGAGAACACAATAGGGCTTACATTTCAAAGTGTTTTCCATCTTTCACTCTAGAAGTCCTGATTTAAAATCATCAACACATGTTGAAACAGAGAAAAGAAAGTGGAATAGCAAGTGGTGGCTCTGGGATGTGGTGGTCTGGTGTAACAGCCTTCGAAGCCTATCACAGCCTTCCTCCTAGCACTTTCCTGGCTTGTGGTGGCCTGACTCCTGTGTTCACATATGGCACTCTCCCCGGATGCCTGCCTCTGTGTCCCTTTTTACATGGATATTAGTCACATCAAAGTACAGCCTTATTCCCCGAGCTTCATCCTAGCTCATTAAATATGCAAAGTCCTGACTTCCCAATTCTGTTATACTGGGGGGAAAGGGGAAGAAAAGGACTGTAAGATAGAGGGAGAAGAACTGTAACACATGAACTAGGGGGCACTATGCAAATTTCAACAGTGATCAACATAGTAGAAAAATCATCTTGCCCCTAGTGGCAAAGTAGCTCTCCTTCTCCCTCATCCAGCAGTAGCTCTCAACAGTCAACTTGAGGCCCTTTGGAAGACATCGTGGATCCCTCGAGCCCAACTCCATGAAGTTGGGCTCGAAGCATACTTTACCGAGGGCAACACTTGCCCCAGACACTTCTCTCATTAACAATATAAAAGGGACTCTATCTCAGCCAATTATTTTAGAACATATTAGATGTTTTCCAGTAAGTGTGATTTTCTCACAATCACTCTGACATGAAACAGCTGTAATTAATTATCTAATGAAACTGAATTAATTTTCAAAGCCGCACCACCAAAAGCGAACAATCTGGTAGACTTGTGACAGAAAGGAAGAAAGTTGCAGTACAGAGTTTGACTCTTGGAGCCAAAGGCCTGGGTTTGAAACCTTGTTCCACCATTTTAGATACCTTGCCCTTTGGGTCAGTTATACAGCACAAGGTCTTGCTAATGAAGGCCAAGGAATGGTACCCTCCACTGGTTCATCTTAATACAATAGATAACTCCCCATACAGTCAATAGTAGCTGCTGGATTATTGCATCAACACAGAATGGTACAGTGCCACTCTAAAAGAAGGGGGGAGGCTTATAGCAAGGATGACAGAGGATAAGTCCCAGATACCATATGGTCCTGTGGGTGGGCTCTGGTGAGGGGCTGAAGACTGGGGAGACATGGCAAGGGTGATGGTCTTCTTTTTACACATCATAAAACTGTTTCAACCACCTATGAACCTTCTGAAAGGCAGGAATATGTCTTTGACCTTTTCCATTCACAGGATCTAACATGATGCTCTGTACCACAATCAAAGAAAAACTCCAAACCCTGTGTTATTTAAATATACATGTGTATATTTTAAATTTTAAAATATTTTCATATACATAGAAAAGTTGTAAAGGTACTATAGAAAGTTCCCATTTACTTAACCCAGTTTCCTTTCTTACTGAGGTCTTCTTGTAAGTTTCTCATCACTAGGGTATATTATATTGCATGGTACATTTGCCATAACTAATGAACCTATTTTGACACATCATTGACTTATTATTTAAAAATTTATCATTACCACCTTATTGTTTAAAAAGTTTATACTTTCCCTAATTTTTAACCTAACGTCCCTACTGTTCTAGAATCTCGCTCTGGATACTAACATTTATTTGTCACAATTAATTACATGTAATTCATTCTTGAGGATGACAAATTAAGAAGAATGAAAGTTAAATAGGCAAAATAAAAATAAGGCTCCTTTTAAATTGGAAAACATAATTTTACTGGAGAACAATTTATCTTAATAATTCACCTACTCAAGTATGCTTTGGTTTGTTTGTCTATAGAACTGCATGGTTTCTAAAAGTGCTATTTCCCACATATAATTATCGGTACTTGTATTTGAAAAGAAGAGCTTTTATGTCTCTACCAGGATGAAGGATTGAGCATAATAAAAATATGAAAACATTCTTTAAAATTAATCACTGGAAGATTATTAAAACAAAACAACCAAAAAACTCACCTCTCTCTAGATCCACAAAGCAGGCAGTAACAGTTACATAATAAATTGGCTAATCCTCATTAAACCTGCATTAAACTATATACTACTGACAAAACTGAGACATATCTACAAGTTTAAAAAATAAGCTGGAATGGGGGCTGGAGAGGTGGCTCAGGGGTTAAGCCTCTGCCTTGCAGGCAGAAGGTCCTGAGTTCAGATCCTAGACCCCACGTATAGATGCCGGGCGAAAGCAGGGGCGGCCTGCATTTCTGGTCCTGGTAGGGCAGAGCCTGTGAATCCTGGGGCAGAGTAAAGAAGGAGAAGGTGGAGGCAGTACATGGTGGTTCCCGAATTCGCCTGTGGTTCTACACACACACAACACACACACACACACACACACACACAAACACATGCACAATTGAATAAATAATAAATAATAAAAAAATTTTTAAAAAGCTGGAATGATGTTATGACATATTTAACTTAGGCAAGTAAATTATAAAGAAACATCAAGCAGTGAAAAGTAGACTCCTCTATTCCAAGTAGTTTTTCTTTCAATGTTTCCCCGAGTGATACCTGCCGCTGGTACAGACTCAGGGCAGGGATACAACCAAGGATTTTCTCTTAGCACCAGGTACCAAATCCTGGCCCCACTGACTAAGGGAGGACCTGTAAAAGTGCTGTAGTGTTCAGTTTTTCACATACATAAGGGAAAAAGTTCCTGATCCAAAAAAAGACTATATATATAAGGAAATTTAAAAAATATACTTGCCTTGATATGTTCTAACCAATGAGTAGATTCCAAACTGGACAACCAATGGGATTCTTCTACATTGGGATAAACAATGTCTTTTACCTTTTTTAAAGATTCACGCATAACATGAATATTATGAATGTCTAAGAAAGAAAGTTCGGCGTTATGATATGCATCATCACTTTCATATCCTCCACCTGTTGCCTAAGAAACAACAAGATTACAAACAATTAGCTGGGTTTTTAGCTTATGAGCAACTTACCAAATATTTTGTAAACTCCTTTTGTTCACAAACTTGGCTTACATTGATCTCCTGACTGAAATATTTGGCTTGAAATTATTGTACGAGTCAGAAAATTTGAAAGTGGGAAAGTAGAAAGGGAAGGTTAGAGCGAAACCTTTGGAAGGGGACATATAGGATACATGGCAGATAGGTTGAGGGAGGGAATAATGGGGAAAAAGTACTTAGCAGGGATGAGGGGTTGGGAAGTAGAAAGGGCTGCGAGACTAAAAGAAATACACTAAGATTGAGGGATGAAACCATATAGGAACCTCCTATGTTACTAACATGTAAAAAAATTTTTTTTCTTTAAAAAAGGAATAAGAATGGACAGTCCCTATCCAGAGGACCACAGAGAGTGGAAAATGGGGCAAAAAAAGAAAAAAAGGAAGGGAGGGAGGGATGGAAACAAAATTCCCTGAGATACTCCACTTAGAATCCAGTGACAATTAAAACCATGCTAGAAGTAACAAGTATGTGACAACATCCTGATTTGTTGGTCAGAGTGGTCTCAAAGACCTCTCCAAACAGTATAGGCTTTTGCCATTGCTTTTGGTTGCCCTCCAAAAACTGATAGTAAGACCTTATTACTGAAGATGCAACACATAATGGATCACAGGACATGGGCAAAAAACACCAGCTGGAACTGTTGTGGGAGTTTCATTATTGTTGGGTACCGGAGAATACTGTAGAAGTTACTGGGGAAAAAAAATCAAAGATTTCATCAACCTGTGAGATCTGCAAGTTACAAAAACAATCACCATGACAACAGGTTACCACTAGTACAATAGTGGTATGACTGTCAAGGAGACAACCAACAACTTTCTGATTGGATTTACGGCCCACTTGTAAGAATGGAACACATTCCTATTACTGTAAACTAGAATAAGAACATATGAAAGGGAACAAAATAGAGCACAAGGGAAAAGCAGACTATGAATGTTTAGCTAGGAGACAGTACACCAAAGTGCTGCTACTATCTATACCCATAGACTGGAAGAGCACTGAGCACTAAACCTAGAAGTCTTCTTCTACAACAGAAAAGCAAAATGAAGAAAATAAGTGTCTGAGGACTGCTTGCCCCTAAAGATGACATATAAGCCTCACCCACCCCCTGCAAAGCTTAGGGAACATGGCAGAAGAGGGGGCAGCAAGATTGTAAGAGCCTGAAGTGGGAAAGTGGTGGGTCAAACATTTTCTCCTGGACACGACATAATTGTGATATACACAAGATTTCATAGCAGATATGTATACTTACATAAGAATTATACCAGAACTGTCTTATCAACATCTTACCATAACATCAGAAAGATCTCTAGAAGCTCCACACTTTTCTTAGAGGCTGATGAGGACTAGTGCTGATGGGGGAATAAAGGAGGATATTTTCTTCAATGGTATATCTACTGATCTAGGATGCTTGCTGGAGCAGGAATCAGGTCAGGCATAAGTCATCACAGACTAGATGAAACACAGTGGGTCATATAAGAGAAAAGATTCAAAAGTAGGAAGAAGTCTGGCAGGGGACATGAACGGCTCTAAGTGTGAAAAGGAGGAGGATGGGATCTGGGACTAAGGATTGAAAATATTAGAAATATGTCTTATTTATGTATGCAACATTAAAAAAGTAAAAAAGAATTTAAAAACTTTGGCTTACATCCCTCTTATTGAATAATTGATGTGACTTGATGTTCTATTTGATACTAAGTTTCAACAACCTAAGTCACACTTCGAGCTATGCAAAAAGATAGATAGCTGGCAATTTCCTGGGGGAGGAGACCTCTGAAGCCATAAGACAAAAATCTCCTTCAAAATATTCTATGATGGCTGGTTTTTCTGGATCTGGAAAGGCAGAAACAGGTCCTGAGAAATCCCTGTCCACCATCAATTTTGTAGCTATTTTATAGTATTCTTCAGAGTGTGCATGGTAGCCAGAACCAAAACCAAAACCAAAAATATATGGCAGTAGACACTCCAGGCTTTGTAAAAGCACTCATATAGGGCATGAAGCTTTAGAGTCAGACACAAATGGCCAATAGCTCAGATTCTGTGTGATCTGGGGCCAGGCACTCAGCCTCTTTAAGTGCCAGCATCTTCTTCTGTAAAACACGGTTCACTCCCTAGATCTCACGGGATGAAAGGAGCCAGGTTCTATTACAACAGCTAGCACCAGCTACTGGTGGATGAGTCAGTCCCTGCGATGTCTTGCTTTATACAATTGTACTTTTGAGAGTGATGCTATAGAGAGATAGGACTGTCCACATTTTGTAAGCAAGAGAGCAGAAACTAAGATGTGATGTAGCCACCCCAAGTTTTACAGGTAATAAGTAGCATTTATGTGTAATTTGACTTCAAAGTCAAACCTTTTGCACTGCATCATGACCCTCTTTCAGCTACAAATGACAAGGACTTGAGTACTGTATATAGTGGGTCTTCAAAGAACTCACAAGGCCCTAAGAGGACCACCACCTAGTGTAACATGCACAAAACTTTGGTTGTTTTTTGTTTTGCTAGGCATGAGATTCAGTCAGGGAAGGCTTGGCTTACAAGGACAGTGTGGTGAACAGTGTCCATTTCCCCAAAGATGAAAAGACAAGGGTTTGATTTAGGAACTTGGCTATACCCTGCTGAAATGATTCAAAATGAATGCTACAGGCCAGATAGCTTTGGACCCTTCAGGAAAAGGTGAACAGGGGCTGAGATCTGCTGAGAGCGCAAGTTTATATAACTTTCAGGCTGCCTACAGGAAGAACACCAGGAAAACACCTGCCTGCAATGGAAGAGGAAGCAGAAGGCCCTTGGCAAATGTGCTGTTCCTACAATATGCTGCTCTTATTTTGCTTTTATCAGTGGAAAGAAATATACATGTGTAGCCAGGGTTAGCAGAGGAAAGCAATCTAGGATCCCCCCCCCATCCCCCGGAGCTAGTTATAGAGGTCTTCCATGGTAAAAGCAGACCTCAAAGTTATGTGGCAAGCTACAGAAATTAGCCTCTAAAGATTGTAGACAAGAAAACATATTTAGGCACAAACAAGTCTTTCAAACTTGCTTTAGATAGGATCAATATAAATTAACAGGAAATATTCCCTTAGATGCTTTGTTTTTTTTTTTTTTGTTGTTGTTGTTTTTTATTAAAAACAGGATCTCGCACTGTAGTATACGTTGGCCTAGAACTTTAAGCAACACAGACTAGCCTCGAATTCAAGGCAACTCTCCTTCCACAGCTTCCAAGTGCTAGCATCACAGTGGTGGCATGAGCCTCCATCTTTCTACAGGCCACTTTTAAAAAGCTATGTTCTGATAAACGGATGGATAAAAGGACCACCTTTCCTCTTCCGTGTCCTGGGGAAGAAAGTTAGAGGTGCTGCATCACTGTACAAGCCATAGTTCAGATTCGGGAAGCAAGCACCAGTCCGTGTTCTTGCTGGATCTACAAGCCTGTAGCCTAATTAAGTAATTGCCCTCCATGGACACAAAGTCAGCTCTTCTGCACATGTGGCTGTTACATGATTATGAGGATTTCCAGGGATACTCAACATGGGCCATCCTTTCACAATAACTGAAACAGACACACCTCCTACTCCATCCCCAAGGAAAAATAGTTGTTTTAGTCAGTGCCAAAGTTTCTAGCAAAGCGAGGCATGAACACAGCTCCATTTTAATTCAGCACAGGATGCTGCCACAAAAATAGAAGCAGCTTGGTACTAGGTCTCACTGACCCTGGGTTTTCAGTGTTTCATTTAAAACAATGTGATGCTGCTATTATATCTAAATACCCACCAGGGAGAAACAATTAGGAGGCCAAGAGGACAGACAAGTCAAGAAAGATAAAAATCAGTAAGCTCAAATTCTCCATCTCTAACTACTTTCTTTTTGGTACGTGCATGTGCATGTGTACATACATGTATCAAACCAAAGATGAGAATCTTCCTGGATTGTTCTGCCTTCTTATTGTTTTGCTTTAGGGCTTCCCAGGTTCTTCCTTCCAGGGCTGGCAGTATAGGCTACAGTCATATCCACTCAGCATTTTTTTTTTAACATGGGGCATCTGAACTCAGATCCCTTTGTTTCCAAGGTTTTAACCCTTAAGCCATCTCCCCAGTCTCTGTAACTGCTTTTGGAGTCTTCTCCTTGGTTCTTTCTTCCACAAAAGAGAACTACCTTAATTATCTCATATGATACAATGGTCCAAGGACTTGTTTGTAGGAATAAAGACAACCAGTGTAGTGGGAATGGGGGCCAGAGCTTTGAAAGAATGACCCAGAGTACTTTAAGATTTAGGCAGGTTTTCTTCCCTACTATTTTCCTTCCTTTCATTTCTAAGGGGACTAGAAACAGAGGCTTATTTCCCAAACATTAAAAAGGTATTCAAGAATTCTATTGCTATAATGAGCTTCAGAGTTAATAAAATTAAAGTATTCATTTCATACATTTTAGTATTTGAAAACATTCTTTCCGAATGCTTCATTTTAAAGCTACAGCATATCTATTTCAGGCTGAATCTGGACATGGAATTATTCTGTTTTATACATGTGCTCATGTTGAATTATATATGAAGGATAATGGGATTCAGAGTATATAAATTTAAGGATAACTCAATAAGATATTTCGATTTAATTTCCTAAATTTTTGTTTTTTAATATTTTAAATCTATTCTTTCACAATTTCATAGATAAGTATGAGGTACCTTGATCATATCCTAACATTATCCTCTTGTCTTCCCCCTCTTCCTGCTGAAGTCTTTCTTCTTCCCAACCAGTCCCCCTCCTACTTTTGTGTCCTTTTTGTGGTCTACTGCATGTATTAGGTCTTCTTGGGTGTGGACTTCCTGGAGCAACAGCACCTTATCAGTAGCTACACTGCTCCCCTCCACCAATGATCACTAACTGCTGCAGCTCCTCAGAGAGGGGTGATGCCTTATGAGTCCCTTCCCATCCAGGATGGAATATTAACAGGCCCAATCTTGTGCAGGTCTCAGCAGCCACTGCTGTGAGCTCATGAGTGCACTAACCATGTCATGTTCAGAAGACAGCATCTGTAGCTCTGAAATGTTTGATTTATAATTTCCAATTGATTTATCAGTTCAACTTCATGATTGCTCTGCATAGATTTCCAAGCAAATCTCAATTGCTATAGCATAACTAGTCTATGATAAGCATGGTACAGTGGCAGGCAGCCCCGGATGCAATGTGGAAGACACATGAATGACATACAAAAACAAACAGCTGAGCCTCTCCGTGCACCTGCAGCCTGACACACCCAAGGGAGACAGGCTTCACAGACACTCCATTTCAGAACTCGCTGCATCTACCCGGGCTGCTCAAGGAATTGCTTTGCTTTCCGGCTCTTGTGATGGATTCTGAATAATTGAAGAGGTCACATACATGACCTTAAGATGAGCAAAGAATTAAAGATGATGGTGCAATTTAAGCCTGGAGCCAAGGAGAATGGATCTGAAAGACAGAATCTGGGAACCAGCAACTTGGGGGCAGATTTATCAGTGAGCATTTGGAAATAACACTGAGAGAACCAAAAATACAAGAAGGGAAGTCTGGCATGGCAGTTTAGGCCTCCATTACTTGGGAGGCTGAGGTAAGAGGGACTGCCATGAGTTCCAGGTTGGTCTGGACTACAGTGTGAGATTCCATCTTATACTAAGCTAAGCGTGACCAACTCAACCAACTAACCAACCAAACCAACCAGAAAAAACAAGGAGAAATCACAGGAGCTATTTAGTATACAGCTTGCCTTCCACCTTACAACAGCTTTTGAGGATAACACCATACAGTCACTGACATTGATAGAGATGACCCTAATCAGCTGTAAGTACATTTCACATATTCTGCTTAAGAGGGCAAAGGACAATTAAGATAGTAGTCTCTGAAAACTCAACTTTTGTGCACGTGTGTGATTGGAAAATTCATACACTGATCCACTTATTTCTGAAACTATCTTGTACAAATGACGGTTTAAGATTACAGATAGGTATAAGTGACAAAGTCTTTAAATAAGGCGGTAAATTTGAGATTTCAATAATCACAGCTTTCCAGGATTCCTTGAAGATGCCTTACCAGTACATATAATAGGAATGACCATCCATAGCTATAACAGTGCCAAAGACAAAAGTCAATTTCTTCACAGTTCTAGACATAAATCCTTTAAGCTAAAATTTACTTTCATTTGATTTTGGTTTTAGAGTCATGGCTATCCCCGCAGACCAGGCAACTCACCACCCTCCTGCATTAGCATTCCAAGTGTTGGGATTACAAACTCATTTGCTTTTAATGTAAGTTATTTTACATTAAGAGTCCTTTTATTTGAGAGCACTGGGTTTATGAACTATTAATTTATATTTAAGTATAAATATGTTGCAATCACAGCCACTAAGGTGGCTGAAGCAGGAGGATCACTTTTGCCTAGGAATTTGAGAAAAGCCTGGGAGACCCTATCTTTTTCTTTTGTTTCCTTTTTTAAAAAAGTCAATTTTTTAATTCTTAGACACTTCCATATATGAATAGAATGAATTCATGTCATTTTGACCCCAGACTACCCAGTGCCCCCTTCTGTCACAATTTCTCCTTTCCAGTCTTGCTCCTACTTTCACATCTTTTTGTGTGTGTGGTCCAGTGGGATTCATTCTGGATGCCTACACTGGCAAGCGCCTGAGTGCTTGCTGGGGTAAAGATGACTTATCAGCAGGTAAATCATTGAGCAAAGCAGTTCGCCATCTCCTGTCTGGCATTAGCTTTAAATATTATCTCTAGGAGGTATAGTGTCTCTTGAGATTGTTCATCCATAGCCCAATGTTGTGCAGGTCTTGTGGAAGCAGATACAGATGCAGTAACTTCATGGCTAGGAAGCCTTGACTGATGTGGAACTTACTATGTACATGACCATGCTGACCTTACAAGTTTATTGTAGTGATTCTGCTACCTCTGCCTCGTTGGTGCTGGGTTCAAAGGTATGGACTACCACGTCTTGCTTTCAAGTTCATATTTCTTGTTGTTGTTGTTGTTCAGAATTTTTGCTTGTTTGTTTTCTTGAGCCAGGGTTTCATGTAACCCAAGCTGGCCTCAAACTCCCAAGTAACTGAGGGTGACCTTCAATTCCTGATCCTCCTGGCTCCACCTCCCAAGTGCTAGAATTATAGGTATGTGCTAGCTACTAGGCCCAGTGAGAGCCTCTCTTAAAAACTAATTAGATGAAGATTAAAAATGAAGCCACAGGGTGACCAAGTATGAGAAAACTGTTCACGGAAAATGGCACAGCTCACATGTAAGCTAAGCTCCCCCCACCTCATGGAGCATGCTCACCTTGTTGGCCACTGCATTTACACTGGGTCTCGCATCGTAGATGGTGAGTTTAGATGTTTGCCTGTTAGTCTCCCTGATCGCACTCAGATACTTCTCATCATCTTTGCTGCGTTTGCCACTCATCCCGACAAGGGGTTGACTACAGCGTACAATGACCATCTTGTTTTCTGGGTGGATCCATGACAGCACCTGTAGTTGGTTCAGAAAGTTTAAGCTAGTGAGAGTCCAGACAATCATTAATGCTGAAAAATAAAGCACTGATAAAGCATGAAGAAGTAAATGTGGCTGAACCAGAATACTCATTCACCTGCGATTCTCACCATGTGTGAGATCACAAATACACGTTTAACACAACCAGAATAGTCAGTTGCTTTGCCAGTCTTAAAAAAAAAATTAGCACCATTGTGCTGGAAAGATGGCTCAGGATTTAAGACTTTGCCTCACAAGCAGAAGGACTGGTCCTGGGTCAGATCCTGAGGCCCATGTAAAAATGCCAGGGGGAAATGGCAGAAGCCTTCACTCCTGGTGCTGGTGAACCAAGCCTGGGAAATCCCAGAATGAAGCAAAAAAGGAGGTAGAAGAAATCCAGAATGACTCCTGAAGTCATCGTTGGTCCTTCATGGGTACATAGTACCCTCTGATATACACACATACTCTCTCTCTCTCACACACACACACATACAAATTAGTACCATAAATTAATGTTTCCTCAAAGAAACTATATTATTGAAAGGAAATAGAAAGCTTCTGATATTACTTTAATTTGATAGTTTGCATTTTTTTATTACATGAAAACAATTTGAATAGTAAGTATGGAATAAATCTGTGATGCCACATGGCACTAACTCATGCCTATGGGCATTGTCCCAATTGTTTCCATTCTCAAATGTAATGCAGGAGCAAGAAAATACAAAGGTGGCAAAGAAGATCTCAGTCAGCCAAGAGAGCTGTCAGTCTCCACCATGAAGTCTGGATTCCTGATGCCTAAAGAACTCATCAGTTCCTCTCTCAGAATTGGTTTTTGGACTGTTTACAAGTCTAGCCCATGTGATGTCCGGCTTCCTAGCTCATCTACAGCACATGAAACAACACATAAAAGGTAGCTAATAACATAATATTCTGGAAAAGTACAGAGTTGTACACTGCAGGTGCAGAGCTGCTCGGTGTGTGAAGTAGATCACAATAAAGCTGTTAAGAACATGGGAGAGGCCTTGCCTCTCATGTTCTTTAGCACAGCTGGATAACAAGGGTGGACAATACTTAATTGATATTTTAAAATAGCTTTGAGAGAGAATTGAATGCTCCCAACACAAAGAAATGATATATAACTGAGATGATGGATATGCCAATTAGCTGGGTCCGATCAGCACAGATTATGTACATATAATGAAATACCACACTGTGCACCATAAATATGCATAATTGCACAATTACCACGTGTCAATGAAAACTTAACTGTGGGTGTATGTGCATATGAAGAAAACATGGGGAGCATGGAAAACGTGGTATGGTGAGCAGCCAGGTATCTCCGGGCACTCTGAACTCATGGCCCCTCTGATTTGCCTCTCCTCTCTGGTTAGATGGGGAGAATAACAATGACCTCAGGTGCCACTGGGAGGATCAAAGGAAGAATGGCTGAAAAGTATGTAAATGAGGGCTCATGTTAGCTTCTGCGAGAGAGGCTCCATGGCTGGTAAAATCAGCTCCAAACCTGATGAAATACAGGTATAAGAAGGAAAGAATTTAACCACCCGGGCTGATGTACACTGTAAGACCAAATACTGTGATATCTCAGAAGTCATCTCCCTATGATGGCAAGTGGCAGGCTTGGATAGTTATATAAATTGATGGCTACTGTGACACTGAACTTCAGAGAAAAGCCCATCTGATAATAAGAACGCTCACTTATTCTCAGAAGAAATATCTAAGTCCTTGTGCCGTGCTAGAAACCAAGACCATCTGATAATAAGAATGCTCACTCATTCTTAGGACACATATCTAGGTCCTTGTGCCATGCTAGATGAACAAGATGGTAGCCCCTCCCTAGGAGACTCAGACTTTGGGAAGCCCCAGGAAAGCCTGCCCTAAACCTCCACTTTCTAACCTATGATGTGGGCATCAGAAGTGCCCACCTAAGAGCCTATGATCTTTGTATTAGGAAAGCTCACACCCCCCCAAAAAAAACCAAAATGCTACACACACAAGAGATTTACCAGTTGAATAAGACCCTCATTGACACTGCCCACTGCCAATGCCCTCTGTCCCCCACCACTCCTCTCCCTGCATTGCTATGTTATGAAGTGCCACTCTCAGAGTTCTTCTATGTTTTGCTTTTTAGGGGACAGCCTTTCTGGCTATATTTTTCAATGGGTGCTTGCCGTAGAGCTGAAAGGGTACAGATAATGGTACTGTTTTATATGATTGCTATTAAAATTAATATTGAGAAGTCATTTAAGGATACAATAGGAAATCAATTAAATCCTTGCGCATCTACACACTAGCAGGTGAGTTGACTGGGGGAAATGGGCTACAATGTATTACTATGGAGGGAGAATAGATTGAGATACAAATTAAAGAACAATTTTCATTTCTGAATGAATACATGAATGTACAGAAGGAAATATTGCAACATGTTGGTGCTGGTTCTCACTAGGTGGCAGACTGCTTTTTGTGTACTGGAATCTTCTAAATGCCTGAAATGAGTACGTGTCACTTGTTCACGAACACTTCTAGAAAATTAAGTAAAACCTGTTTGAGAGCAAAAGAATGTGTGTCCATAAGTGGAAACATAATGCACATAGATTATTTCATTAACCGATGGTATTTGATTATAGCATTCATTTGATTTAAGTGTAAAACAGGATACTGTTCACAAACTATTTTAGTATTTTTATGGTTTCTAAGAAGAAGGAATTTCCTAATACTTCTGTTTCACATAAATGACACATGCATTTTCTGGGTGATCAGAAGATATACTGTAGATAGCATGCTATTAAGCCTTATAATATTCATCGGATCATTATAAATATGGGAAGGTGATAAACAGCTTAGCCTTAGTATTTTTTTCCTTTCAAAAAAGAAATTGTGTCTTCACAAAGTGAGGAGGCTGAAGAACATGGTTAGACAAAATGTTACATTTTCTTTACTCTACATTGCTCTCTCTTTCATGATGAATAACAGACTACTGGATCTAGATGGCAGACTAAAGTCAGTGACTGAGACATAGTTGTCTTGCTTCCTTTCTTGTCCCAGTCATGAAATACACACACACACACACACACACACACACACACACACACACACACACGCACGCACACACGCGTGCATGCACGCACGCACACACATGCACGCACGTGTACATACAAAGTCTTTGACAGTCTTTGAGCTGATGTTCAGTGACTAGTAATGAATATTGGGCCAAACCAATGCCAACTATCCTAGTCCAGTTCTCCCTGTGGGGAAAGCATGCACAAACCAACAACTAACCTGGACAGTAATAAAATAAATATAATAAAATAAAAATAAGAAGACTAATCCTGCAACCATAGCATTATGAGTGCTACGTGTTTATGTGTTCTAACAACATAAGCTAAAGAGCATGCTTTCAAATACAATCTCTATCATGAAGATAAGAATGGACACTACCAATCAGGGCAACAGGAGAACTTGAAAAGCTATAATCTATCTCAGGATGACAGTACACAAAAGGTTCTCACAAATAACCTTTTAAGGACAGGAATGACTACACTTGGAAGCTGGAGGCAAGGTGCCATTAATTTCTTCAACTTTTGTTTTAAAAAAAACCCTCCAATTTAAAACAAAACCCAATGTGCTTATTATGACAGCTCTTGAAAATTAACAGAGGAAGAAATAAGAATCACTACATTTTTAGTCAATAAAATTTAGGCACAGGATAGAAAGCACAGTGTGACCATAAATTTTGAAAGACTAAAAAGGAACTTCGTGTGCTAGGTTCAGGGACATGGTAGCATAATATCTGAAATAATCTGTTCTTGACTCCAATTCAGTAAGGGTCCTGAGCAACCTGCAAACAGGAGGGAGATACATGCATTCTAGAAACTGTGAGGAGCCATAAACCCTAACAAACACCAGTGTTTTCTTTCCAGTGGCATTCACAAAGATGAAAAGGACAAAAAGCTTGTCCTTCCTACCTCATAGCACTGGGTTTGGCTGGGAAGCCTCACCGGTACCCTCTCTCATTTCAAGCTGTGTACCTGCCTTCTCTGTCCTGCATCGCCAGGAGGCCCTGACAAATATTCCTCAGAATGCAACTCTACAAAGACTGTGTTGCAAACAGCATGGCTGCTGTTCCTATGGAGTACGAGTCATGCTCTGAGAGAAATGGAAATTGCAATACTCACAGGAATTCGATTTCGGGATCGAAAAGTGGCCACCTTCCGGAGGTCATCATCTGAGGTGCGATAAGGAACCACCAAAAGAGCGGGGTACGTGTCACAGAGCTCGTAGCATTTATTAATAAAAGTTATTCTCCAATTGTGATTGGGCAGGCCCTGCAGAACAAAAGGAGTGTGATCAGTGTGGCATGACTTCATCTCCGCGATGCCTGGGGCCTCTGTCTTCCTTCTAGCGTTACGTGTGCATGCCTCTTTGACCACAGGATGACTGCAGCCTGCCTATTTACAATAAGGATGTCAAGAATTCAGACAACACGAGAACATGGACAAAACACTGATGCTTTCCACAATTCTAAGCTGTCTTTCGTAAGACAGATTCAGATTCTCATGAATTTGAGACCATTTATTTCATGGTAACAGTCTTCCTATTTGTACAACCTAGATAAACCCATGTTCACCTTTGACCCATACAACCCTCCCCACCCAAGGACAAGTATCATGAGCAATGTTAACCTGTGTCTACCTGAGGGTAGAAGAGAGAGTTGGCAACTCTCCCTACTCCACACAAAGAGAATGTTGCAGTCTGTTTCCAAGTGGAAAGAGGCTACACCCATGAAAAAAAGAAATCACCCAAGGGGGATGGGGCCAGGGGAGGCAACCCCTCTGGGGAGGCTCATTGCGCCACCTCCAACAAGCTGGTTAAATCAAGTAGCCAGGAATCCATGATTACCCTACAGGTTATGTGAAACATAGTCAACCTCCCCCATCCTTTCAATCACCCACAAAATTGCGTCTAGTATGGACAAGATCCAGAGGTGGTGGAATATTCTCTCCCCATACTCACAAATGCACAAATACACACATGGAAGTGAGCTAGGTGGGTGTTTGCTTCAGGAACAGACATTGTACCTTTTCTTTAGGTCAGGCCCTATGTACCACGGACCAAACAGATGCAGAGTCTGATGCTGTGTCCAATTAGAGAGTTTTAAGTCCCATCAGAAAGTTATAAGAAAAAAAGATTGAATATAATGGCAATCTAGAACAAAATACCTTTGGTAGTTCATATATGCATGCAATATTAAAAACAGGAACTATTTCGTTTCAAGCTAGATGCTTGAACTAATGAGAAGTCTTACTATTGTCAATACCTAAAGGTAATACGGTAAAATATTTTGATACATAATATTAGAGGTTTCTTAAGCATACATGATGTTCTAATGGTTTTTCTTCCATCCCAGTAGTTGGTCCATAACAAAGGGCATCAAAATAAGTGGTGTACACAGCTTTTGAAAACTCAGCAGTCCAATGCCCTAGAATATCACAGAAATGTGTCTGAGAATAACACTCTTGCATCCCAATCTGCTGATGAATGTGCAAACCATGATCAAAGGTAAAAATGGGTGTCAAGCAGGTAGAAGTGGTGGCTGGGAGGTTCTTTCAAAGCCTACGATTACAGAATTTTACACTACATTCATTTTCTTTTCATCCCGAGTAACTGAGCTGGATTTGATCCTCAGAGCTCTCTCTGCAAAATTTCCCAATCATTTTAAGTTTTGCAAAAGAAAAATGACAAATTCCACTGTAATTCTCCAAGCTACACCACAGGTTTGGTTACATCAGAGGTCTGTGGCTCTTGTTATGTAATATGTTTGCTTGCAGTATTTCAAAAAAATGAGAGAAGTCATTCCCCTGCCTAAACAACATCATATCAAGTTTCTTTTGTGTGCGTGCATATGTGTGTGTGTGTGTGTGTGTGTGTGTGTGTGTGTGTGT
Source organism: Typhlomys cinereus (assembly GCA_023101885.1). NCBI lineage: Eukaryota > Metazoa > Chordata > Mammalia > Rodentia > Platacanthomyidae > Typhlomys > Typhlomys cinereus. The sequence goes on from JALPQD010000333.1 coordinate 2,676,542, forward strand.
GTGTGTACACCCGAGTGCATGTGTGTGAAGATGAACACACTCCTGTGTGCACCTGTGGTTGACACTGAGTATTTTCCTTTACCTCTCTCCATATTATCTTTTTGAGACAGGCTATCTCAGTAAACTCGGAGGTTATCCACTGGCTAGAGTGGCGGCGACCAAGGCAGCCTTGGGATTCCCCTATCTCCACCTCCCAGCATGCCCAAATTTTCATGTGGATACTGTAGATCCAAACTCAGGTCTCCATACTTCTGCAGCAAGCACTTTGTCCACTGAGCCCTCTCTACAATTCATACCTTTTATTCTTATAACTAAACACATGTGGGTGAGGCTTATGTGATAGAGTAATATGGGCAATCATAATATAGACTCTGCAAAGCTCTTTCTGGACACATCATTATAGGAAAATTGCTCCAACACATTTGAATCTGTAATTCAAAATCTACAGAACAATTTAAACCTGATGGCCAGTAATATTTAACTACCCACACATATAAATAAGCAGCAAAGTAAGATACAGAAGCTTGACTTTTTAGACTTCAAGTATTTGATTCAATTCATAAACATCACAAATCTGATGTTTCTCATCTAAGAAAGGAAACAGACCTCAGCCATCAGCTTTCAATGTGGCCAGAATATGGCTGCCTTTAGGTTACATATGAGCCTTTAGGTTACAAGAGGAGAGAGTGAGCTATATTACACAAAACGTGGCAGATACCATCGTCATTACAACATAGTAAGCAAAGCCTTTACTGGTTGTAAGAGGGCATGACCGATGGCATATTGTCCCCAGCATGTTTGAGATTCAACACACATGAGTCAATGGATCTACTGACTTACCTGCCTTCTGTATTCTTCAACTGGATTATAAACGGTCCATCCATCCACATTAAACTTCTCTTCATTTAAAAATGCAAACAATGGCTAGAAAAGGCAAACAAATTAAAGTTCAGTGTAAAGCAACAGTCTATTAATAGTATATACTTGGATTTTTTTCACAAAATAAATTTCACCAATTTTCCGACCATTAAATTGCAGCCCAAACCAAGACTTACAACAAAGAAAGAACTGTGGAAAATTCATACCAGACTTATAAAACTTCTAACTTCATTAATAATTACTTATGTAACTTCAATTTTCTATGGCTATAAACGTCTCCTTTGTTTTTTAATGATGTTCAACCAAAAAAAATCAGATTTCCAGACCAAGAAGTAACTATGAATTTTAAATAGTATTATCAAATGATCAGTTAGAAGCCTATAAAAAGGGAAATTCAAAAATGATTATTAAACAGTGCACCTGCCTCAAGAGAGGGCTGCGACGTGTTTATCTATTTAAAGGGAGATGGGACATTAACAAACTCTTAATTAACCACTCTCCATGAATTCTGAATCAATTTGCTGGCCTCTGAAATGACAGGACTTTGACCTCTCAAGGTGCTATTGATGAATTTCCTAGCTTCAAATACCATCTGTCCCCTAGTGACCACTGCAGTCCTGTGCCTACAAGTGCCTAATGCAGGCTCCACAATCCCCCAGGTACCTCAGAGCCATAGGGTGGGGAGACTCTAAGACTGACACACTACAAGCCGAACTCTTGGGTCTACCTCAGCAGACTGTTGCTAGTCTATCCAGTTCTGCCAATGAGGGCTCATCTTTCTGGTTAACTGAGTCAACTGTCATTCTTGTCACCACCTGGCTACCACCCTGGCCTCCGCTTGGTTTAGTACAATAATTCTGAACTGCTTTCATGTCCATTTCATACATCTCTAAGGTCAGAGTAATAAATAGTCTCAAAACATGAGTGAGATCAAGTCGTTCCCTGGCCAAAATTCTTATATGGCTTTCCCCTGGCTCAGGGTAGAAGTAGAAGTCCTTTTGATGGCCACATAACTGTCTATCATCTGACCACCTCTCTCTAACTCATGTCTCTGCTATGCGTCTTCATCTCTCCATTCCAGTTATACCAAACACACACCAGTTTTAGGACCTGTGTACCTGCTATTCCAGCAGGCTGAATTTTTTCTCCTTTCACGGCTTTCTCTTCTCTCATGTCTCTGATGACAAGTATCCTATGGGCAAGACCATCCCTGACTTCTTGTAGAAAACCCAGATGCTTTCCTCCCACGATCACGCCATATCATTTTTTACCATTTCTTGTATTGATTCTTGTTTACTCTTGGATCCTCCACTTTACCCTTCAGACAGCAGCACTTTTCCAGGTAAATCACTTGTTTCTCCCACACTGATATTAGAAGTACTTTTTATGTTGCCTTGAGCATTCTTTCAAGTGTAAGTTAAAATTAATGATTATTATTTCATCATCAATCAGTATGAGTTTCCAAAACTGTTATCAGGCCATTAAAGCTATATGACCCAAATCAAAATTACCTTTACAATTACCTTAACATGTTTGGTTGAAGAGAATTTGAGCACAAGCAACAGTACATGTTGCTTTGGTTATTAGTGTGAGATTGAGAAATATTCTTGTGATATCTACATATTAGATGGCATTTCTCATGAAATGACTTCTATAATGGCACTTCACTCTACAGGGACAGGGACAACTCCTAGCTTACCCATGATACTAAGAACCATATTTATACATCAAGTGTTTTGAAAAAAATTATAACTTGCAAACTAAAATATTTCTCATCATGAAATAACATAGCAACATATATAACTGTATTATGGCTCAAGACAGAAAACATCAATAGCTTAAAACTACTGTTTTTACCATTCAAACAAATTAGTTTATAATTATGAGAAAAGTTTGGGTTTTTTTTTTTTAATTCCATATGGTACTTGGCTGAACCAAAACAAGCATTTTAGAACCATTGTTATAGTTTTATAAAGTTTTTAAAGTGGAATGTGCTAGGACTTTCCAGACATTTTAATTTTTGTTTTTCCCTTAAAGATTTTGATAAGAGGAGAAACTAGAATTTCATAAAATATGGCAACATAAAAATAGACTAGTACAAAAAAACATGAAGCAGGAAAGCCAGGACAACAAAATCTCTAAACTAGCACATCATTATCAAAAAGTGCAAAGTTCCTTATAAATGGCAACTTATTAACAGCCTAACCCCAGCTCCTGTCTAAAGACTGTTCAGAGCTAAGCTAATGGGTTACCTGTCTTGAGGTTTGCATCTGACATTTATATTTTTTTTCTTCCTGACAACACATTTCAAAGCTTTGAGATTTTTAGTATTTCACTGGTGGGCTGACATTTCTTCAATATAACCTTGAGGAGGTCCATCTTGACCCTTCATTTGGAGATGTGGAAGTCCCACAGAGATAATCTAAGTAGTTCTAGAGCATTTTCCATTACAAGCACCAAGAGGGAGTGCTGACTGCTAGTGGGTGAGGGTGATGCCCACATCCTGGACCACCCCAGCACGGATTCCCTTTCTTTGCCTATGGAAAACTCAAGAAGGATTCAGTCCCAGTGTAATGAAATCAGTGACAATGTTTTGCCAGGAGTTAGCAGTTCATTAGTTGCTGGTCAATACACTCTGGGTGGCTTCTTCTGGGTGCAGTTTTTCCTCAGCTAGGGCTCTGCTTCAGAATCAGATGGGCTGGAGAGAGCCCATTTCAAGATGACCAGGGCCCACCTCACCCCTGCTGAACCAGAATCTTTCTTGTCTCTAGGGGATAACTCCTGCCCTGGTCCTACTAGGACACATGGAATATGCCAGAAACGTTAGGATTCTATAGTCAAACTATTTGGGCAGCTGCTTTACTTCTATTTAAAGGTAACCATAGGTCTCCCCCAATGATAGCATCTTACGTAAGTGGAGAAGAATATGAAAACTGGGACAGTGGCACTACAAAATCTGCTCTCACATGCTCAGCCTTAGCTTCTTCAAATGAGGTTTTCTTTGTTTGATTCTACATTTATGTCTGGCCATTTCTTCAATTCTGACATCTACTAGTCAAGAGATACCAATACATGGAGACTAAAAGAAACAAGCAATCATGTACACTTTTCCCCCCAGATTAAAAATAGCAAGATGCAACATTTGCAAAATGTTAAAGGACAAAGTTGAGATGAAAACTTCTGATTTCACACTGAGCACAAAAACAGCTTGGGCATAGGGAATATAACTTGTCATTTTAATTTAACCACACTTAGCACTGTTGTGTCTTATAGAGGAATAAGTACAAAATAACAGTCTAGCTTTTACTTGATCATCATCTATTATTTTTTAACAAAGATACACTGATTTGCTTCAACATGTAGATTTGATTTTTAGAAATATATTAATATTTAAAGTCAACATAAAAAGCAATGGGATTGATTATGGCATCTTTTTATATAAGTTATGATTCTACATTGATTTTTTTCCCCGTGTGTGTGTGGGGGGGTATGTAAGTGTGTGTTTGTGTGTGTGTATCAAAGGGTACTGCGTATACCTGTGGAAGCCCAAGAGTGACATTAGGAGTCATCCTAGATTGCTTCTACCTCCTATTTGCTTTGTTATGGGATTTCCCAGGCTCTGCCTTTCTGAGTTGGAAGTACAGGTTGCAGCCATTTCCACCCAGCGTTTTTATGTGGGATTCAGGATCCAAACTCAGGTCCTTCTGCTTGTGAGTAGGATCTGAATTCTTGAACCATTTCTCCAGCCCTACATTGGATTTTAAAAGTTTACTGAAGTTTATAAATGCTGGACCAGTGAGATGGTATAGTATTTGCCTCTCAAGCCTGATGACCTGAGTCTAATCTCTGGAACCCACACAAAGATGGAGAAAAAAACCAAAACCACAAAAGTTGCCCTCTGTCCTCCACGTGTTTGCCATGGCATGTATGTCCACACACAGACCTCTCTCTCTCTCTCATGCACACACACACACACACACACATATAGAAATAAAATTTTAAGATCTAGAAATATCAAACGATCCCATCTCTGAAAAGTCAGAGCTGTCTGTCAGTTAACTCAGGGTTCCTCCCTTGCTTGAAGCTTTTGCTTCACAGACCTGCAGTGTGGTTCTCAAACCTGGATGCCTGACAGGAAGATTGGCAAAGAATCAATGTCACTTCAAGTGGAATACAGTTCCACAGGAAAAAATCATATTTGTAGTACTGAGTGGAGGACTACGCATAGCTCAAAGCACAGTGCTTATTTAATGTGCATGATGCCCTAAGTTCAATTCCCTGTGCCATAAAAACAAACAAACACAGTATCCAAAGGAATAAAATGACAAGCTGTGGACATTTAGAAATGGTCTTGAGTAAGGTTACCAGCCCACAGCAGCAGTCACGGATTTTTCAGATGTTTGGTTATTTTGTGAAGTATACGGAACTATTTCTCTACATTCCTAACCTCAGAACCACAGTGAACCACATACTAAGTGCATTATTCCCGACTGACAGTTTGTTTCTTGGATTCTTTTAAAGACAGAGTCTCACTCTGCAGCTCTGGCTGACCTGGAGCTCTCTAGCCTAGGTTGGCCTCAACTCATGGCAATCCTCCTGTCTCAGTCTCCTGGGTGCCACTAGGCCTGACAGTTTTGCTCTACTTGAATAGGAATTAATGGGATGACCTTTTTTCTAACTTATTTTCTGAAATTCCTCTGAATCTACCATTTTAGGGTACAACAATATACAAATCTTCATCTGAAATTTTCAAATTATACTTAAGAAAAAAGATCCCTTCATTTAAGAAAAATGCTTTCATTTAAATTTAGAAGAGTCCCAAAATTTAGAGAACCATAGAATATGCTAAAAGTTAGCCACGTCTGTAATTCTAACACCTTAATACTAGCTAATGCCTTTAGTGCAAGTATTTTTATGACTTGATTTTGCAGTTCTTCCAAAAAATCTGACCAAAGGTTCATAGGTTAAAAAAGTATATATATATATATATATATATATATATATATATATATATATACTTATACTTTAGTTTACATATTAACTCTGGTCCTATTTCTACCATTGACTAAATCCGTAACTCTGGGAAAAGTAACTTAGTCTTCTTAGTCATGGCTACTTTTAGATGTAAATATACTTATTTATTTATTCAGGAAAACACTCCACAAGTACATTGGAAATGTCATTTGAAACTGTTGTAGAAAAATAATTCTTTTAAACCTGTCCACATTTACTCATTTAAGGCTGACATTTCTCAGGGTGCATTCACTGAATGTCTTTGTACTATAATTCTCTCTTCTAGCAATTTTGACCATAGTTATGAAAATGCTAGTGATCACACCCAGTTCAACCAAATGAACCTCACCCCAAGCCAGAGCTCAGGGTCTACAGAATAACTTACCTCCTATGTATCTCTACCTGCCTGGGTCAGGATGCTTATGACAGCTGATTCCAAGTAGAACTTGTCACCTTTTCCTCACTCGATTTGCCATCCTAAGAACCAGCCAATAATCCAGGCTGGATTCTTCCCTCCCTGTCACTCCACCCCCTACCTTCATTTGCAAACAAATTCAATTGCCCTGGTCTTTCAGAAAATGGTGTTCCTTAGGGACACATAGTGTAGATCAGCTCTATTGCCCTGGCCTCGCCACTATGAAGGCATTTTGTGAATACCTGAGCAAAACCGGAGGAAAGCAATGAAGAAGGAGAGGAACAAGGGAAAGGTGGCTTCCCTACACAGTGAAACATCTTATAAAACGTCAAGAGTTAAGAGTGGTATGTGATGCCTGCAATCCCAGCACTTGGGTGATAGAATAAGGAAAATCAGCACTTCCCTGCCAGCCTTAGTAACACAGCAAATATGAGGCCATCCTGGGCTACATGAGACCTTGTCTATTTCTTCCTAGAAAAAAATAAAAAAGCTAAAATCTTCAACATTAGATTGGGGGAGTATAGCACAGTGATAGAGTACTTAGCATCAAGAAAACCCCAGATTCCATCCCAAAGATTGCAAAAATATTTTTTTAATTAAGCATATAATGATCAATGTGAGAAGATAAATATTCTTCAGGGGAATTCAGTGTGCATTTCTTCTAGTGGACAAGTCAACATATGGAAATACAATAATGTATGTATTCTAACTCTGAGAAAATTATAAATTGATCAAATAGTTAAATCTTATAAAGAAACCAAAATTCTAGAAGACTGTGAGAATTCTTTTATAGCCCTGATCAGGGAAGCCATTCCTAAGTTGGGTACAAACCCAAACATTATAAAAATCAGAGTACATAGAGAAGAGCTGATGTCACAGGCCTGTGACGACTCTCCTTAAGAAGGCCTGCTTGCATTGCATTGTGGCTGGCACCTGGGAATCAAGATTTGTGAAGATTTCCCATGATCCCCTTATTGATCAGAGTGGTTTCCTGTACCTGAATGGCCTATATAAATAGTATGTTTTTTACTGAACTACTGAATTTCTTGAACTCTGGAATGTGGGTATGCACTAGGCAGTGGTTGCTCTATGTAACCAATTCCTGATAAAAATCCCGGCCCCAGAGTCTCTGATGAGCTTCCCTTATTGGCAGCACCTCAAACATACTGCTACAAACTGTTGTTGGAGAAAGTAAGCGTATTCCATATGTTCTACAGGAAGAGAATGCTAGACACTTATGTCTGGCTTCCCCGAGTTTGTTCGATATACCTGTTCTCTTTGATGGTTTGGTCTGAATCCTTTGGCTATTATAAGCCATACCTATGTGAACGACCATATGTTGAGGCTTAGGAGACCTTCTAATTAATTGATGTCTGGGAGTGGTTCTAGGGACCCCCAAAACATACAGCCAATAAATTGTGTAAAATAAATATTTAAAAGTTTTCCATAGCAAATTAAGCCCAAAGTCACATAGGAAGAATTACTTGTAATTCATATCATGTCAATAAAGCTATAACACAAAGAGTATCTGCAACAAGACAAAATAAAAACAAGCGGACGATAGAACATACAAATAGAAATAAGGGATTGGACTGTGTATGGCATGCTCAATCCTAAACAGGGTATCTATATTAATCTTCCTTAACAAGACTCAGGAAACATCTCGAAAGGGGGCAGAAGGAATGTAAGAACCTGAGGGTGGGGAACAGTACTATGAAATACCTTCAAGACATGATGACATGGCAGCTTCACTAATGAATTCCCTGAGCTGAGTATCCACAGTATCCACAAGACCTGCACAAAATTGGGCCCATCAAAATCTCATCATGGAAGGGGGAAAGGTCTCAAGAGGTTCTATAGGTCCCTGAAAGACTACTGAGTGTTCATACCAGAGGAGGGAAACAAAGTGACTTTCCTCAATGGTAGCATCCATTCTCTGGCAAGTCTCAAGATACATGCTAGTACAGGCAACCCTGGGGAAAGCAATGGGTCACACATGCAATAAGACATGAAAATACGAAGGAGACTGGCTGGGAAGAAGGTGCTTTTCAATGGAAAAAGGATGAGAAATGCAATCTGGTATTATGGGATGAAAATGACTTAAATGGTATGCGTCTGTGAACCTGGCCAAAAAATAAAAAAATAAGGAAATAGAGGAGTTGGGGAGTTGGTTTTGTGATTAAAGTACTTATACAAGCAAAAGGATCAGCGTTCAGATCCCCAGATCTTATGTAAAATACCAAGTGGTTGGGTGTGCTGGCCCTGCGATTCTAGTCTGGGAAGGTGGAAACTAGGAAACCAGAGCAAGTTGGCTAGCCATATTAGCCCTATTGGTGAGTTCTGGGTTTGGTTAAAGACTGTCTCAAGAGAATACAATGGAATGACTGAGGATGATTCCTAAATTGAACCTTGAGCCTCCAAACACATACACACAAATGGAAAAAGAAAATATAGAGAAATACAAACATCTTACATAAAAGACATTCGACTTCACTTGATATATAAAATAAAACTATGAGCTTATATTTTAAAGTTAGAAGACATACTGAGTTCCTATGTAAGTAGAATAATGACCTCCTAAAAGATCTATGCCCTAACCTTGGTAACCTCTGTTATGTTACAAAGAGGAATTAAGTTCCAAATGGAATTATGAATGCTAACAGCTGATCATAAAATAGGGAGTATTACAGGATTATCTGAGTCTGCCTAATATAAGGTCCATAAGTAGGAAATGGCGAGGTAAAAGAAGTGATGCAGGAAGCAGAGTGTTGTGACTATTACTGACTCTGAGGATGGGGTAAAGGATTACAAGACAGGACAGGGACCATGGGAGGCCTCTAGAAGCCCCTAAAGGCAAGGAAACAGACTTTCGCCTAGAGCCTCCAGAAGAAATACAGCCCTACTGACACCCTGATATTAGCCCACCGAGACTTATTTTTTTGACTTATGACCTCTACAACTATAATATGACAAAATAGTGTTTTTTTGACCCACTTAGCCCATAATAACTTAAGATAACAGCAACGAAAAACTAATTCATTGGAGAAGCTGTGTAGAAACAGGCACTGACAGGAAGCATAAACTGGTACATCTGCTACAAAGGAGAATTTGGCAGGACCAGTAATTCTCCTTCAAAGCAATTAGCCTGAGATGTACATGAGCACATCCAAAATGATGCATATGTAAAGCTAGTCACTGTATATTATGTACATATGCCAAAAGACTGGAAACTTAAATATCTATCAAGAAAGGATTAAATGATAGCAGTCAATAGAATACTGTGTAGTTATAAACAGGATTTAAAAAGCCCATTTATTATATAACTTTTACTGGGGAATCAAAAAGCTAGAGAATGTCTACAGTACACTACAATTAGGGCCAAGGCAATCAAAGATGATTTAAATTGCCTGTATTGTCTGAAAATCTGAGAAATTCCAAAGATCCCCCTAAGCTCTGAAGTCCGAAACTTTTTGACTGTCACAGAAATACTCAATATATTTTGGGTTTTGAAGCATTTGCAATTTCAGCTTTCCAGATTATAAATGCTCAGTCTACAAAATCTATTAAAATGCTTCCCAATCTGAAAAACACCAAAAATCTGATTACTTTCTGTCCCAAGATATACTCGAAGTAAAGATATACTCGAAGTATCAGTCAGCACTAGGTAGATACATTATTGACTGGATGAAAACATCAATTGGTTGTGGAAAGGCAAGGCATAAGACTGTGAAGTATATAAGGAGGTATTACTGAATACTCTTTTACACTTCCTGGTTTTTCATTGCGGGTACACAATGACTGTTTAACAATTAAGTTGAAAAACATATAGCTCTTGGACACATGCTCTATCTAACAATATTCTTTTTAATGGCCTGGTTGCTAGTGGTTTCTACTAATTTAGTCTGTTCACACTGGTATATTTGCGGGATCAATATTTGCTCAGGACCTACTCTAAATGAGGTATTATACAGAGAAAATGACAAGGAGGACATGGCACTGTCTTTAAGGAGGTAGAAATTCTCCAAAGAAGAGAAAGAGGGCACAGCTATAGATCATTTCAAGAGAAAGGCACAGTGGGCTTCAGAGAACACCAGTGCTACTTCTTGACAGATAAGCCTGAGGATTATTGATGGTATTTGTGTTATGCTGGAAGGATAAAATGACTTGGTCAATATAACAATGATAACAACAAAAAAGCCAAGTGGTAGCCAAACTCAGAAATTAATTCATGGCCATCAGCAAATATCTCAAGCCTTGCAGTAATGTGGGAGGGGTAAAAATATTGAAAGATGGACACGGAAAGGGAAAGAAGTGCCCAGGGCAAAGGTATGAGAAAAACAGGGCTGTATCCGTGGAGCATATATAGACATATAGGGGCAGAGAGGAGACAGGAGTGCAGAAGACAAACCAGATTCAGGAGAGAGGGGATGAAGTACCACACCCTGTGGCTCAGAAGCAAAAAGTCCTTAGTTTCAGTAATCAACAAGTAACAAAGAAAACTCCAATGGCTTTGATTTCAAATGTGCATGAAGGGGAGGAGGAGAATGACATTAAGCATGACCAAGGAGCACACAGGATACATTGTGAGAGAATATGAGAGTCATTTTAAAGCATTTAGGAGCCACTTGAAGCTGTGTAGTAGGCATGGAGAAAATACAAAGCTGTCCATCTGAAAATCCTGCTCATATTGGTAGACTTGAAATAAAATCTTCCCAACAAGCAGGAAGGGCAGAGACTTTTCTAGAAAACTCAAGTTTATAAAGAAGGAAGCATAGAATTTTTTAAGTGAATGTTTTAAGTCAGTTTACCACTTTGTCTTGGACCACATTCACAGCTATCCTTGTCCATGTGTGGCCCATGCAGACTGGATATGCCTAGCCAATGGTACAGGGAAGTACTGGATCCAGAAACAGCTTTAGAATGCATTAATGACCTGTGAGGGGGGACTAATACCTAGAAACCAAACACTAGCCACAAATAGGAACACAAAGAGCAAAAGAACACTGTGAGGAACTTACCAAATTAGTTTTCATGGACGCTTAGGGTACAGAAAATGGAAAACCAAGTTGTGGGCCCACTCAAGATTGGAAGCTTCCTAGAAGAAAGCCTGGCTGCCAAAATACTACCACACGGGTAGAGGGCAAATGGGAAATAATCACCTTTTGGCTCCAAGAGAATTCACCCATGGGGATTACTGGTGTTGAACACCACTGGGAATCCATACCTACATGCCACCCTTTAGGATATAGCCTAAGTCATAAACACTGAATGGGTCCCAAAAATCAAGTGGAGAAATAACTCATAATCTTCACAAGTTGTTAATGCCCCAAGATGCTTGGCAGAAGTCAAGTCCCTTTCAATACTGGCCCCAGAGTATTCCTACAGATACCGTTCTAAAGAACAGGAGTTTTCAAGTAGTAATCGTACAACATAGTAGGAAACTAAACAACCCAATGTGGTTAGAGAATAAAAGGTAGTCCAGAAAAAGGGAAGAGTGCATAAGTACGAGCCCAAAGAATCTGAAAGAGGTTTGACTTGAATTTCTGCAGCTGAAAATACAAAATGGAAATGAACGCTCAGATGTGGCAAAAGGAGAAGATGAAAATGGAAGAAATAATCTGCCATGCATGCTAGGAGTCAAAAGGATGCTGTCTCAATGGACATACTTTCTATTTTACACACAGTCTATAAATACTCTTTAATAGCTACCCCTTACTAAAGTCACACAGCTCCTAAAGGAGGGTGGCTGCAGTGAAAAGAAAGCACAGGTTAAGATGGGAAGGCCTAAGAGACCTCAGTTCATTCTGAGGTGTACATGTGTGTTTGTGGAGGTCAGCGGACAACCTGGATGTTGCTTCTCAGGTGTGCCTGGAGCTGAACCAGTACCATTGTGGGGACATCCAGACAGGACATTGATCCACGAGATTGCAGTAGAAATAGCACTCAGCATGTTTAAAAAGCTTAGAGAGAGATGGCAGCAAAGAGAAGAGACCATAGAGAATAAAGGACCAAGTCTTGGTGGAGGCAGAAAAGGAGACTGAAAAGCATGATTAGTGCCTCAATTAACTAATTTTACTACTTATTCAACAGAAGAAGTCCCAGCCAAAAAGAAAAGAAAAGAAAAGAAAAGAAAAGAAAAGAAAAGAAAAGAAAAGAAAAGAAAAGAAAAGAAAAGAAAAGAAAAGAAATGCCAGGTACTTTATAGTCCTTAGCCCACATCTAGGCTGACAGGAGGGGTATGTGCACACACATTTCTCATTTCAATTCCAATCTCAAAACGAGTTAGATCTTTTTATCTGTTGATTCTGTAACCAGCCTGAAAAGAAAGAGTCCACTAAATTTTTGCCTCATTTAAAATTTTAATACAGTTTATAAATATTTCTCCATGTCTGAGCTGAACACCAGAAACAGAGAACAAAAGTCCCTATGTCCCTATCCTCTATTCATGGGCCCAGTGAGACTCCTGCAATGGTCAAAGGATATGCATGTGTACACTTCTTCTCACTCATTTTACCGTAACTATCTTTGAAAGTCAGCACATCAGGGCAAGAGGAGTGGATACATGACTAAAAAAATGCTTCAGGGTTTCATGTCACCAATGCTGGCTAAAACGAAATGATCCCTATGCTGGAGAAGATAGTTCAGTGGGTAAAAGTGTTTGCCATGTAAGCCTGATTACCTGTGTTTGGATCCCCAGAACACATAAAATCTGGATGGATGCAGTAGCACAAGTGTTTATAATTCCAATGCAACTACAGGAAATGGGAGGCAGAAACAGGAAGACTCAACCTGAATGATGTTTCAAACAAGGTCGAAAGGTGGGGATGACACCTGAATGTTGTCCAGTACTTCCACATTTGTGCCCCCCCAAACATTATTAAAAAAGAAGTAATCACCATGTTTGTGCACATGAACTGAAATGTCACAGCTGCCCATAAGTACATACAATGACTATGTGACAGTTAAAAATAGAAATGTGTATGTGGGGAGAAGGTAGGCAAGAAGAGATAAGAAGAAGAAACTATGAAAACCAGAGGCAAGTCACAGGCAATGCCAATGGAACCTTGTCAATGCTGAGTGGGCACCTTTGAAGACACTGTGTCCATCCTTTGCAGGCAGGACATGGGGCAACATAAGCTATAGTTAAGGCTAGGCAAGTCCATTGCTTCTCTCCTGAAATGAAGAACCAGGGCCAATTTCTTCATCCATGCCTATTTCAACACAGAAGAGATGGTCAGATGTACGGTCCCAAATGAAAACACGAGTCAACCTCATTACTGCCGATCAGCTCACAGTCATAATCACGACTGTCATAGAAAGATGGGACATGCAGAAACACGAATCTGATTGAATCATGTTTCCCTGACAGTAGGCAGCCTCTAGGGGCTCAGAAAACAGAAAGTGGAAAACAACTTCTGAAGGATTTTTTTATTAGATAGCATGGCTTCCCATGTTCCACAGTTAGTCTTGTGAAACTGAAGACTCTTACTGAATCCTTTATCAAAGTACAACCCATGGGCTTGTGAAGAAGAGCACTAATCTGTACATATTATCTTTCATCTATAGGGCTTAAAGTTTTCCACATATTATCACGATTCCCTTTTTAATGGTCTTGGGGGGATGTGTGGTAGGAATCATCCTTATTTCTTACACCTGCTGGGAAAAATGGAGAGCTAATAACACAACAGCTGACATTTATTGAGTGTCAGGCAGTGTTATAAGCACTTTGAGTTTAATCCTTGAAGAAACCCTATGGGGTAGGGACTGCTATTATCCCCATTACAGATGAGAACACTGAAGTACATAAATACCATGTAACTTCCTAGGTCTCCAGGCAGAGAACTGACTGTGTCTGATTCATTTAGAGGCCGCTGACACAGTGACCCTGGCTAGCTACAGCATACTGGATGAACTCTGTGAATAAATCCTCTCATGTGTCTCCCCATCAAAGTATGCTGGGATCCTGGCATTTACATCCTGGGCTTCATTCCTTCTAGATCTAGACTTCTCTTGAGTGAATCTGTATCCTGTGAGTTTATACACAGACTTAAATCCCTCACTTAAACTCCAGGGGAATCCATAAAGCTATGAATTGAGTTGATTAACACTAGACTTCTCGATCCCACATCCATTTTATCCTGTATACTCTTCTGATACCTAAATTCATTAGTATTTTTTGTAATTTTTCTCTACTATGACTGAGAGTACGCAATTAACTATAATACATGACCTAGTACACACACACACACACACACACACACACACACACACACACACACACCTACCTTTAGAAGTGTTTAATTTGTGCTCGCTTCGGCAGCACATCTACTAAAATTGGACTGATACAGAGAAGATTAGCATGGCCCCTGCGCAAGGATGACACGCAAATTCGTGAAGCGTTCCATATTTTTCAATGTCCAACACACTATTGACCTCACAAAGTCTAGCATCTGCTAAAGGCACCAAGATCCTTGGAGGTAAGAGATTGGTAGCCACAGTAGTGTTCCTATGCTTAAGGGGAACAGAGGAAAGGGTTCAGGGAAATGCCACTGGGTCCTTGTACGTCACCGGAGAGGAGGGCCCAGAGGAGAGTCAGGCATGCACAAGAAAGGACTCTCTGGGAATTGGGGTGGGAGGCACTCGGGGATGGGATGGAAGGGGTGAGGGGAGGGGGAGCAGGGGGGAGGGGGGAGGGAGGGAGGGAACCGGTGTACTTTTAAGTTTGTATGAGCGGAAATAATAATAAAAAATGTTAAAAAAAGAAGTGTTTAATTAAACCACAGTTATCTGTATTATATGATCATATGCTCTTTGCATTTTCTTTTTATTTACCTATTTATTTGAGAGAGAGAGAGGAGAAAGAAAAAAAGGGGATAGAGAGGGGAAGGGAGAGAAGAAAAGGGAGAGAGGGAAAGGGGGAAAGAGAGGGAGGGAGGTAGGGAAGAAAGGAGGGAAGAGAAAGAGAGAGAACAAGAGAGATCCAGAAGACAGCTTTCAGAAATCAGTTCTCTCCCTCCACCATGTGTGCAGCTGGAAGTCAGGTTTGTGCGCAGGCGCCTTACTTGCTGGACTACACTTCATATTTTCTACTCTATTTATTGTGCAGGTTCAAAAGTAACCCACTGATTTTATGACTCACTAGCAGGTTAGCATTGATGGTTTTATAAACTCTCATGTCGATGATATTACTTCTGATTGTCCCACCTGAGTACAAAATGACCAGACGATAGAGAAACCTTTCCATTAAATTTGTTTTGTCACCCCCCCCAACTTTGATTCCTGTGGTCATGCTCTGTTCACATGTTTGCAATTTTGGATTCTGACTTCAAATAAACTCTCATAATATCAATAGGATTGCAAAGTTTCTTACGAACTATCACTGAACTAAAACCAGTGTTGGGCTCCATGAGATTTATGAAAACACACTCCAATTTCTAGTGTTTGGAAAGCAAAGATAAAACATGAAAAGAAATGCTTTGACTAAAACAAAGTGCCGTGTGAAAACCATATGCAGTGAACTGGATTGAATAATACAGAAATAATGGCGCTTGTGGTTGGTGGGGGGGGGTTCTTGCTGAACAGCTCAAGTGCCATTCAAGGTTTCACCCCCAACCTGAACACACCAAGCAGTGTAAATACTAATGGGGCAGGAGGCAAGTGAGGGCTAAAAGGTGGGGGGGGGTAAGAAAGCCCACTCACAGTTCATTCACCCCTTGGTTGCCTCTGCAGCCCAGCTCTCTCGGCCTTCAAGCACACAATGGCAAGTTGACTTGAGACTTCAAATGGTGATAAAAATCCCTGAGATAATGGGTGCTGCTGCAACAGCTTCGTTAAAATTTGCAGAGTGCTAGTTTTCACGCAGGAGCCCTTTGTATTGTTCAATGCAATCAGGCTTACATTACGCTTCCAGGAAATCCCTTTTTGGCACACTGTTGCACTCCCCACGGTGGCAGTTTGGAAACTTTTCTCCCCCTCCTGTCTCACGGGAATAACTGTCCCTTTTCCTTTCCCAAACTGCCCTATAAATAGAACTTGTAGCCCCCCTCTGATGTTTCCAGAGACCTGGTTCTAGAAAGGATCTCTCTCTCTCTCTCTCTCTCTCTCTCTCTCTCTCTCTCTCTCTCTCACACACACACACACACACACACACACACACACACACACACACACAATGTACAAGCATGCACGTGTGCCTTAAAGAGGGGTAAATTTTCCCCCATCATGGATATATTCACCCAATTTAATTAAATGTTAAGGGAGAAAAATATTCCCTGGATACTAATCCCCTGCTCATCTCTTTCTTCTCTTCTCATCCTCATTTCTCTCTCTTCTCTTCTCTCCTCTCTCTCTCTCTCTCTCTCTCTCTCTCTCTCTCTCTCTCTCTCTCTCTCTCTCTCCTACTCTCCCTCTGAACTCCTACAAGCTAGCTTATGCCTCCTCCTTCTCACATCTCTTTTCTAGATTCATAAATGTTCAACAGGCTTAAAGCAAGCACTAGAGTAGGCGTGGCTTACAAAGACAATGAAGGAAGCCTTCTCCTCCCTTTCCTTCTCTTTTACCTGTTTCCCCAAAGGAAATCCTTTCTTCCCTACCCTGTCAACAGGGTCCCACCCTTCCCATCACTCAAGTCCCAAATCTGAGAAACAGGGCAAATTATCTTCTATCCCAATATGTTCTGACCAAATTGCTGCCCAAGACTGTGGAGCCTGCCCTTTCCACCCACATCCAGGCCAGGTCCTTCGGCCCGGGTCTACACAGCTCCCGGGTACCACGGGCTCTCCTCTCCTATCTGTCTGCATCATCTGAATCTTCAGCAGGCCTCTGCGATCCAGAAGCACAAGGCGTGAGCCTCTAGCACATGAACACAAATCTCCTTCCCTGCTCAACCAAACCCACTGGCTACTGTCCCATATGCCTCCCAATGCTGCCAGTTTTACCTCCTCTCTGTCAAAGGCCAGGTCTTGCCTGAAATCTGGCTTTCTCCAAATTCCTGGACCATTGGAAATTATAACCATCCTTTAAGACCCAACACTAACAACCAATGAATCCATATTATCTTTTCCAACCTTTTCCCTGAGACCTCCAGTGTGCTTGCTCTACTTCTTTCTTGCACAACTGAATGTAAGCTACCTACACTAGAGCCACATGTTTACCCTGTCACTTCTGATAGAATGCCACCATGTTAGAGGACTATTCACCCTAAACCACTTCTCAACTTCCTTGGTGGACCCTTGACACGACCCAACACACGACTTTGAAATGAACTATGATTTAGGAAAGCCACACCAATCTCTGATCCAGTTTGATGTGCATATTATTTTGTTTTGGAGACTGGTTTAAACTTCTTAAAAAGATGATCTTTAGTGGATAAAACGTACAAGATGAAAATTTCCACAAACTTTGTATGAGCGATTCAGCTCACATTTTTTCCCTGATGTGTAACTTTATTGACATCCCAAGGAAAGAAACAAATTTCCAAAAATGTAGCCAAGTACCACAACCTTCAGCAATCAAGCCCTCTGTGGAAGTCTCCAGAAGCAGAGACACAGAACTCTAGGTTCTGGTGATAAACTTACAATATTGAAAAGCATCTATTCTATTTGCTTCCACATAATGGTTTCTTTCCATTGCTTCCTAATAAAACAGTTGAATTAAAATCCTGCTGTTACAAAATTCTCACGCACAAGCTGGGAGTGCAGCTCAGTGGCAGAGTGACTGCCTAGCTGGGCTTTATCCTCAGCACTTCCCTAAACAACCAAGACCCTTCCTGTGCAGCAGTCACTCTAGTGAAACCACAGAGCTAAAGAGTGATCCTTGCCTTGGTAAGTTCACAGTATAATGGGTGTGAGGGGTTAGTGAAGACAATTACAACACAGTTATTCCATAACGCAGCTGAGATAATGTGCTGCAAAAGAGGGACCTCCAAATCTAACAGTGACATAAAAGGTGAACCCTCACAGGGGACCACACATGTGTGGGAAAGCAGGCTGCTGAAGGATGACCATTAGAGAGCTGCAAATGAGAATGATTTGTGTAGGCCAACAGGTACGGGACTGTCCTGATGGTTACAGTATAAGCTATGAGCCATAGAGAGTCACTGAGGTCTTTTTTTTTGGGGGGGGGTGGTCACAGGGGCATGATCGTACCTAAATTCAAAACAAAAAGCACAAGAAGCAGCATCGTATAGGATAAGGTGGAAGGGGAGGAATTTGAGTGCAAGGAAACCGGGATGGCACAAATGGAAATGGGGAAAAATGGTTGAGCTCCCAAATGAGACATATAGGAATTGTTAAGTGGAGGCAAGGCAAGAGAAGAATGAAGTAGACTGCAGGTCCTTGCAGCTCAGCAATGGAGTATCTTCAGTCTGTAGGACATTGATGACAAAGAGAAGGTCTTAGGAATGGCACAGAAGGTAGGGCGTCGATGAGCTAGTGAAACAGAGGGAATTCTGGACGTGCCTGAAGATAAGAGGAGTTAAAGTCACTCCAGGATGGTTTGGGGCCAGATCCAGAAGTCCTCTACACAGCAGTCTTAACAGTTACAGGAGTAAACGAAATCATGCTATGGGCTGATGGTGGAATGCTGACACCCAGCTTCCATTGGAAGAAAAGGCAGAGACTGGAAAGAAAAACAAGGTGGTGTAGGAACACATCAGCCAGACTCAGGAGAAGGGGTCCTGACTTCTTGAATGTAGGGGGGAAATCAAACCAAATGCAGATGGAAATGAGACCCTACACTTGGCCTGTAACAGGTCAAGAGCTTTAAGAAGGAACCAGCAATAAACTGGTTACTGGCAAGGGATGGAGAAATGAACAAATTGGAGATGAGGACGCCTAGAGTATTCTTTCTAGAAATCTGGCATTCAAGTGAAAGAATCTAAGCAATCTAAGGGAAAGTTGGCCTGACATTTCATTTTTGCAAAGAAATAAGCCAGAGGAATGGGATGGCCAATGGCCTGAGATTTTCTAGGTGAATCAGAGCCTCAGCTTTCTCAAACCAATCTGTGAGTCATTCCTTAAATTTCCAGTAATGCAGAACAAGACATCTGCTAGCTGAGATACAATGTTTCCTAACTAAAAAGTTATATGTTTCATTCTTCCAATCATAATAGTTTAAAAGATTTGTTCCCAGAAACTTTTTTTTAATCCTATAAAGTTTAAAAAAAACATTTAGAGTGCAAGCATTTTTGAATCCTGTTTAATTAGGAGTGTAGAAATGGACAGAATGGAGCTTGGTGGGCTGGCTCCCAAGCATTGCACTTTTATCCACCATCCCCAAGACACTAGGTCATGCCATTCTATCCATTTCTAATGGCTGCAGTCTGTACGACAGACTTCTCTGCTCCCTCAGGTGTAAATTTCCTGTGAGTAAAGCAACTGCTGATGAGCTCCACAGAGAACAGCTTTGTCTCACTAGGAAAAGTCCCACCGCTAAACCAGAACTAAAACACAATGAAACAAAACCCCCAATACAAAGATGACAAAGAAATACAGTAGTTTGTTTTTTCTTTGTTTTTTTTTTTTTTTTTTGCATGTGTGTGTGTGTGTGTGCATGCACACCTGTGGCAGGCCAAGGGTGATATCAGGAACCATCCTAGATTGCTCTACCTCCTTATTACTTTGCTCTGGGCTTTCTGCCTCCAGGGCCAGAAGTGCAGATTGCCACCATATCTGCATTTTTATATGTGATCTAGGATCTGAACTCAGGTTTTACCTCTGAGCCATCTCTCCAGCCTGGTATCTTCTATTTAAAGTTGGTTCAAGGCTGGTCGTGTAGCTCAGTTTCAGAATGCTTGCCTAGCATCCATGAAACCCTGGGTTCCATCCCAAGCATTGAGTAAAACAGGTGAGGCAGTACCCTCCTCTAATCCCAATGTTCCAAGATAGAAGCAGGAAGATAAGAAAGTCAAGTCAACTTTAGCTACACCTGAGAGTTCTAGGCCAGCCTGAGTTGCATGAGACGCTGTCTCTAAATGAACCAAAAGCAAAACAAATAAGCGTACTGGTTTAAGTGGCATTTGGGATCATAAATTTCAATGCCACTTGTAACTGGAACCACAAAAGCATGGCATTCACTGCTCCTTGAGATGAAAGAGAAAAGTACTGTCTTCTAGGAGACTACAAGGTAACACCTTAAGCCAATCCATCTTCTATCACAGACAGGGTTCTAAAGGGCACAGTCAGGGCAAGACAGCTGGAGTAGTTCCGGGACTTACAGAGGGCCCATCACTTTTCTGCTCTCACTCAGAACAGCAGGGAGGGAACATAGTTCCCCTGGAAGTGACTACATTTTTTTTTATTTATTCAATTGTGCGTGTATGCGTGTGTGTGTGTGTGTGTGTGTGTGTGTGTGTGTGTGTCTGTAGAACCACGGACGAATTCGGGAACCACCATGGACGCCTCCACCTCCTTGTTTACTCTGCCCCGGGATTCACAGGCTCCGCCCAACCAGGACCAGAAACGCAGGCCACCCCCGCTTCCGCCTGGCGTCTATACGTGGGCCTAGGATCAGAACTCGGGATATTCTGCCTGCAAGGCAGAGGCTTAACCCCTGAGCCACCTCTCCAGCCCTGGAAGTGACTACATTTAACACATGCCACATAGGGATAAATGAAGCAATGAGTGAAGGAAAGAGGCGGTCAGCTCATGGGCAGCTGTCACAGACACTCGAGAACTTTCCAAGGCTTAGGAAAACCCAGAATTTACCTGATTGTGGGCCAGAGGAAAGGCGTGTTTGGTAAGGATCTCAAATATATCTCGCCTGCTGTGGCCTTCCTGCTTCAGTGCGAACCTCAGGTTTCTCATATCCTGCAGGAAAAGGAGAAAGTCAAGTCACGTTAGCTAGCCCAAGTGTTCTATTAAACTGTGGGAACAGAAAATCCACTTACCTAAAAGGGCAGTTGATCTAGACTACCATGAAGACTGCTTTTGTGTATTTTGTAATATCTAGTTTAAGAACCCTTGAAAACATTCCCATCCAAAGTAACTAGTGCTAGAGTGAAAAATCATTTTATAAAAAAAGACAAACAATGAAGCATTGCTTCACATATCATCTAGACATATGTTCACTGGTTTTCAAGGTATTTTTAATTTCCCAACAGTGTATAAGCCACGCAACTTTTCAAAAGAATACCTGCAATGCAATAAACACTCAACAATGTTAGACATGTCATCAACATACAATGGCTCTCCCTAAATGACTGCCACTTCATATTCTCATGCAGATAAAGTAAGCGATACACTTTTACAATCTGATTTGGCTTTCACAGAGTTCTATATAAACCACATTAATGTACCTCATACGAGATATAGCTTTTGAGAACTACACAGTAATGATCAAAACCAGGTTTTAAAGATAGCTTTCAATACATACTCCTTTAATAGACAAGTGAGACTTTGAAACTGAATCCAAATGAAGGTCTTATAATTCTTTGTACTAAATACAATATTCCATCATATTTTTAATACTGGAAGACTGAGCTTTAGGTTGTATCATTGAAACAACCACTCACGGACCCCCAGGACTATTTGAGGAGTGAGATCTACCCAGTGTCTCTCCTCTTGTATTATCACAACATTCCTGTTTTCTTTTTCCAATACTTTATGTGTTTATTTATTCAATAATGTACTATAGCATGTGTGCGGATGTCAGAGAACGGCTACTTTCAGGGTTGGAGAATCTCTTCCCATGTGGGCTCTGGAAGTCAAACTCAGGTTGCTAGATTTGTACCCAAGCATCTTTTAGGAGCTGAGCCATCTGGCCGGCCCAGTATTTGTAATTCCAAAGAGTTCTTTTGCCTCCAAAGTATTTATTTTTATTATTTTGTGTTTATGTGTGCTTCTGTGTGTGTGTGAGAGAGAGAGTGTGAGTGTGTGTGTCAGAGGGCACTGTGTGTGTACCTGTGGGAGTACAAGGGTGACTTTAGGAATCATCCTGGATTGCTCTACTTCATTTTTGCTTTGTTCTGGGACTTCCCAGGCTGCACCTTCTAGGGCCAGAAGTTCAGGTCACTACCATTCCCACTTGCCATTTTTATGTGGGATCCGGGATTTGAACTGCTTGCGCAAGACAGAGGCTTAATCCCTGAGCCATATCTCCAGCCCTCAATAGTAATTTTAAGCTCCACAATTCTTCAGTCAGAGGGACCAACAAAATCTTTGCTGTATACATGACATTCCAGAGAGCATTTAAAGCATGAACTATGATCAACCACTCTGTATGCAGATTTTATCTACTATGCCTTGATAGCTCCAAAGTTTGGTGTTTTCTTTTTTGCTCTTTAAATTTTTTTTCTGGTATCAGAATTAGAATTCAGAGCTCACATACATGATAGGCAAGCATCCTACCACTGACCTATACCCCTGGCTCATGCTTTTGAAAAGCCTGTAACTGAACAAAGTCTAATGGGTTTTCATCATGTCCCCAAAAAACCAGAATATTAGTTACTGGTTTGTGATGCAAAGCATCATGGTGAAAGAAAAGACATTTCCCCTGAAAGAGATATGGCAGAACATGCACCAGCAGCCACCAATCCAATGGCAGCTAGCTGCAGACTGGTAGGCCTCAAGGATCTGTGCAGAATGTTCTCCCTAACGGCTGCAGGTCATGGATTACTCTGTAACATCACTCTCTTAACCACTTAGCTAGAAAGTAGACTGTCTTCCAGTAAATACTGGCTGTGATCCATCAGTGATCCAGACAAGCACTTTTCATATGTCAAAGCACAGGTGATTCAAGTAACTTTCTGTCACTGGATCCGGGAGCAATTACAGACAGAATTATTTCTTGCCAACATGAACGCTGAAGCAGAAAGACAAATGATTCCCAGGCAGCCGATTACCTAGCCTGAAACAGAAATGGGAGCGTATGCTAACTGCTAAACTGTGCCTAGTCTCCTCTGAGTCTGACTCATCAGGGAACGATGGCTGGGCAAGATCCCCATGGTACAAGAGTCTCCTGGCCAGACTCTCAACGTGCCTAGCATGTGGGTATTACAGTGATGCTCAGCAGCTTATTACTGTCATGGCATCAGTTCCAAAGCAGTCATATGACTGCCCACCTTCCAAATACCACACTGCCTTTAAAACTAGAAAGTAGGAGGAGAGAAAAGGTTTTGTGACCATATGGTTTTCTCTTCTTTAGGACACTAAATTGCTAGCAGGGGTGAGGGTAGGGGTGGAGGAACAGGGCCTGCAGGGTCACAGTCCCACATTCACAGCTACTTTCTCCCCTGTGGCTGCACACAAAGTCCTCTGGGACTGAACATGGCTAATGGCAAGCAGAAATCCCCCCACCAACAGTATGGATAACACAATGTTGTAGGGGCTGCTCCTACTTCTTCAGGGAGAGAAATACAGTGACATCACGATTACAGTTAGCAAGTATAAGGTGACCTGTGAGAGTGGGCAGCGAGTGTTAGCCCACTATAGCAGATGTCCTTCTCAGCATGAAGTCTGAGAAAATGGAGGGTGCCTCTTGTGGCATCAGTCTTTCTGGGGAGATCATTTCATTGAAAGGCCATGCTACTCCTGAGCATGGTGGCATACACCTGTAATCCCAGAACTTAGGAGGTAAAAATGGGAAGACCCAGACTTTGAGGTCAAGCCCCAGCAAGTGTTCAGGCACTTCTAATGGGAAGATTCATATTTCAATACAAGTTTTTCTGTTGAAGTGGTAACAAACAGGATTCTAAAACTGCCATTAGATAGCAAGTCACTCTCATATCATCCAAATATCAGCCAAGCTGTCTTGAATGCTTAATATAACCATCCACTCTCAGGAACCCTCTGCCGCAAAATGCCAAGCCTCTTTACAAAGCAAATCTCTATGCTTCCAGGTCTTCAAAGGGAGCCAGTAGCTGGTACGACAGACAGGGCATGAACCAAACAAAAAAGACTGTGGTGGGGCGTATGAAGCATCTCAGGGCACGTTTAGTCCTTTGCTTTCTGGTGTTTGTACTCATCTTGCTCTTTCACAAAGTGGAGAGAAAGCAGTGCATTGTATTCCAACTCCAACAATGGCTGCCTTTCAGAAATATCAGTGCATGAGGCTAAGAAATGACTTAGGGTTTCATCTAGGTTCTGACATTGGCTCCTGGCAATCCCTGGGCAAGGCATGGAACTTCCTGAAGTCCTCATTTTTCTACCTACACAGAATAAAGGGCTTGAACCAGTCAGGTCTCAGCAACTTTAGCTCTGGTCACTTTGAAATATAAAGTAGTGTTCTTGTCTTTGTGCACAGAGATGAAACCTCCAAACACAAAGGAGAGCATACAACAGAAATTCTATGTGGTCCACATGGCCTAACATATTCATTGCTTGGCCTGTCACAAGGAAAACTCGCAAGCTTGCTAATCCCTGCATCAGCATGACATGTGACAGTCACCTAGGACACCTGAATATATCCCAACCTTACAGTCATATCTGGGGTAGAACTCAAAAGATCTGTATTTTTCAAAAAGTTTTCTAGGGGGTCAGTGAGATGACTCAGGGGGTAAACATTCCTCCTGCGAACCTGGGCACCTGAGTTGTCCTCTGACCTCTACCCATATGCTGTGGCATGTGCCCACCAGTCATCTCTCTCTGTCTTCTCTCTCTCAAGTAAGAAAACCTTAAAAGATCATTCCAGATGATCTTAATGCATAGGTTTGAGACCTTTCAGGACAAATAACCTCTATGTCTGTTCCAGTTCTTTCTAGAAAGGATTGCAGTGCTACAGATTGAAGTCTTCTGATCCCCAACGCTGGAAAGCAAACTTTCTTGCTAGAAGACTATTCACAAAGGGGTTACCTCTCTGTATTGACACCATGTGAGCAAAGCTTCCTAACTCTTTTGAGACGTTCCTCATCTATACACTGTCTGTCTCAGAGTGCTGGGGATGGAGCGCCAAGTACTTAGCATGTGTTCAAGAAATGGCTGCTAAAACTGGCTAATACTCAATTGCCACTATTTTTTTTAATCATCCATCATCCCAAAATAAAATAGCAGCCCACTACCACTGAAAAGTAAACAAATGGTACAAAGGCTGTAATAAGGATATAGTCAGTTTACCTGAGGGCAAAATCTTTCTAGTTCCCCTTTCTTTTATATTATAAAGGTGCCTATCTGGCAATTTATACCACCATAAATAGCTATTTCTCCAAGTCATGTCTCTGCCAAGAACTTACAACCATCATTCACTGGGAGGTAAAAAATAGCATGCATGAAGGTGCTCCATGAGGCCACAGAAGGCTAGTAGGCGTCTCTGTCAACTCCATGCAACTACTGAGTTGATTATAATATCTGACCCCTAGAAAGGACTGGCCTGAAAAGTAAGGTTTTAGAAATGCTATTCTTAAAAAGTTTTCTTTCACTTCAATCAGCTAAGGAGCTGATATTTGCCTCAAGATGGTATCTCTCTTTGGGTCCTCTGTGTGGGAACTTTTTCCCCTGCTACTTCTAAAATCTCAAATTGCAAGATCTTTCAATTAACAACAGAGGTTGATTAGTTTTTTTAGACTCCATACTAATTTTCTACTGTTATACAATATATGTGTGTAGGTATGTACAAGAAAGTACTGAATCTCTTACTTTACAAGTAATATCTAAACCATAGGAATTTTCTCCTCTACTTGTCGCGCCTCCCATTTTTTCAATTCTTGAGATCACACCCAGAGGAACATCAAGTATTTGAGCAGAATCCTGTAATGGACAAAAATACAAATGTCAGTATTTCTGTCAGCATTATGAAAAAAGCAAAAACATGCAAAAATCATCATAAGCTTTAAGGTGTTGTATTTACTTTGGCTGCTTTACCACTTTATGAGCAAACATAGGATGATACAGAGTGCACATGGAGGAGCAAGCATCAAATAGTCGAGTGAATAATCAAAATGCATCCCAATATTTCTGGGAGACAGACTACACCCCCATGTCCGTACTTCTAAGAGTCCGAGAAGGTGTCCACATTGTGTTTGTATAGGTTGTGACATCTGTCCTCCAGCTAACTGATCTCCTTCTCTAGTCTTCAGACACTTCCTCTATATTCAGACCATGTGCTTTGTTCCAAGTCCTCCTCTGGCTCTCAAAATTCTCCCCATGGCTTGCAGCTCTGGCTCAGCGAGCCTCACCTTTACCGAAGCAATGCTGTCCAATGACCTCAAGCAAAACCAAAAACTTCCTCCCCTGAAGAATCTCGACAGCTAGATTTCCATTATACCACATGCTTCTCCACACTGTCACCCCGAATTGATATTATTTACCCAGGCGAACCCAGCATCTACAGGTACTGCTTCTCTCAAGCATGGGTATGTTTCCCAGAGCAGAAGGGCCCACGTGCATAGCAATGTATATTCAGCCCATTAACCTAGGTTGGGTGAGAGTGGCCTGTAAGACTGCTAAAATGACAGGAACTAACACCGTAATCATATTATAACAATAAGAACACAGTAGCTACCACATGCAAACACCTTATCTATGACACCACCATCCCAGGTCAAAGGTAAAGCAACTGTTTCCTCATGTGCCAATCAAGGTCTTAAAAAGCTAAAGGATCTAGCTTGGGAAATACGGAGTGTTGGGTTCCAAGCCAAAAATACAGGAATGTAAACATGGTCCTATCCTTTGACCCAATCATTGCACTCTTAAGAATCTACTGCCTTCATTCAACAGCAGGAAACACTTTGCACATGAGGATGCGCAATGGGGCAAGAGGTGGCTAACAGAAAGGAGAGTATCAATTAACTTGATACAACAGGCCCATAGCTATTGAAACAATTATGGTAGCTGGAGAAATGTGCTAAGAAAAAAAGCACCAAGCTGTACTGTGACTGCAATATAAGATGTATAGTCACATGGATCAAAGTATAAGAAGCTACACAATTTTTAACCTAAAAAGTCTTTAATGGTGTGCTAAAAGACTGACAACAGGAATTTTTTTTCTTATTCCACTGTCATGCATATGTACATGTGGTTTAGGTGTGTGGGGTGTGTGTGTGTGTGTGTGTGTGTGTGTGTGTAAAAGGAGGTAGAGAAGTATGATGCTGAGATCTCTTCTGCACTATTTGTACAAGAGCATGAATTTGCAGTCATTTGAAAATGAATTCTAATGTGTCTCTGTTAAGTTTTTGACCTGTTGATCTATCCCATGTTGAGAGTGTGGTATTGAAATCCTCAAGAATTATCATTTGGGGGTTGATTTCGTACTTTATATGCTGTAGGGTTTGTTTAATGAATGTGGAGGAGCCCATATTAAGGTATATATGGTCGTATTGTGAAGTCTTCCTGATGGGTTGTAACTGTGACTAAAATGTAGTATCCATCTGTTTCTCTTAAGATTTTTTTTTGTTTGAAATCCACTTTGTCTGATAGCATAATAGCTACGCCTGTCTGTTTCCTGGTTCCATTAGCTTGCAGAATTTTTGACAGCCTTTTGTTTTTAGGATGTGCCTATCTTTTATGGTGAGATGGGTTTCCTGAAGAGAGCAGATTGATGGGTTATGATTTTTAATCCAAGTTTGTAATCTGTGTCTCTTGATTGGTGAGTTAATTCCATTGACATTTAATGTTATAATGGAGAAATTACTTTTAATTCTGAACACTTTTTATGTTTAGTGGTTTTTATAAGTGTATAATTGGGCTTTTAGGTTTTGGTGGTGGTATACTTCCCTTCTGTCCTCCTGGATATGCTTGTTTTTTTATTCAAGTTTGAGTATCTTTTCTAGCAATTTTTGAAGGCCTGGTTTGGTAGACATGTAAACCTTCAAGTTGCCTTTGTGCTGGAAAACTTTTCTTTCCCCCTCAATCATGACAAGATAGTTTTGTGGGGTATATCAGCCTGGGCTGACATTTTTGCTCATTCAGTACTTAAAGTACGTCTCTCCCAGATCTTCTTGCTTTTACTTTACCAGGGAAGAAATTGAAATGTCTAACAAATATCTTTAAAAATGCTCCATAAAATAAAATAAAAAAATAAAAATGCTCCACATCCTTAGCCATCAGGGAAATGCAAATCAAAACCTCCCTGAGATATCATCTCACCCCGGTCAGGATGGCAAAAATCCACAATACAAACAGCACCAAATGCTGGAGAGGATGTGGCGAGAAGGGAACTCTCCTACATTGCTGGTGGGAGTGCTGGCTTATGCAACCACTCTGGCGAGCCGTCTGGCAATTCTTAAAAAAGTTAAAGATTGAAATGCCATATGGCCCTGCTATACCACTTTTGGGAATAATCCCCCATACAGCAGAGGTTCACCTCGATAGCGCAAGCACGACCATGTTCATAGCAGCACTGTTTACAATAGCAAAGTCATGGAATCAACCCAAATGTCCAACAGTTGAGGAGTGGATAAGGAAACTGTGGTACATCTATACAATGGAGTACTACTCAGCCATCAAAAATGATGAATTACTGGAATTTGCCGGGAAATGGATGGCATTAGAAACAATTATATTGAGTGAAGTATCCCAGACACAGAAAATTAAGCGCCGTTATGTACTCCCTAATAGGTGGATCCTATTACCAAACCCACTTAGTGACACACTCAAAGATAAATCTCTGTAATATCTACAGTAATTGCAAAAATTATAAGCAGGGAGGGAAGGGAAAGGAGGGCCCCGCCAGAAACAAGGAGAGAGGGGATCATATTACAGCAGAGAAAATAGGCCACCATCAAAGACTGCAAGTAAGTAACGAGACATCTGGTTAAGCTCACAGACTTTCCTTCCTGGTCACTTGCATCAGATGGTGTATGATCTCACCAGACAGGGGGGCATAAAGTCTGGCAGATAAAAGGTAACCATTCTTCAAATGGGAGACTGACCCCCTCTCACCACAGTTTCCTACTCCTATTCAATCTACCTTTGAATCTACTCTATTTTAAGACTAAGACTCTATTTTAACAGCCTTTTATCTCTGGCCAGGGGATGACATCCAATACCCATCAAGATGGAGCCAAGGGTGGTGCAGGAGCAGCAAAACTGAAAAAAAAAATCAACAAACCATAATTCAGAAAATCAGAAACTCTACATCAACCACCTAGAACCAGGCCAGCCTAATCTCTCCCCATCCTAAAGCTCAGGGAAATTTGCAAAAGAGGAGCAGTAAGAATGTAAGAGCCTAAAGATGGGGAGGAGCAACGATATGCAAGATACTCCACACAAGTTAGGGTCGAAGTAATCAAAATAGGACTTTGCATAACCTGTGCAATGACCAACATATCATTGAACCCCCAAAGTCTAGTATGGATCACAGGCACTAGGATCCTTAGAGGCAAGGGATTAACAGCCACAATAGTGTTTCTATACTAAAGGGGAACACAAAACAGAGCTCTAGGCAATGCTACTGAGTCCTTACACCTCATCAGAGAGGAGGGTCCAGAAGGAAGTTTGACAGACACACTAAAGGATGCTCCAGGAATGGGGGGGGGACTAGAAGAAGGGGAGGGAGGAGAAAGGAAGGGGAAAGGGGGAGGGGGATTCCAGGGAGGGGAGGAGGGAGGGAAATGGGCTACTTACCAACTTTGTATGAGTGGAAAAAAATAAAGGAGCAAAATTCACATTAAAAAAAGAAAATGAAAAGTCACAGGGTTTTTTAAATTTTATTTGAGAGAAAGGGACAAAGTCAAATGTTTAAACTCAGTTATCATGTAAAAGAAAAGAGCTAAAGCTTTTAATGTGGTTAAAAACCTATACAAGTCACTGACACTTGTTAGTTGGAGAACTTGGACATGGTTCTGTTATCTCTCGGTTGTGTTTACCTGTACAGTGCTAATAATCCAGATAATAGATTTAAAGGACCTGGCACAGCCCCTGCCTATGGCAGCCAAGAAACAATGGACATCATTATCACTTTCATGGCATTAAAGCACTACTTGGTGTTGCAAGACATGCCTGTGCTGTACAAACAGAGAACAGTGTGCTCCAGCAAGCATCTGGCAGAGTGTCCTGTCTGCACCTAGAAAAGGGCGTTTCCAGCTGCTGCTGCAGGACTGAAATCAAAATGGCCAAAGAGAAAACCCTTACATTAGGATGGCTTTCCTTCTCCCTACAGCTTGGCTATGTAAAAAGCATATTAGCAAGTAGTGTGTTATTAAGCTTGGACTCTACTGAGGTTTATGAGTGTTCACAAACTATATTCCTCTTTGTGTGTATTTGTGTGTACGTGTGTGTATGTAGAACGGAACATTTGGGTGTGTGCGCCTATGGAGGCCCAAAGGTGACACTGGGAATCACCCTGGATTGTTCTTCCACTTTATTGCATGGCTCTGGGTTTCCCCAGGTTCTACTTCCAGGGCCAGAATTACAGGTTGAGGCCATATCCACCCAGTATTTTTTCATGGGATCCAGTAATCTGAACGCAAGTCCTTTTGCTTGCAAGGCAGAAGCTTTAACCACTGAGCCATCTCTCTATCCCAACTGTATTCCTTAAGTGTCATACTTATTATTATACTTATTATTGATGTTATAAAAGCCTGATGCACTAGTTTCCACACAGAAGAAAAAAAAACACATTTTAATAAGGGCAGGAGGACTGAAAGTGAGACAAGACATGTGTCTGCCTGTCTGTGTGTTTATTAAAATAGGGCCTTCTCTGGAACTCAGGCCAGCTTAGAATTCCTATATGGACAAGAGAATGGCCTGAAGCTTTCTGTAACCGGCTTGCCTTGGCCTCCCAAGTGCTGGGATTATAGGTGTGCACCATCTCACCCAACTATGAGACAAGATACTGTTGTTGTCTCTTCCTGTATAGAGGAAATCTTAGAGATCAGACCACCACGGCCCAACACAAAACAGCAAATGGGGCAATGAAGAGAACCAGCTCCTGGCCCACAGCACCCACACTCTACGGAGGTGACTTGCCATATTTTTCATGAATGATATGTTCTAGATCTAGCAGGGCCAAACAGGAAGATCCACACATAGGAAAATTAGCCCAACTCCAGGGAAACCCAAGTCATCAGCATCTAAACACCATTACATAACTATAGAAAAAAATCTCAAAGCCTCATTCCATCTCAAAATTCTGTGCCTCTGAACTACAATCCAAAATAGTCAAAAAAGAAACATGATAAGAGAGCAAAAACAATGTTTTCATGCTTCCTCTTGTGAAGTCCAAGGCTCTGAGAAGGTGAGTTACAGATTTGTTCTTCTGGATCTCGGGTCTTGTTCTGCCTGGGAGATAAGATACAGGTAGCCAGGTAACATGATGCCAGGCTGCCAGGAGAGTGCCAAGAGCCATAAGAAGCGTCCATGCAAAGCGGACTCGGAGGCCAGAGAAAGGCAAGCATCTTACTGCTTGGATCCATGAAGGTTCTGTGCTGACAGCTTCACGGGAGTGGAATAACAGCGGGTGGTGGTTGGCCCTCTAGAAACATCCCACAGTGACAACAGCTGCACATGGGAGAAAGCCCCCAAATTTTATAAAAACACAAGCAGCCCATGATTAAGAACAGGCATTTGGGATTCCCCGAGGAGTACTGGCAGGGTTGGCGGGAGTGAGCGAGAACCACAGAATGTGGAACCAAAGAGGAACTCCATGAGCCTCCAGTACTTCATGAAGATCTGTGCAGGTAACACCGAATACTATAGACCAGCATGGAAAGGGCAGCGTCCAGCTCTTTGGCGGCCTGGAAGCTACTGTGTGAGTGCAAGTGAGAAGTGAGACGAGGGTAGAGGGGATTGAAGAGAAGACAGAAGAGATCGGCCTGGGGAAGACCCCCAGAGTAGGCCCAAGATCTTGGGATTGGACCCGCCAAAAAATGTAGAGAACTCAGGCAGTACCGGGGACAGCAGCAAGATTAAGAGAGTTAACTTAGGATATGCTGGCCTTGACAATATGGTAATTATTAACCAAAAATCAGGAGACAACTACAAATACAGAACTGCAAATGCTCCCTGAGGAGTCATTATATCTGTTACCAAACAATTCCCTCTTTTCCCCACATTTTCTATCTTGATGACTGGTGTAGTGTCCCCTTGCTTTCAACAGTTAACAAACTTACGTATTGTTTTTGACCTCCTCTTCCTGCTACCTTTAACTCACTCCTAAAATCATTTGTACTCCTAAAATCAATCACAGTCTCTTAAGGCCTCTCTAACTCTGCCTGTAACTCCTCTGAGGTACTGTAACGGGGGCTGTTCTGGTCCCTTTGCATCCAACTGTTTCCCTCTGTGACATGCCCTGACACAGCAGCTAGGATCATCTTTGGGAGATGCACACTGCAAGCTATCACTCTTCTGTTCACATCCTTCTAGAAGCTTCTCATCACTGAACTCTGAAACCTACACTAGGGAGTTGGGGGGTGGTGAGACAAGAAGCCATTATCAAAGCAAACAAAATTCCAGTTACATGCAAGAAAGTTCAAGATCAACTGCACAGCATGGAAACTAAAGTTAGAACTGATATATTGTAGTCTTCGAAAGTTGCTGAGAGAATAGGTTTTAACTGTTCTTACCACAAAAATGATAATGTATGTGTGAGGTAATGCACATGTTCATTAGTGTGATTAAGCCATTCCACAATGCAGACATGTTTCAAAACACGGTATGCAATTTCATCTGTCAATTTTAAAAAGCTAATTAAGAATAAGCAAAAGCCAAAAAAAAAAAGCAAAAGGCCAGGGTTGGTGGTGTATGCCAGTAATTGCAGCATTGGGAAGACTGAGGTAGGAAGATCGTCAGGAGTTTAAGGCCATACTGGACTAGGTAGTGAGACAATCTCAAGTCACAGGAGTACCATATACTAACCCAAATCCCTAAGACAGCTGGTGAGGCCTACGTTACCTGGTTACCACCTACCTCTGTGATCTTATTTCCTTGTTATTCCCACGTTCCTTACCCAGCTACATGGTCATGCTTCCAAGCTCCCTTTGATCTCAAGTCCTCTCACATGCTTTCTTTGCTCCTTCTGGCCTTGGTAGCCCTGTCTCACTTCTGGGTAACTGACATCCATTCTTTGGAACACAGGTTGGACAATTGCTCAGCTTCTTCAGACTCTTTGTACTTCATAGTAGTCCATGCAACACTGATCACAGCTTGTCATCTGCGTTACTGTTTCTGTAGACAATGCCCACCATCTCACTGGAGTCAGAAGTGAATGTGCTAGTCCTGCTGTGCTCCCTACTTTATCTTGGCATGTGGCACAGTGCTCCATGCAGGGCTCTCATGTAGCCCAGGAGTAAGAAGGAAAGGTTGGGACTAGGGCCACAGAAAGCAGTTGACAATAAGAAACAGAAGCGAGCAAGGACTGAACTCTGAGGAAGTAAGTAGGAGGAAAATAAGATGCTACCTAGAAGGCAAAGGATGGAAGTGGATGAAAAGCCAAGAATAGGTGGAGAAAGGACAAGGAAGGGGGCACAAACAGGGTGACCCAACCAAAGTCTGTGGGACTGAGCTGTGAACATTTTCAATAGGGAATAGAAGGCAGACTTGGAGAAGCTAAGCAGTCCGTTGTCAGGAAGTGGAAGAGAACTGGTCTTTAAAGAAGTTTGACGAAGAGGGAAGTATAGCAGTTCATTTCAGGTATCAACTGGACAACCGAGAGCTGAGCCTTTACACATACCTATGAGGAATTATGTAGTGAAGGCGAACTTGTAGGAGACTATCGAATTACAGAGTTGCTACATGAAGACCCAGTCCAAACTAGCAGGAACATTCTTCTAACAGGTGGATCAAATGGAGGGAGAGCTAGTTGGCAGATTGGCAAGCTGGCAGCAAGCAATATTGGTCCTTGCCACTCTGCTCTGGCTATGGGTAAGATGTGGCTAGTTCCTTTTGCCTGTGTTGCTAACTATCCTGCCACAGAAGATAGCATCATACTGGAATCATGCTGGAATAACTCCTCCCTTCCCCTATTGCCCTAAATTCTTTGAGTCATGTATTATTCATTGCAGAAAGAGACTAGGAAACTAAGATGGAAGGGAGAGGCAAAACCAGGTATTGCTAGGTGAGGAGAAGGGCATTTAGAGAACTCAGAAAGGCTGGCATGACCTTTCCAAGAGCCTAGGAAGCAGGGGCAGCTAGCTACAGCATGGAGTGTGCTGGATGTGCTGCCTCACAGCCCAGACACCACTGTTTATGAGGAAAGGCAAGAGAATCGGGGTTTCGAAGGCGTCCTTGGCTGCATGGTGAGTTCAGGTCAGCTAGGTTTGCATGAGAACCCATTTCAGAAAGGAAAAAGGAGGGTGGAATAGAGTTTGTCACAAGAGAAATACGGGACATTTAAAGTGGTGAGAAGGTAACAATGGCGGGGGGTGAGTTCTGGAGGACAGTAAAACACTAGTGAAAGAAAAGTGTATCGGGAGGGTAACATATTAGGATGGGAAAGTTTTAAACGGGGATGGGTTGCGAGGACAGGGTGGGAAGATGATCAACAAAAACTTAGAAGATGCCATGCTGAGGACTCATTCTCACCATCTTGTATAGCCATGGGGTCTGCTTTTGACTCTAATTGTGATGCTGAGACATACCTCTGCTTAAAGCTGAGGGTAATCTTCGCAGAACCCAGTGAATGTGAAACAAAAGTCATGAATATGAGAGGAAGACTTGAAAGATAGAACACGGGCAGGGAGGATGGGGGAGGACAGAGGGGAGAAGAATTAGAATAATTTACACACATGTGAAACTGTCAAAGAGTAAAAAATCATCAATAAAGAGGAAAAAACTTAGAGAAAAACCACATAGACACCAACTGATAACGTGTTGGTTTGATAAAGTAACTAAAAAATTCAGTGAATTCAAAAATTTTAAACAGAGGCACCCTATATATAATGAATATGAGCATGAATATATATTGCTGCTCCCAGCAGTCATAGATCTTAAACTAAAATCCCAGTGTCTTTATGAGTTGGTCAGGGTTTTTCCAGGCTCCCAAAATAATACAAGACTATTGCCATTGCTCTTGGTCACACACTGGGATGGAATGGTAAGATTCCGTTGTGAAGATACCATGCACTTAGACAGCACAATGAGAAATCAAGCTGGAATTGAGTTGGAAGCCTCACCTTGCTGGCCAATGCTCACAGTACTGGATGGTGCTATGTGGGCTACTGGAGGAGAAAAGGCCTCAACGGTCTCACCCAGCTGTGGATCGTATGGACTACAATCCTGACTGACCTGCCAGGCAAGATGTTCCTGCTGGTACAACAGTGGCACAGTTGTTTTAGGAATAACTGACCACTCTCTGATTGTATTTGAGGCCTGTCCCACAGGGGGATTACATGCTTATACTGTAAACCTGGGAAAAAACCTATGTCACAGGTCTTCAGAGAGATTGTCATGGTTAGGCACAGGTGTCAACTTGACTGTTGAGGGTTTGAGCTCTGGGCACAGTTGTGGAGAGTTGATGGTTGAGTTAAGCCCAGAGCAAACCTGAAGGAGATTGTCTAGCTGCTGGGGAAGACCCAGCCCATGGTGGGTGGGATTAGGCCCTGGATAAATCACAGAGAGCTGGTTGAGAGAGTGGGCATCCTTCTGTATACTTGGCCAGACATGCTGGTCTGGCAAGTAAGGATTGTCCATCTCTCAGCCGTTATGGTGGCCAGTTCCCTCAGCCTTGGTGTTGGTGTGTGCTCTCCCATCAAGCTGGACTATGAACTGTAACCGGACTGTTGTAAGAAAGTAAACTCTTTGTTTCCTTAAGTTGTGTTCTGGTCATTTATCAGCAACCATGCAGGCGGACTGCAACAGAGATCTTAGTTCTGATTTTAAGTTAAATGAACATCTAGCTAAATTGTCTCCTAATTTGTGTACCCTTAGACTTCTGCTATTACACACTTTGTCCACAGAAGCTTCTTTCTGTAGTTAAGTAATGGTAAATGAAGAGATTAGCTGACTGGCCCAAGTGCTGAGAATACAAGACTATATAGTACTCATTCCTAAACAGGACATATACATCATCCCCTCCAAGGTCCAGAGAACATCACAGAATTGGGAGGGGGGTGCTGAAAGAGTGGAGGATAGAAAGGAGGAAATGCTGCTTATTTTATATGACACGGTTGATGCAAGCATGAACACATGACAGTTATGGCTATCTGCACAAGAGCTGCACAAAAAAAAAAGACATGAAAGTATGATCGAAACAAGTAGAGCAGAAGGGGATCTATAGGAGTGAGAGGGGACTAAGAAGACAACAGGGTTAATGTGTCTACAATACAGTAAACACATGCACAAAATTTTCAAACTTTTAACTCTGGGCTTTGGGCATGCTAGACAAGTGTTATACCATATTGGGGATAGAGAGATGGTTCGGGCATTAAGATTCTGACTCATAAGCAGAAGGACCTGAATTTGAACCCTAGATCCCATGTAAAAACACTGGGCAGAAATGCATTTCCAGCCCTCTAAGGCAGAGCCTCGTAAACTCTAGAGTAAAGCAAAAAGTAGAGTAATCCAAGACAGTTCCTCATGTCACCCTTGGACCTCCACAGGCACACGTATTCAAGTGTCCTGCACTATAACGCACACTCACACACAGAGAGACACACATGCAAAAAAAAAAAAAAAAGTGCTTTACCACCAACCCATAACCTAAATCCAAAGGAATTTTTTAATCCAAAAATAGCATTCATCTGTTAACAGCAATATAAATATCTACAGAATGAACATCTACACAATTGAGAATCAGTTATTAAACTGTTTGTAACCAGCAGTACTTCAGATGAGGAAGAATTTTTGATTTTAGAATATGGACCTAAACTTTATGGGGGGAACATCCATAATAGGAAAATCTAGAACATTAAACAGTTCAAAATCTGAAAAACTTTGAGCATCACATTGGATCTCAAAACATTTCGCCTCTCAGGCTAGAGAGATGGTTCAAGGAGAAGGTCCTGAGTTCAGATGGCAGGTCCCA
Organism: Typhlomys cinereus; assembly: GCA_023101885.1. NCBI lineage: Eukaryota > Metazoa > Chordata > Mammalia > Rodentia > Platacanthomyidae > Typhlomys > Typhlomys cinereus. The sequence continues at coordinate 2,713,680 of JALPQD010000333.1, forward strand.
CTTAAAAATGCCAGGCAGAAATAGAGATGACCTGAACTTCTAGCCCTGATGGGAGGAGCCTGGGAAATCCCATAGTGAAGCAAAAAGGAGGTAGAAGTAATCAAGGACGACTCCCGAAGTCACCCTTGGTCCTCCACAGGGACACACAGTGTCTTCTGATACACACACAAATTTTTTTTAAAAAAAATTTCACATCTCAGATTTGGGACACTTAACCTACAGTAAGGCCCTTATATTCCCACTGACATTCCAGTTTCCAATATTCTAGTTTATTTCACTGCCTGTAAAGTACCACTTTTTAGAGAAAAACCAAGACAAGGGTGTCTCGCTGAATTTAAACAAGGAATAAAGTGCTGTTTCTGACTTAGCAGAAAATGAAAATTCTACACAGCACTTTCTCATATGCCCAGCAGTCTTCAACATTAAGTGGAATTCTGCCTAAGGGCAATGTTGTGCTTATCTGGAAGATTCCTTCAGTTGCTCACACATCTCCTGTAATCCTTTCTAGTTTTGAAAGGGACTTCAAGTGAAAACAGCAACTTTCAGATGGCGATTACTCCTGGTACAGAGGAGGAGAACAGGGTCCCTTCAGCTGAGTGGTAGATTTTTATAGGTGTTCTATCTTAAACGTTCAAAAGAACTTATAAAGGGGTGAGGAGGCAATGGTATGAGCTGGGTGGGGTTCAGATGCATATGCTCTAGGTGGAGAAGCACCATGCTGGTTTAGGGAGCGGTGAGGTAGCTCACACGACTCAGTGGCCGGTGTGGACACAGAGGAAAGGAGGGAAAAGAATGTGCTGAGAAGCCCAGCCCGGAGCAGCTTGCAAGTGACCCTGCACACCTGGCTGTGGTGTCTACAGAGTCCCCAAACAGGAGTTCAGAGGACAACAAAGGTGTGTCAGGGAGCTAGAAAGGGCGCCAGGGAGAAAGTCTTTAGGCAGGAAGACTGGGCTAGTCCAGCAGCTAAGACCAGCGGGAGGCCAGCTATAAGGATACAGCAATTGGACCAGAAATGTTGGTGCCATCGTGACACCCATAGAGGGACAAGGGGACACGAGCACCTCCAGCATGATGGAAAATAGCACCTTAGAGAAACACAAGAACACCGAATGAAGAAACTGGGGAAAAGGGGAAGCACTGAATCATTCACCTTGGTGGTGAGTCTAGGTTGCCAGGCCAAGGAATCTCTACCAGGAAGCAAGAAGCGAGAAACTGAGGCATAACACAAAGGTCAGGGAATGGGTCCAGGGAGCATCTTTTTTTTTTATTTTAGTGTTGCATACACGGATATAATGATTTATGATTTTCACCCCTTAATCACTAATCTCACTCCCCTACCTATTTTCAAGTCTTTTCGCTTGTGTGGCCCACTGTGTTTCATCCAATTTGCCTTTGATAATGTATACTTTCACAAGAGAATCTACCTTTGCCTGCTCTCACTTTAAAGCATATGGAGGGAGGTTAGTGAACAGAAAGGAGCATGGACAACGGAAGTTTCTAGTTATAGCAATGTGACTCATGCAAGGGGGAGATGGAACCATGTGAAGATGGCCAAGAGGTGAGGATTGGGAGCTAAAGGACCGGAACAAGGCCAGGGAGAAGCAAAGACTGATCAGACGTCCCTGTCACTCAGTTTGGACGCACTCCCTGACACTCCGCTCTCCTCCAGAGCCCACCAGGAGCTGACATTGTGGTTCTGCCATAGGCTACATGCTCTTCTTCCCTCTCTCCACACCATGGTTCACCAGGGTTCTCAGCTGAGCCCACATTTCCATTTAGGCAGCTCCTTACTTTTGGGAAATCCCACAGACTAGTTGGTTTTCACAGCTTCCTGAAGCCTCAGAGTTACATTTTCTGTTCAACTGTGTTTCCACCTTGTCCTTTTACAACTTTAAGTCCATACCTTGCCGAAGTTCCCATTGGGATTTACCTAAAACATACTCCCTCTCCCGAGACATCTGTTTCAGTGAGTCGAACAGCTCTCATCACTGGAAAAAAAAATCATGGCAGTTGCTCTTGACCAGATGCTCCACCAATTTCTTTCTCATGGTGGCTAGCCAAACTGCTCCTGGCAGCTATTGCCTTTCTGTTTCCACCCTGACTGCTTACCTGGAAAGTCATCTCTTACGGGGGACATCCTAACTCCAATATCTCCTTCCCCCTATCTACCATCCATGCTGCTGCTAATACTCTTTCTGAAATGCACATCTAGTGTGTGGCCCCCGCCCCCATGCCACACGCAGACTGCTGAACACTGACTTTTCAACAATCAGGCTGCCTCTTCTTCACATTATTTCATCATGACTCTTCTGCTGTCTCTCCTACCAACGGTTCATCTGCAGACACCACACAACCCAGCACAGATGCTTGTGCAGTGTCTTGGAAACACCTGCTATGCCCTTCCTTCCTCCTGTTGATCTCTGAGCAGCTTATGACTTGACACATGCCTGTCTTGTAAACATAGCACTAGAGGTGTGGGGGGGTCTGGCCTAAAGCCTGCTCTCTGGAGAATGACACATTAGCATCTGAAATGGACAGTTATTAGGTGGATTCCTCCCTCTTGAAGTTGAGATTTGCCTTGTCTTGCATAGACAATGGCAGGCGAATTCCTCCCTCTGGGAGTTGAGTTTACCTCCTGTCCTTAGATCTCTTTTGTTCTTCTTAGAACTGGCCAGGTTAAAACTTACCCCTACAGTTATTTCCCTAAGCATTTAAGATATGTTAATGCATGGATCACAAGATTATGTACATTTACAGTAACCAGGTAACTCTGCTTTAAGACATTCATTGTCCATTCCTTTTTAGCAACCAAGTGCCATGCCTGCTTTTAACTCTACCTGGAGACATCATGTCTGGTTCTACCCAGCAAGTAGATGCTAGCCAGTATGTATACATTTAACATAATCCTGTAAAGAATTTGGCCTTGTTCTTCTTTGATTTTTTCCTATAAATATTCATGTATGCTACAATAAAATTGGCTTAGATGATGGAGGGCATCCTAGGCTCCCTCTGACCCAATGCCTGATCAATTCCTACTGTTCCCACTTGTTTCCTGCATGTAGTCTGTGTTTATGTTGGTTCACGGGCCAGACAGGGGTGCCACTGTGAGCCATGTCTCATTTCTCCCTAGTCGCTCCTGTCCTTGATCCCTCAGGGGATGCTGTAGTATCATTCTCCTAGCATGGTGTTAGCTGTACCACTGAATGCAGACAATGATCCTATACTAAAGACTTGCATGTGTGGAGGAGAACAGAGTATCAGGGAGTAAGCCCACGCTGGGTGACAGGGGCATCTGATCAGTCTTTGTTCCTCCCTGACCTTGTTCAGGTTCCCAGCTCCCAGTCTTCACACCTTGGTTAACCTCACTAGAAAAAAATCTAGTATGTGCACTAGATGTAGCCTTTCTCATTTGCTGTAGCATCTGAGTCCAGCGTACTTTGGTCTGGGAATGTGGGAGCAGTCTTCCTAATGGTCTATCAGGTTAACCAGTGTCACGCGCCAATAGTCATCCTTGCTGTGGTTGAAATATTAACCAAAGCCAAGTTCCTTGGCACCCTCAAAGTCAGAAGACAGCTAGAGAATGTCTGAGCTCTGAAGGCAATGTTCTGAAGGATGCCACAATTAAGTAAGCTATACACAAGGTCAACCCACGGAGGCTTGGGCCTTTGCCTTCCTGAGAACACAAAGAACAAAGGAATTCACTCACTGATACACTTTCAGTGGGTGCCTGCTGCCTCTGGCCACTGAATTAGTGAGGCCTAGAGGATCAAAAGGACTCAGCATTAGTTAAGCCTAAAGACCCAGCAGTGAGCAGATAAGACAGAACTCACCCAATCAAGAGCATCTTCAGGGATGCTCCAGAATGGGGGGGGGAGCACTGGGAAAAGGGGGGGGGAGGAAAAGGAAAAGGAGGGAGGGAACAAGAGGGTCCAAGGAGGGGTGGAAGGAGGGAGGGAGGGAATGGGGTACTCATCAACTTTGTATGAGTGGAAAAAAGAAATTTTAAAAAAAAGAGCATCTTCAGTGCACCAGGACCCATCCTGAGAGCTCAGAGAACACCAGCAAGCAAAGAGATAGCAAACAAGATGAAGCAGAGAAATGCAAGACAGGAGATTGTGACCAATGCTCAGGAAAAAAAACTGACCGTGGAAGAAGGGTATTAAAGGGTAGCCGGGGTGGTCATGGCTGGTTTCAGAGCAATATGTGCTAACTGAGAAACACGCAGACGTGGTTGCAGGGAGAGGGGGTAGAGAACTCGGGTTTGGGAAGGCAGAGAACAGCTTTTCAAAGAGGCAGCTAGGTCCAGAAAGAACAGCATATGCATGACAGACATGCATGAGGAAGGGACTCTGCAGAATCTGAAAACATGGAATTTGGGGTGCAATTCAAGGCTGGAGATGCTAGAAGGATTTTAGGCCATACAAAGGAGAACGGATTTTTATCTTTGGGCAACAGGAACCAGTGGGAGTTTCAAAACTGAGAAGCAAGCTTTAAGGAAGATGACCATGGAGGAGTGGATTGGGCAGACCATGGAAACAGACCACGCGAGAAGACCACAGAGAATACAGCCACTGTGACGACCTCAGGACAAGACATCACTGCTTAACTTTAATACTACAAACAGGAACGCTGACTCCAAAGTCAGACCATACACATCTGGACTCAGTATTTCCCTGAAGGATTTACATACCTGAAACAAACAGATGTCCACTTCAAAATGCCAGGGAAATGACTGCTCTTTGTCAATCATACAAAAAGGTTTTCTACTTTGTAACAGAATCAGCAACTAATGTTTGGGACTTTTAAGTGAAGAAATCCTACAATGCCTATTTTTAGGTTCTAAATAACCATTTTAGTAGCATTCTTTTTACAATGTTTTGGATACTGGCTACTTGTTTTTGAGCTTGCAAACTAAATGTGGTGGTCAGTGGTGTAAAATGCTGATATGAAACATCAAAAAAGAAGAAAGAAGTTAGTAATCACTGCTGGGTAGGGTTTTGGTCCATGCACTTAGTGTCAAACCCTGTCTTAGAAGGTGCCACATGAAAACAAAACTAGCAAAGCCTGCCAAGTGATTTTTCAATTGTGAAAGAATGCATACTCATTCTAGCTATTTTTCAAAAATCCTGACAAGGAAAATGAATACAAAGCATGGACAACTCTACTATGGCTGTCCTAGGAACTGAAATTAATATACATCTTATTTGTGAGATTAGGTTAAGAGAAAGGGGGGGGGAAAGTGTGCATATACATGTCCTGTCACACAGGTGGAGGGCAGAGGACAGCTTTTGGAAGACAGTTATCTTCTTCCACTATGTGAGCTTCTGGAAATTGGAATCAGGTCTCCAGGTTTTCAAGCAGGCACCTTACCTGCTGAGGTATCTCACTAACCCAGCACTGAAACTTTTCATATATTCCCTTCGGGCCTCTTTGCTAGAAATAACCTTATTGTTTTATGTAGTTGAGACCACATTACATAGACAATAGGCAATCTTATCATGTCACCACAATTTGAATAATTTTCCCAGTTCATCATCAGCGACAGCATCAAATGGAACCAGGCATGCGTGGCTAGCCAGGAGCTGAGAGTCTCTGAAGTGAAAGGATAGAATAGAAACATTGCTTTAATTCTAACTCTTAACAATTCTTATATATTAGCACATCTAATAGATGCAATTTGCACAAACCAAGTATGACTAGTGCTCTGTAGCAAAGATACTTCAATATTGAGAGACAGAGTTGCCATGCCCCCTTCAGCCTTCTGCAGATGAAAGACCAACACTAATTTCCATCATTGCTCCTATCACAATCCCTTACGCTGGCTCTCTCTGAATCATTTTCATGTCTATCTTATAACGTCCATCACTACCACACAGGACTACTGCCTCATTTTGTGTGGCTACTATGTTATGTTTCTGCTGATTCACAACACAGGCCTATAAACTTCTTAATCAGTCATATCCAATTACTGCCTCAAAAAAGTTTGGGTCCCTGTTAAGAGCGATCCCCTTCATCCTTTAATGCCATAAGTGACTTTCACTGAGAAAAACTATCTCTCTACTTTATTTTTATATTACCAGCTGTGTCCCAATAGTGTGCCCAATTAAGATCCTATCAAGTCCCAACTCTGTTATCTAGCACACTGGCTAATCTGCTGCTTCTCACATTCAGCCATGCACCGCATTACAGACACTGGGGAGGAAGCACCCTGCATAGCAAGATCTTAGTGACAACTTCCCTAGGTGGCATTAAGTTTTTACTACACATTCTACAACCAAGCCTGAATATACTGCCACCACTCATCCCAAAGACAAATACCACTGATGGACCCAGTGGTTTCCTTCTTTGCTATATACTTAAATCACCTGCTTAAAGTGATTAAGTGCCAAAGACGGACATCTAGCTCAGTGTAGTTAAGTTCTAGAATCTTCTTCCCCATTCAGAAAACTAAAACATTCACTCTTTTCCAGTTCCAGTCTTACTTAAAAGGCTGAGTTGCTTCACATAGGTTAAAACACCCAATGGCAAGCTGTTGTGACTTGATTCATGTACCTATCCCTATAAGGCCGGTACTATAAGGCCCATAAAAAGTTGTGATGGCAAACCAAGTGAGCTCCCACAGCTAAGGCAACAGAGATAGTAAATCACAGCTTATGGAATTCAGGAATAATAAACATAATATAAAAAAGATCAAAAGGTACAAATTAATCTAGATTTAAAAGGTGCTCCCAAAGAAATAGTTAGCTGAAATCAAGAACATGAAAGCTAGATTTCTCTAGCCTCAATGTCTTGAGGTCTTCTATACATGAGGCACTTATGGACTACTCTTCTGTGTATCCTAGAAGTATTTCCAGATTATTCATTCCGAATACCTATCCCTTTAGTCTGACACGAGCCATGCCAACCCACCCTATCTACCCTACGTCCTTCTGTGACACTCACAGTAGCTATTTCTTTTCTCTTGCCTTCCTGAGACATCTCTGTTCCATATCATTGTTCCATCCATGGACCATTCCTGGAATTGTGGGTGACAAACATTTTGTGGGTACAGGTTGAAAAAGAGAGCAGCAGGAAGCCAGACCATCGTCATTCTGGCTTTACGCTGCTGTCTAATGCTTTCTAACAGGACACCTAGAGATTTCTAGAGTGATGGACCTGAACTAGTGACTCACATCACCATCCTCCTCTGTGATGCTTTCATAAATTCACATGTGCCTGGACCACAGGCCTGGAATTTACAATGTTGTAATCTGAGGCATCAGTATTGCTTAGTGAAATCTACAAGTGGTTCTCACTTGTGCTGCCGGTCAAAAATACTGTTCTACATTAATCTCACATCTCCAAATACTTCTCCTCACTACTACCAGGGACGAAACATACTTTAAATGATGTATTCGATTGCCTATGCATAGACAGATGTTAGTGTTAAATGAATTTTGCAGAAGCACAAAGTAAGAGCCGAGAAGCACAATATATTCCCCCATGTTAATCTGATCTATAGTCAATCTTGCAAAGTAGAAGAGAAACAGTTTAGCATCATTTTTAACAGTTAGGGTCATCTCGATGGTCTTACATTCTACTTACCGTTTCCAAACTTCTTAAATAAAGACGATAATTTGTGATGTAAACTCTTCCCTTAATGGGGCCATTGAAAGGACATATGTAAATAACTTCTTTGTCTAGTAAGATAAAAAAAGGACCCTAAAATAATGGAAATATATACCAAGATACACAACAAATGGCACTAACTTAATATAAACTAATTGTCTAAGAATAACTACAATAGAAATTAGTGAAAGGCTTGAATGCAATCCTGGCAATGCTGCCACATCACCATGTTAGGCTGAGTCAGGAGAGCAGGGCTGATGGGCTCCCGCCACCTCTAGGTGCTGTGGTGCTTCTCTGAGTGTGCCCCCAGTGCTGCCACCACCTGTGGCAAGGTGGTGACAAGAGGCTCGAAATAGAGAATGAGGGTTTCGCCACTGCTAGCACCAGATGACTGTGAAATAACTACTTGAGCTATTTCACCAACAGGAGGCTCTTCCCATAAGATAGTCACAAGGACTACCACTAGACTGGGTGTGGGGGCTCGCCAACCTCCAGCCACACGAGTGTCAAGATTTCGTGCTGGTTTTTGGACACAGGGTCCCTTTCTGTATCCCTGGCTGAGCTTGAGCTCATGATCCTCCTGCCTCAGCCCACCAAGTGCCACCAAGCCCAGCTCTCATGGTATTTTTAATAAATGAATGCCAGCAGTAACTGTCTGTAAACTATTCCTTCTCTTTTATAATCCAAAGAAAAGATCAGCTAGATGCATTTCATACATTTAAGTGACAATAAAAATAGATGGCCAGGAGAACAGTACATCTTTGGTAGACTCAACATAAGGAGAGTTAACAAAATCAGAAGAACTGAGCATGAAGAAAATATAGCTCTCTTATCTTTAGTGACTTTTAACTTGTAAAAGATGACTTTTAAATCCTTTTTGACTAATGTACTACATTAAAAACATCCAGTAACAATATTTCATGAAGATAACAAATAGTTACTACCTTGGTTAAGGTCTGGCTACTAGTGTTTAGCAACAAAACATTATCAAAAGCTTCTTTGCTTGTATCTAGAAATTGGAGTGATACTTCTTGCTAGTTTTAGCTTCAATACTCTAATTATGTGTGCAAATTTGTGAATACAAGTCTCAAGGGTCTCCTCCTGTGTGGCTAATTCATAAAGGTACTCTATCTAGGACCTTCACCCAATTAGCACCATGATTTGGCCATTTAAGCTAAAAACTTGGTGCATTAAAACATTCCCTGAAACAATGGAAGCCTACTGGCTCTGAATGCACTGAGGAGTGAGGAGAGGGCATCAACCTTAGCAGAAAAGTTGAATGCCCACACTAGCAGCACTTGGCTCAGCTGCTGTCACACGCCTCTGCATTCTGAAGCCAGAATGAACTGGCCCTTCCAAAGTAGATGCCTTACTCTCAACATGAATTTATCATGAACACTGAAATGTTACCTCAAGTCACCTAACTTCTGTTTTCTGGCAAATGAAAGCTATTTTAAATCAACAGGGTCTCCTATCATGCAAAGAAAAGAATATTTAAGCTTTTACATTTATCATCTTGAAGCATACATCATAGATGGAAGTCTTATTATAATCCTGTTCCTATAACCTTCAACCATAATAGTGTATGCCTCTAGGTAGAGACTTTTAAGGGATAGCCCATCTTCCCCCACTCCCCAATTCATTCTCTTTGGTACAGAGACAAGAATATCACTATCCTTGTGAGCTTGGAGCTCTTGAAAGAACTCTTTGATCAGGAAAGGAATGCAGAGTTCTCTCTGTATTAATGCTTCTAAACAAAGCTGGCCTATTTGTCCTCTGTGGCTTGTACAGAGCAAGTGGGACTGAAGCCACCTGACCCTGCTGAACTGTTCTTCCAATTCTGTAACCCCAACCCCAGTGCATCCTTACCAGTAACTAATATTTCTCCTGGGAGCCGAGGAACAGCCTCACTGAGATCCTGACTGACTCCATCTTGAGACATCTAGAAACAAAAGAGGCATCAGACATGATGGCATTCTCTCTGCACAGGCTCAAAACAGCCTGAAAGGCAGCAACTGGAAATATACTTCTCACAATTGGAAAAAAAATAGAAATTTAGCATTTGAGAAAATTAGCACAGAAAACTCAAACTGCAAAAGACAGTCTGGACAGAGTGTATCTCAGTGGTGGAATGCTTGCCTGCGTGAGGCCCTGGGTTCGAGCCCTAGCAACAGAAATTTTAAAAGACTGAGCTGGCAGCAATATTTATTAAATAGTATTACCAAATTTTAAATACTACCAGGCACTTTAAAGCTAGCAACTTTCAGGAAAATGATTAGCCCATAAATAAGAAGTGTGACATGGTATAATGATCAGTCATCTTTCAGGAAGAGTAAGAAAGAAAACTTCCAATTCCAGAAGACCTTAACTGCCCAGCACGACAACAATTGGCCAGAATCTTACTACAGGGACAGAAAGTGAGTGTTCTAGCATGGTGGGTTGCCTTACTCTTCACTTGCTCACCTTTCCTAAGAGCCTCATGCTAAGTAAGGAAAGAGTGGTCAGTGAGAGAACCCTAGGAACTATTGCAAGAACATTTCCAGTAACTTGACTTCTCTAGGTCTCCTGTTTTAAGGGTCTTTTCAGGCATGTGCTTCATCCATACCTCGGCGGCTCTGACAGACTGCTAAAAGACTTAACTATGACAGCTCAGGAAGTGAGGCTTGGCAGTGCACAGCTGCAATGTCGGTGCTGGCAAGCTGCACAGTGATCACAAATTCGAGGCCAGCCTGGACCACAGAGCCAGACTCTGTCTTAGAGCAAACAAACAAATCCAACCCAAATTGATAAGCTCTGGATTTCAAAATCAAAACAAACAAAGGACTATAAATTAAGTACAAGGCAGAAAGAAAGTAAAAAGATTTGTATATTGTAAAGAGCTAATTATCACAATATAAAGAATGCTTATAAATTATTATGAGAATTTTCCCACCTCCTTCCTAAGGCAAATTGGCAAAGGACACAAATAGTCACTTCCTGAAACAAATAGGAATGAACAATAATCTAGCTTTTAAAAGAAATAAAAGGTCAATCTTGTCAGTGATCAAGGACTAAAAATGAAGACACCCAGCCTGCTGACTCTTTGAATGATTTTATACACCCTAGAGTTGGAGAATGAATTAACCTTTGTGGTGAATCATCTTCAAACCTGAAAGGGCTAGGAACAAAAATTGCTTTAAATACAGCCCTTTAGATTCCAAAATCTTTCGAATTGCACAATTTCCCTTGACTTCTTCGAAGCTTTCTCTGCTCAAGGTATGTTTGCATGGCTTTTGAAATCTTATCATCCTAGTTAGAAAGAATGCCAGTATTTAGGAAGGTAGAGCTGCCTTCCAGTATCTCCTTCTTCAGACAGAGGAGAGCCTTATAAATGAATGTGAAGTCTGGCAATATAAAAAAAAAACTCTCGAATTGAAGCTAGAGGAAAGGATTTACAAAGGCAAAACTCGCTTAACAAATGTAAGATATTCTAGCTAAATCTTTTCAGGAATATGGTGGGATGAAAACCAAAACCACATGCCTTAATATACCTAAACTATGTGAATGCATCATGAAATTTATGATTGAAGAAACTCTCAATGAATGTCTAATACGCATATGAAAAAGAAACGCAGAGAGAAAAAGAAAAATGCAAATTTGAAAACTCAACTTACCTTCTTGGTGGATTCATTCTCCAAGGAGTATGAATTATATTTGGAAGTTGATGCAGAAGCCATCCTGGAAACTAAACCAAGACAACAATCTATATTAACTAAATTTACATTGCGATTTCAAACACATGCTATCAAAAGTTTAAACATTTCTTTTTCCATTTGCATGTGTATATGGCTATGGGTGTGTATGCATGCTTAAATGATTGTGTGCCTCTGTGTATGTGCACGCGTGTACATGCATATGCACGCAGCATACATGTGGAGGCCAGAGGGTAATACTGAAAATCATCCTCGATCTTCCACCTTACTGTTTTGAGACAGAATCTCTAAGTAAACCCAGATCTTACCTGTAGGGCTAGTCTGGCTAGGCAACTTGCTTTGGAGATTCCCAGGCTCTACGTTTCCAGGCCTGGAGTGACAGGTGGGATGCCACACCCACCCAAGTATATTATGCGGAATGTGGGGACCTTGTTCGCACAGCAGGTGCTCTAACCACAGACCACCTCCAGTCCAAATGAAGCATTTCAACGGAGAGCTGACAACATGACTTTGTAGGCCCTATCATGATACTAGGGCCTAGTGGGATGAAAAAAAAAAAAAACTATTCAGACACACCAATAAAGGTTGATGGCAAGCAAGATTTAAATGATGTTATTACCACATTCGCAACTTTAGAGTTGGTAAGGCTAGAGGTGTGTCAAATTTAGTTGCACATTCTAAGAGGTTTTTTTTTTTCTTCTGGAAGTTAAGAGGATGCTATGCTACATACACAGCTAAATAATACATAGCTGATAAGAGTCATGTACAATGGCACACATCTGTGAGCTAGAAGTAGGGAGGCTGAAGTAGGAAACACACAAAGAGGGGAACATATGGTCAAGGCCTGCTTACGTTCAGTTACAAGAACCTGTTTCAAAAAGAGTAAAAGGCTGAGCTAGTACAGAACAGAAAACAGGAGCTAAATATCAGAAGAGGCACTCTATAGAAGACACCACACATACTACAGGAAGTTTAATTCATGTGACTCAATTGTCATCTTAGGAAAAAAATGTGTAAAAATATGTGACAAGACTCAACCTTTTACACTTCTTAATTTGTAAAGATAATTTAGAGGCAGACAAGCAGAATTATGAAAGGGTAGATAATATAGCTTGTACTATTTCCTCTTCAAGAATTTTGTTTTCTCCACATTAAGGTAGTTTAATATGGCACACATTTAACTAAAATTAAATTAGCAAAAATCAGTATTTTCTAGCAAAGTACATATTTCATGTAAGCGAAGCATATTTCTCACACTACAAATGAAGGCATATTCAGGGCACACACAAAGCCACTGTAGCACAAGTACTTATTTAGCTTATGAGCTTACAGCAATGACAGGAACAAGCAATGCTTCAGTTATTGTAGCTATCAACAATAACAGGCAAGGATGAGGTCACTGGAAGGGAAGCCATAGCTAATTCAACAAGTTGACTAGGGATAGCCATAGGAACTTTTGGCCAAGCTCCATTAAAAGACCAGTCATGGGGCTGGGGAGATGGCTCTGTCTCACAAGTGCGAGGACTTGAGTTTGATCCCCAGAACCATGTAGAACTGGGTGTGGTGGTGCATATGCTTGTCATCTCCGTGCTGGAAGCCTGGTGTCACTAGTCAGCCAACCTAGCCTACTTGGAGTTCCAGGCTAGTAAGAGACCTTGTGCCAAAAATGGGAGGACGAATGACTCTTGAGGAACAATACCAAGATTTCCCCTCGCCCACATTCGTACCCCCGACACATGTGCACATATGCATGTCTACACACACACACAAAAAAAAAAAGAAAAGAAAAAAGGGGGCAGTCCCTCCCTCACAAAGCACAACACAGTGAATACCAAGATACTTTGGCACAAGACCAAGTAATTTGCTAGCACCACAATGCTAGTCACACTCCTTAAGAAAGGCAAGAGAGAGAACACCAAAATGCAGAGAAAGGGAGAGGTGAGGCAACCTTACAAGACCAGGATTGCTGTGCTGCCTGCTTCCAAGAGGTCAGCTTAACAAGGGTAAGTAAGACTTGTGCTCATTTGGCTCATGGTTATCATCCTGGCACACAATGGCATTATTAACTCTCTAGTGAATGAATTGACTGATTGTATGGAAAATACACCCTATCATGAGACATCAGGATGGGGCCAACTTCAATACTGATTCTGCAGACAACTCTGGAACTAGGAAGTGCTACTGAAGCTTAAGGATGAGCTATTTGCCCAAGTGGTGACAGGGGCCTACTGGGCCCAGATACAGGGTGAGGGGGGCAGAAAGGAGGACTCTTGAACACAGGATTTTGGGAACAGGTGGGAATATAATGAGACCCAGAAGAGGGAAGGGAAAGGGAAAGAGAGAGGGGGAGAGAGAGAAAAACAGAGAAACGGAGGCAAGAACAGAAAGGATAAAGGAAAAGTAAACAATTAACAGATTCCAAAATTTAAAAAGGAAAAATTCCTAAGATGTAAGGATAACCTAAACTTTAAGAAAACTCAGAAAAATTGATAACTTCCACATAGATTAAAGAGACAAAATAGGGGCTGGAGAGGTGGCTCAGGGGTTAAGCCTCTGCCTTGTAGGCGGAAGGTCCTGAGTTCGGATTCTGGACCCCACCTGCGTTTCTGGTCTTGGTAGGGCGGAGCCTGTGAATCTGGGGCAGAGTAAACAAGAAGAAGGAGGTAGTCCATGGTGGTTCCCAAATTCGTCTGTGGTTCTACACACACACACACACACACACACACACACACACACACACACACGCATATACCCCCAATTGAATAAATAATAATAAATAAATAAAAGACAAAATAAATAGTACATTACACTTTGCCAGACTCCTTGAATCTTAAGTTCATGCCCTGCAAAATACCATTCTCAGAATCAGCAGGATGGAAAAGCGAACTAGAATGTACAGGTAGGATATATCCAACCTGGAATTATTCTTCTGACTACATATTACATAGAGTGGTGAGGTTATTCAGCAAGATATGAAATCTGTTTTTAGTAATAAGACATTTTATCCAAAAGTTCAATTTATTTCTCTTGAGCCAGCATCTGGAATTCTGGACCACACTGGCCACTCAGTGTTTACATAGTAAATACTGTGTAGTAAATACTTTGAGCATGTGATCCCAGCACTCCAGAGGTAGAGGCAAGGAACATTAGCTACACAGCTAATTCAAGGCTAGTCTGGAATATGTGACTCTTGGTCTGAAAAAAACATACACATAAACAAACCACAAATAGTCCCCTCTCTGGAACATTACTTTTAAAAATCAGTTCACGATAAATATAGGAAGAATACACCCTTTCCTCCTGGTTTCAAACTTAAAAAAATATTTAAAAAATCTTTTGCATTTGTGGGTGCGTGCATGCGTGTGTGTGTGTGTGTGTGTGTGTGTGTGTGTGTAGCTGCATGTGGGTGTAGAAGAGGATGCTGTGCGTGACTGTGAAGGCCCAAAGGTAACACCAAGATTCATCCTGGATTGCTCTACCTCCTTACTGCTTTGCTCAGGAGTTTCCTATGGTTTTTTTCTTCCAAGCCCAGAAATACAAGCATCCACCATTTCCACTGCTTAGTGTTTTTACATGGGATCTGGGATCCAAACTCAAGTTCTTTTGCTTTCAAGAAAGAGGCTTAACCCCTGAGTCATCTCTCCAGCCCCCCAAAATAGTTTTATTGTATGAAGGCTTCATATACTTTAGGGGATTTTAGTCATGTCGACCCCCCCACTCCTCACACACACATTGCTCTTTTAAACCTCTCCCTGCTGATGCATTTCTTCATCCCCCAAAAGTCCCTTACTTTCCTATCTTCTCTGTGTGTGACTTGCTGAATTTCATTGGAATTTCTTGTCTGAATGAGTGGATGGGTATTTCCTGGAGCAAAAACAAAACTCACCATACAATCCAACCTTTCCCAGTGTGTGATTTGAACTTTTTCATTATCGGCTAAGACAAGAAAGCAAGTTCAAAGCCAGACTGGGCTGCGTAGGGGAACCTGTCTCATCTACCCAAAGGCTTGGCATGTGGCTCAGTGGCAGAGTACTCCAACAGCATGTACAAGGATCACACACACAAAATCAGAGGTATTTATCCTGCATTGTGTGATTATCATCATAATCTTAGAGCATCTCTGTCATTCAAAAGAGAAGCCTCATACCCCACAGTTGTTCAGCAACCACAAAACTGCTTTGTCTCTCTGTAGATCTGCCAACTCTGGGCCTTTCACATATGTGGAGTCATGCAGCATGTGCCTTTTATATCTAAAGCCCTAGCTCTGGGAGTTACACCAAGCACTGTGACTGTTAAAAGCTGGATCAAACACAAGCCTCCAAAATTCAAGGGTGTGGATAATGATAAGCATCCATTCCACAGTAAGCCTGGCTTTAAAATCTCATCAGTGTGGCTTTCTCTGTGGAATGTTCAGCTGATCTTCACAGTTTGTAGAGGATGCAACAGCAAGATGTGGAGAGCTCAATTCTGGAGCTGGTGCCATTCAAATCCCAACTCTGCAACTGACAGCCTATCTGACCATGGGCACGTTATTCAATTTCCCAGAGCCTCTGCCACTATCTTGCTTTATCATTGGTGGGTGAAAGGCTTGAGTACCTGTGAGGAAAGGGCTTGAAGTGGCTCTCCATAGCTGTGCTTAAGGGTAAGTATTCAGTGTTGCCATAATCAAGTCTACAAATCAGTCCTCGCCTTAGAAATTCTAGGGAGACAGCTTATCATCACAGGGACAGTACATGGCAGTTATGACTGAATTGTAACCTTAAAACACACACACACACACACACACACGCACACACACACACACACACACACACGCACGCGTGCGTCTGCAATGACAGGAAATAAACAGTCAAAAGCACTATGGCATTGTGGAAATGAAAAACAAGGAGCACACATCCAAGCCTCCACCTATAAAACAACTGCAGTTCCAAAATAACTAAAAGCTACATGTCTGGAGAAACCAGCTGCCCATTTGCTTTACAGAGCCATTTGTCCGGAACCCCAAACCATTAAGTTTTAATCCTTTTTATTTAAAAAATCATTGATTTTTACCTACCTTGGCTTTAAAGCAAAGATTGAAACTTAATTCCCTATATATATGCTAATTAGAGGAGTTTAGGCAAAGGTAGATTTCTATCATTTTTGATCCTCCCCAAACCATAATGATGACCTCAGCTAAATCCCTTCCCATTATAGAGTAGTCAGAGCCTAGAGAAGGTGTGGCAAATCCCCAGAGGGAGTCCCTAGCAGAACTAACTCTTACCCAGGTTTCCTAATGCCACAGAGTCCCCTCGGCCTGGTGACGATCTTTCAAGCTATCTCTTGAGCTAAATGGCTCCATTAGCACACAAGCCACCAAACTAGGATGCTTGTCTCTTTTACGTACTACTTCACTAACGACACTTGCAACCAGATCTGGCACCTACAGGGCACTCAATATGTCTCTGGTAAATAAATGAATGAACTGGGTAATAAAGACTTGGCCAAGGAACCAGAGGTTATTTGCCCAACGTTTCCCTTATGCCAAGAATCTACGGAAGCTGATTAAAAAGAAGAAGAAAAGGGTCCGATGAAGTCCCTGGCTAGTCAGGCAGAACACCCTGGACAGGACAACCCCTTTGAAACAATTTGCTCCAAAGAACTGGGACAGCTTTATCCCCTGCCACAGACTCATCCAGGAAGCAGACAATGCAAATGATGGTCCAAAAGCCTCTTCTCCTACATTTTTTCAGAATAACAAACAGCTTCCACCTTTCCAGTATAAAAATCAGAGTATACAAAATGCCTGGAGTAGGCATAAGCAGAAACACTTTCAAACAAGCTGTCTTCAGCCATTTCGATCTCAGCCTCAGCAAGGCCTTTGCCAGCACAATTGAAATCCTGTGGGAGCTATGTACTCCACAGTCACCTGATCTGCAATCAATGGCCCTTGCTGAGTGGCAGTGCTGAACTTGCTTGTATACAAACAGACGGCGACAAGGGGCAGAAAGCTTTTCTCTTCTGATCCTCCCTAATGTGATTTATGGCTTTGCCTTGACATTTCAATTAATTTGGATGTGCTCTTTCCCATGAGGCCCCCTGGATGGCTGCAGGGATCTACCCAATCTTAGAATGTGACTTCCAAAACCTGCTAGGCAGCAAGGAGTCATGAACCAGCAGCCTGAGTTTAGAATCCCCGTCTTTTGAAGACTGCTCTCATTACTTGGAAGTCTATTTTGAAAACAAATGCCAAGAAGTACAGGTATCGAATATTATTAGACCCATAGACCCACTACTCTGTTATAAAACAAACTGTGTAAAACCTCTGTAGCAGTTCGCCTGCATAGTTGCTGATAAGTGACCATCAAACAGCTTAAAGGAACAAGGGGTTTATTTTCTTACAACAGTCTGGTTACAGTTCACAGTCCAGCTTGATGGGAGAGCATGCACCAACACCAGGGCCGAGGGAACTGGCCACACCATCACCCCATAACGGCTGAGAGATGGACAATCCTTACTTGCCAGACTAGCATGTCTGGCCAAATGAACAGAAGGATGCCCACTCTCTCAACCAGCTCTCTGCGATTTATCCAGGCCCTAATCCCACTCACCATGGGCTGGGTCTTCCCCAGTAGCTAGACAATCTCCTTCAGGTTTGCTCTGGGCTTAACTCAACCATCAAATCTCCACAACTGTGCCCAGAGCCCAAACCCTCAAGAGTCAAGTTGACACCTGTGCTTAACTATGACACTCCACCCCTTGTCAATGTGACACAAAAACAATAGCACTTTTAAACTGTAACCTTTCCTTGTCCTCACAGATGTTAAAAAATATAAATATATTCATTCCATGGACAAATTTAAAATGTTCTCATTAAAACTTCAATTCCAACATTTTAAAAGTTCAAAGTTTTTTAACTTTAAAAGGGTATTAAATCAGAATAAGTTAAATACTTTAAAACAAATAAAACATTAAAACCGAAGGATACAGTAAGAAAACATTTAAATTAAGATCAAAGTTTAGAAAAAAACCACATCCTTTATTTCAATGTCCATCTTCTGTTGCTCATCACGTAGTCAAGGCGGCTCAGATTCTAGGCATTCCCAGTCCCTGTTTGCAGCTCAAAGTTGTAAAAGCAGAGTTCCTCTGAATCAGGCTGAATCTCCACTCGCAGTCATCCTCAGCAGCAGTCCCACGGTTCTGGCATCTCAAACACAACTCTGGATTCTCCTCTGCAGCTTTAAGCTTCACCATCTCTTGCAGGAACTCTACGCCTGCCACTTGGTGCCAAGCTTTTGCTGCTCTCATGAACCCCTCAGTAGTACGCCCAAACTAGTAGCACCTGAGGGGCGCTACCTAATTCCGAAGCAAGCTTGAAACGTAACTTAGTCCACTGGAGTTACAGCTGCACCAACTTTAACGCGCTGACTCTGGAAAAGCCTCTTTTCTAGACAACCAAACTTGCAAAGGGCAAGAAACAGCTTTAACTTGGGATTTCGGCGCCTGAAGGAATCTGGGCTTTCAAACCATGAACTCGCCATACGGTAGTTTTCACGTTTTCCACCATCCCAGTGCAAGTCACTAGGTTTTCCTTCACTGATTCTCATTTCAGCAACAGCAGCAGATATCCTGCTGCCTGCCCTTTGCACATCCAAACCTTCAAGGCTGCCAACACAGTCCATCGTCTTTAAATTCAGCTTAACAAAGTCCTTGTTCCCTTCATCACAAATTGGGCCCAAACGATCTCTCTCAGCAATTGGCCCACTAAACTCTGAAGAACAGTATTTGTAAATCCACAAAGTGAAAATTCTTCAGCATTTCCAACTTTGTCCAGCAGAACCGTTCAAAAGCCACATGGTCAGATTTATCAGCAACACCCCACTTCCTGGGTACCAAATTCTGTTGCAGTCCGCCTGCATGGTTGCTGATAAATGACCATCACACAGCTTAAGGGAACAAGGAGTTTACTTTCTTACGACAGTATGGTTACAGTTCTTAGTCCAGCTTGATGGGAGAGCATGCACCAACACCAGGGCTGAGGGAACTGGCCACACCATCACTACATAATGGCTGAGAGATGGATAATCCTTACTTGCCAGACCAGCATGTCTGGCCAAATGAACAGAAGGATGCCAACTCTCTCAACCAGCTCTCTGCGATTTATCCAGGCCCTAATCCCACCCACCATGGGCTGGGTCTTCCCCAGTAGCTAGACAATCTCCTTCAGGTTTGCTCTAGGCTTAACCATCAACTCTCCACAACTGTGCCCAGAGCCCAAACGCTCAAGAGTCAA
Source organism: Typhlomys cinereus (assembly GCA_023101885.1). NCBI lineage: Eukaryota > Metazoa > Chordata > Mammalia > Rodentia > Platacanthomyidae > Typhlomys > Typhlomys cinereus. Next base: position 2,733,252 of record JALPQD010000333.1, read on the forward strand.
GTTGACACCTGTGCTTAACTATGACAACCTCCTTTGCCAGCTACAAACGAAAGCTAGAGATAACAACATAAACATAATCTCTGCTTATGAATTATTCTACTTCTTTGTATAGATGTGCGTGTGCACATACCCTCAAAGGTGCACATGGGTGCGGAGGCCACGGGACAATGTCAGGTATTGCTCCTCAGGTGCCAGTGACCTTGTTTTTTGAGTCAGTGTCTTGTTGGCCTGGAGCTGCCAAGTATGTTAGGCAAATCCCAGGGATCCACCTGTCTCTGCCTCCCCAGTGTTGGGATTACAAACAAGCCTGATTCTTATTTTTTTTATTAAAAATTTAATTATACATTTTAAAATTTTTTACTAGTTCCCTCCCTCCCCCCTCCTCCCCCCGAACCCCCTCCTCCCCCTCCCCTTCCCCCAGTGCCTCCCCCCCAATTCCCAGAGAGTCCTTTATTGTGTACGCCTAACTCTCCACTGGGTCCTCCTCTCCGATGACATATAAGGACCCAGTGGCATTTCCATAAGCCCTTTCTCTTGTTCCCCTTAAGCATAAGATCACTACTATGGCTGTCAATCCCTTGCCTCCAGGGGTCTCGGTGCCCTTAACAGATGCTAGACTTTATGAGGGCAACAGTGCGCTGGACATTGCGCAGGGCATGCAAAGTCCCATTATGATTGCTTTGGCCCCAACTATTGTTGAGAATCTTGCAAATCGTTGCTCCTCCTATCCTTTTGCTCTTACAATCTTACCGCCCCCTCTTCCGCAAATGTCCCTGAGCTCCAGGATGAGGAGAGATTAGGCTGGCCTAGTTCTATGTGATTGATATAGAGTCTCTAAAGTTCTGGATTGTGGTTTGTTGATTTTCTTTTGCAGTTTTGCTGCTCCTGCAATTCCCTTCACTCCATTCTGCTGGGCATTGTATGTCACCCCCTGGCCAGAGACAAAAAGCTGTTAAACTGGAGTCTTGTTGTAATAGCACATTCAAGGGTAGATGTAATAAGAGTAGGAAACCTCACTGAGGGAGGGGTCCATCACCCATTTGCAAAATGATTACTTTTTATCTGCTAGACTATATGCCCTCCCCTTCTGGTGAGATCAGGAAAGAACGTCTGTGAACTTAACCAGGTTTATCATTACTTACATGCAGACCTTGATGGAGGCCTATTTTCTCTGCTGTAACATGGTCCCCTCTCTCCTTGTTTCTGGTGTGGCCCTCCTAACCCATCTCTCTTGTTCATAATCCTTGCAATTACTGTGTTACATAGGTTTACTTTTGAGTGTCTCAATGTGGGCTGGGTGAGTTTGGTACTAGGAGCCACCTATTAGGGAGTACATACGGCGCTTAATTTTCTGGGTTTGGGATACTTCACTTAATATAATTCTTTCTAATGACATCCATTTCCCAGCAAATTCCAGTAATTCATCATTTTTGATGGCTGAGTAGTACTCCATTGTATAGATGTACCACTGTTTCCTTATCCACTCGTCAACTGTTGGACATTTAGGTTGATTCCATGACTTTGCTATTGTAAACAGTGCTGCTATGAACATGGTCGAGCTTGTGCTATCGAGGCGAACCTCTGCTGCATGGGGGGTTATTCCCAAAAGTGGGATAGCAGGGTCATATGGCATTTCAATCTTTAATTTCTTTAAGAATCTCCAGACGGCTCGCCAGAGTGGCTGTATGAGCCTGCATTCCCACCAACAATGTAGGAGAGTTCCCCTCTCTCCACATCCTCTCCAGCATTTGTCGTTATTTGTATTGTGGATTTTTGCCATCCTGACCGGGGTGAGATGATATCTCAGGGAAGTTTTGATTTGCATTTCCCTGATGGCGAAGGAAGTGGAGCATTTTTTAAGATAATTGTTAGACATTTTAATTTCATCCCTGGTAAAGTTTCTTTGAAGTTCCAGGGCCCATTTTTTAATTGGGCCAGTGTTTTCCTTGGAGTTTAGTTTTCTAAGTTCTTTGTGCACTCTGGACAGTAGAGCTCTGTCAGATATGTGGTTAGTGAAGATTTTCTCCCATTCTGTGGGTTGCCTTTGAGCTCCTGTTACAATCTCTTTATCTGAACAGAAGCTCTTTAATTTCACAAGATCCCAACTGTTGAGAGTTGGTAGCAGTGACTGTGCCATTGGATGTCTGTTTAGGAACTGTTGGCCTAGCCCAATCAGCTCGAGGGAGTTCCCTATCCTTTCAACTATGGTTTTTAAAGTCTCTGGCCTGATATCAAGGTCCTTGATCCATTTGGAATTAAGTCTTGTACATGGTGACAAGTACGGGTCCAGCTTTAATCTTCTGCATGTGGAGATCCAGTTTTGCCAGCACCATTTGTTGAAGATGCTGTTCTTTTTCCATTGGATTCTTTGGGCCCCTTTGTCAAAGACCAAATGGCTGTAACATTGTGGGCTTATATCTGGGTCTTCAGTCCTTATCCATTGATCTGTGTGTCTATTTTGGAGCCAGTACCAGGCTGTCTTTATAACTATGGATTTGTAGTATAGACTTAGGTTTGGTATGGTAACACCTCCAGCTGTGTTTTTGTTATTCAGGATTGTTTTTGCTATCCTGGGTCTTTTGTGCCTCCATATGAACTTTGAGATTATTTGGTCAACTTCTCTGAAGAATTGCTTTGGGATTTTGATTGGTATAGCACTGAATCTGTATATTGCCTTTGGTAGGATGGTCATTTTTACAATGTTGATTCTGCCAATCCAGGAACAAGGGAGGTCTTTCCACCTTCTGGTGTCTTCTGCAATTTCTTTCTTTAGGGTTTTAAAGTTTTCATTGTAAAGGTCTTTTACCTCCTTAGTTAGGTTTATACCAAGGTATTTCATTTTTTTAGGGGTTATAGTAAATGGAATGGTTTCTCTCAAGGCTTTTTCACTTCTTTCATTCTGGGCATATAGGAAGGCCTCTGATTTTTGCACATTTATTTTGTATCCTGCCACCCTGCTGAACTTCTCAATTAGTTCCAGGAGCTTCCTGGTGGAGTTTTTGGGATAAGATCGTGTCATCTGCAAATAGGGATAGCTTGACTTCTTCCTTGCCGATTTGAATCCCTCTTATGTCCCTTTCTTGTCTTATGGCTTCAGCTAAGACTTCAAGTACAATATTGAATGGAAGTGGTGAGAGTGGACAGCCTTGTCTAGTTCCTGATCGAAGTGGGAATGATTCCAATTGTTCCCCATTGAGCATAATCCTTGCTGTGGGCTTGTTTTATATAGCTTTTATTATATTGATAAAGGTTCCTTCCATTCCTACTGTCTCTAGCGTTTTGATCATAAAAGGCTGTTGGATCTTGTCAAAGGCTTTTTCTGCATCTATCGAGAGTATCATGTGGTCTTGGACTTTGGACTGGTTTACATGATGAATTACATTTATTGATTTGCGTATGTTGAACCAACCTTGTGTGCCGGGGATGAAGCCTACTTGGTCCCCATGAATGATCTTTTTAATATGTTTTTGAATCCGATTTGCTAAGACTTTGTTGAGAATCTTTGCGTCTGTGTTCATCAGGGAGATCGGCCTGTAGTTTTCTTTTTTAAGTGAATCTTTATTAGGTTTTGGGATTAAGGCGATATTAGCTTCATAGAAGGAATTTGGTAGTGTTCCTTCCTTTGCTATTTGATGGAACAGTTTAAGGAGTATTGGTGTTATTAACTCCTTAAATGTCTGGTAGAACTCTGTGCTGAATCCATCTGGTCCAGGACATTTTTTGGTGGGAAGATTCGAGATTACTTCCTCAATTTCCTTATATGTTATAGGACTATTTAAATAATTCACAACTTCTTGATTCAATTTAGGTAAGATGTGTTTACTTAGAAATTCATCCATCTCTTTTGTGTTGTCAAACTTCACAGAGTATAAGTTTTTGAAATATGATGTTATAATTCTCTGGATTTCTTGGGTATCAGTAGTGATAACTCCATGTTCATTTCTAATTTTGTTAATTTGGGTTTTCTCTCTTGCTTTTGGTTAGTTTAGCTAGGGGTGTATCAATCTTGTTGATTTTTTCAAAGAACCAGCTTTTTGATTGGTTGATTTTTTCTATTGTTTTCTTAGTCTCGATTTCAGATATTTCTCCCCTTATTTTGCTAATCTCTTCTCTTCTACTGCTTTTGGGATCAGATTGCTCTAGTTTCTCTAAAGCTTTAAGCTGCATTGTTAAGTTGTTTATTTCTGATGTTTCCATTTTTTTGACGTGGGCATTAAGAGCTATGAACTTACCTCTTAGAACAGCTTTCATTGTGTCCCAGAGATTTTGGTAAGTTGTATTTTCGTTATCATTCACTTTCAGGAAATCTTGAATTTCCTTTTTAATTTCTTCCTGAATCCAGTTCTCATTCAGCATCATAGTGTTAAGTTTCCAGGAGTTAGTGTATTTTCTCTTGTTTGATGTGTTGTGGATGTCCAGCTTTAGGCCGTGGTGGTCTGATAGGGCACAGGTTAGAATTTCAACTTTCTTGTATATGTGTAGATTCATTTTGTGGCCCAATATGTGATCTATTTTGGAGAAAGTTCCGTGTGCTGCTGAGAAAAATGTGTATTCTTTGGTACGTGGGTGAAAAGTTCGATAGACATCTGTGAGGTCCATTTCTTTCAGGGTTTGATTAAGTTCCAAAGTGTCTCTGTTAAGCTTTTGACCTGTTGATCTATCCCATGTAGAGAGGGCGGTGTTGAAGTCCCCAAGAATTATCGTTTGGGGGTTGATTTCTTGCTTTAGACGCTGTAGGGTTTTCTTAATGAATGTGGAGGGGCCCGTGTTGGGTGCATATATGTTCAGTATTGTGAAATCTTCCTGGTGAATTGTACCTGTGACTAAAATGTAGTATCCATCCGTGTCTCTTATAATTTTTTTTGGTTTGAAGTCCACTTTGTCTGATAGCATAATGGCTACCCCTGCCTGTTTTCTGCTTCCATTTGCTTGTAGAATTGTTGACCAGCCTTTTATTTTTAGAGCGTGCCTATCTTTTGTGGTGAGATGGGTTTCCTGCAGGCAACAGATTGATGGATTGTGATTTTTAATCCAAGTTTGTAATCTGTGTCTCTTGATCGGTGAATTAAGTCCATTAACATTTAGTGTTATAATGGAGAAACTATTGTTAATTCCAGACATTTATTATGTTTAGTAGCTTTTAATGGTGTTATATTTGCCTTCTGTTCTCCTGGATATGCCTGTTCTAGCAGTTTTTGAAGGCCTGGTTTGGTGGCCATGTATCCCTTAAAGTTGTCTTTGTGCTGGAAAATTTTTCTTTCTCCCTTAATCATGACTGATAGTTTTGCAGGGTAAATCAGTCTGGGTTGACATTTTTGCTCATTCAATACTTGAAGTATGTCTCTCCAAGCTCTTCTTGCTTTTACTGTTTCGACTGAGAAGTCATTTGTTATTTTAATAGGTTTACCTTTAAAAGTGACTTGTTTTTTCTCCCGTGAAGCTCTCAGCACCAGTTCTTCATCTTGAATGTGGAGTGTTTTAACTATTATTTGCCGCGGTGTGCTTCTATTTTGGTCATATCTGTTTGGGGTGCAGAATGCCTCTTGTATATGAACGGGCCTCTCTTTTTTTAGATGAGGAAAGTTTTCCTTGATGATCGTTTGAAAAATTTCCTCAGGGGTGGTATTTTGAGATTCTTGCTCTGGTATTCCATGAATACGCATGTTAGGCTTCTTCAGGGTGTCCCATATCTCTTGGGTATTTCTCTCAAGTATCTTTTTGGCTTTAACAACCTCTTCCATTGAGCTGGTTAGTATTCCCACTTTATCTTCAAGGTCTGAAATTCTGTTTTCTGCTTCACTAGTTCTGTTGATAAGACTCTCTGTGGCGTTCTGGGTTGAAGATAACTTGTCTTTTAGCTCAGTTTTAAACTCTGCTTGAGTTTGTTTTAACTGCTCTATGCCACTTTTTGTTTCTTGCACTGTTTTTCTCAACTCCTCCAGATGTCTGTTGTGTTCCTCTTCAAAGCGATTGATTCGATTATGTAATTCCTCCCGGATTTCCTCTTTCATAGTATTGAACATGGTAATGATCATATTTGGAAGACCTTATCCTGGGTGAGGCTTTCTTGGCCTTTTTCCGCGGGTTTGTTCTTGTTGGAGTCTAACATGGGATTAATTTCTTCAGTGGGAAATTTGTTTACTTGAGTGTTGCTTCTCATGGATTTGCACTTTGACTTTGGCATTGTCATTTTAACTCTTAAGATCTCTCAATTTCACTAAACTGAATTATTTGGCCTGGGGTACTGGTGGGCGGGGCCCGAACGGGGACTTACCTAGGGCGCGGGGTGAGGCCCGGCTGGACCGCGTGCGTGTCCCGACCAGTGGAGCGGGGTGGGGTGAAAAGGGCCATGCCTGATTCTTTTACATCTTATTTATTTCTAAAAGAGAGACAGACAGACAGACAGAGAAAACAGAGAAAAGAGACAGAGAAAAGACAGAGAGAAAGAAAACAGACAGAAAACACATAGGTACCATGATGCACAGGTATATGTCTCAGAGGACAACTTTCCTTCTACCATGTATGGGGGCATCCAGGAATTGAACTCTGGTCACCAGGACTGTGAGCAGGTGCCTTACTTGCTGAACTATCTCCCCAGACCTGACCTTTTTTTCCTTTAACATGGGTTCAGAAAATTAAATTCATAGCTAGTATAAACAAGAAATAAAGAACAGTGATTTTAAATAAAATAATGTATTTTCAGTGTGGAACATTTGAACTCTTCCCCCCATTTCCTACTTGGCCTCTAGGGGGAGCATCACCCCAGTGAGGACCACTCTCAGAGTTCTGTTCTGTACCTGAAGACCAATAAATTCACCATTTACTAGATTCAACTATGCTCACTATTCATATTAAAGTCACTCTGATCTCAGGCCACTAGAAAGCAAGAAAATAAGAAAAAGATTTCACAGTGTTCCTAACCATGCTACTCACTAGACATAAATCAACTATCCAACAAGTCAGCCATTTTGAGCTGATGGCAACTGTCAATTCTGTGTCTACATTTGCTTATGTTGAGGGAGGACTGCCAACCCAGTTAAAAAAGATACAATTATGGCATGCAACAGTAGGAGTGCATTTCATGTTTTATCATTTACCTTTGACCACAGGGGGAGCAAACTGGTCCTACAAAAGACCAGATGGCAAGTAGTCGAGGGAGGCTCTGTGGGCCATAGGATTCTGTTGCAACTGCCCAACTCAGCACCAGTGAATGCCAGTGCTGAAAGCTTCCATATAGAAACAGGCTACTGCCCCCGGCATTAAAAGATCGTTATTTCCAAATGGCCTTTCTTCAGCCTCTCCCCCTCCAAAGAAAAGCTTAGGGATTGGGCAGTAACGACAGTGTTTTGAAACTGGTTAGTGGTGGGAGTGGGGAGGTAAAGAAAGAGGACGCTAAAGAGCATATGCACAAACTTCGCCATCTCTGTACACTGTTCATCTGTGAAGGAACTCACAGCTAGTGCTGTGCCATCTGCAGACATTTTTGTGTCTTGGTATCTGTTAGATTTCCAGAGCTTCCTAAGGCAAGGGCCAGTGTTATGTTTCTGTTAGGAGTACACTTAGGGGACACAGTGTCCAATCAAGAACATTATCCTCGAAAATTTCCATGACTTTGGAGTAGTCTTGGAGGTTTCACCCTCTTCTGAGCATTCTTAGAAATGTCCCCTATAGCTGGCATGCATGCATAAGAACTCAAAGGTATTTTGGACCTAGATTTTCCCATGTGCTTTGTCCCTAGCAACCAACATATTTTAAAAATCAAAGTATATGGAGAAAAGAGATGACAGATGAAAATGTAAGCACATCCACACTTAAAATAAAATGTATCCTCAGGCTTGTCAGTATTAGTCCACACAGTTAGGCAAGTGTTTGTTTCCCAGGACTGTTATAACCAATGACCCACAGATGGGTGACTCAGAAGAACAGCAATGGATTCTCCTCCAGTTCTGGAGGTGTCAGCCAGTCAATATGCCCTCCAGAACCCACAGCTAGCCACTAATCATGACTCTGATGCTTGGCATTTCTTGCCTGGTGGCTGTATCATTCCAATTAGTTGTCACATGACCTTCTTCCTTGAGTATCTCTATGCACTCTCCTGTTCTTTCACTACAGCTGCATGACAGCCGTCACGCTAGAAGGGTCCACCCCTCTCTACTATAATCTCACTCCTAACTACATCTGCTATGATTCTATTTCCAAAAAAGGGCACATTCTGAGATACTGGGGGTTAAGAGTTCATATCTGTAGGAGGAGGATAACCCACCCCCATAGTGGTGAAGAAGTTGTCCACAGAAACTAACAAATCATAAAATAATCATGCCAACATATGGTCACATTCAGAACGGTTTGCTTTTCCCATCTATGAGCATTCCATCAACACTTACTAAATTAACCAGAAGTGAAATATTGATGTTGGTTCTACAGGTAATGAAATGACATCAGGGATATCATTGTTGGCACATTCTATACTTGGCCTATGTAATTACTTAATCTTGTTTCCAAAGAGTTCAAGAAGGATCAACATATATATACTAGGCAGCTGTACCAGACCAACTTGGAGACTTGGAAACAACTGAAATAGCTCTTCAAGGTGCTAACAACTGAACTGGGGAGAAAATGGACAAATATAAGTTAGATGGCAATGAATATAATGAACAGGCATAAGATAATAATGGGGTGATTAGAATGATTTGGGCACAGCAGCACCATGTGCATATGGATAACAGAAACAGTTTCCATTTACTAATTGCTATCTATCAAGTTAGGTTCTAAGCACACCTTAAGTCACTTAATCCCCACCAACAACCTCCTAAGGCAACCAGCATTACAACTGTCATATAACAACTGGCAAATATGAACAACAGCAACATCTTGTCCACTAAACACTCAAGAAGGCCGTGCTAAATGCCAATCACAAAGAAGAACCCTAGCTTTTGCGTTACAAAAGAGTAAACAAGTAATGGACTTTCCCTGAAACCCTGTCTGTGAGGTACTGAGATGAGATGATAGTATCCTCCTCCATATTTGTCCACCATGATCTTACCTTGTACCATAAAGTTTTTATTAAACTATATTGTAAAGGAGGAATTATTATTATTAGTGGGCAAAAGGCAAATAAACACTGCATGCAGTATATAAACAAGATGATGCATTTATTTCAAAAGGCTACAACTAAGCACTCAGTAGGTCACTCTTCAAAGGTGCCCCCTTCAATGAAGTCTACTCACTCAAGCAATGTTGCCTCTGTTCAAACGGTTTTCAAATTCTTCCTTGGAAATTGCAGAAGGATCGTGCACAGTCTGGTCTACCAGCCATCCAGGGCTTTATGGGGGGAGGCCCTGATTCTACCAGTGAAACAGCACACAATGCCAGCTTAGGAATCTGAACTGCATCTCACTTTTTAGACCCAAACCAGCTCCTCACAGCATCACCGATCATCCTATTAATGCATGTAAACTCCCAGTGATGTGGCCAAAGGCTCAATCCTCACCACTGAGGACATTTTCTTTGAGGCACCATGCTCTTTAAAGTTAATTCCAAAGCAGAGTTCCCACATCGGGCAAGATAATTCTGAATTGGTGCCTCCTGACCCCACTTTCTGGGACAGGGACAAGGAATGTAGCCTCTTCATTGGTGAAATGTTGGGCTTGAGCCACTTTAATCTGAACTTAGAAAAGCAGGTTGACTTTGGAGGTTAGCCGAGGCCAGAAGTAAGAGTAGTCACGTGCCCAAAAGGCAGCTTGCCATAACAGAAAAGTGTCCAAAGGGAATCCCCAAACTGCTTTAATTAAGATCCTAGAAAACTCAGAAAAAGAAATGTTTGTGGTGACAGAGAGTGTGGACAATAGTTACCTGTCTACTTGGACACTTAGCTATTATTCTGGCTATAAATACAAATCACTGTTCATCTCTGTCAAAGAAGAAAGTGAGCAGATTTCTAGATTTCTAGAACTTGGCACCATTAGCACAGAACGAGGCCTCATGGATGGAGAAGAAACAGTTTAAGGGAAAGGAAAGAAAAACAAAAACAAAAAAAGGCAAGAAGATGAAGAGCAACTGAAACCAGTGCCAACAAAATGCAAAAGGCAGTATGAAGAAACTGCAGTTTAGGGCCGGCAACATGGCTCAGCAGGTAAAGGAGCTTGCTGTGCGAACCTGGTGAACCGAGTTCAATCCTGGAGCACACATTGTAGAGGGAGAAAGCCAACTCCTGAAAGTTGTCCTCTGACATTCACCGTCAACCGTGTCATGTACACAAATCCCCATACACACACACACAAAAATCATTTAAAAAAAATAAACTCCAGTTCTATGAAAAGGATACATATTGAATTCCACAATTTCCATGTCTTTTAAAGGAGCAATGCAGGCTGCTCCTCATGTGAATAAAAAGAATTCCCACGTTCTAGATTCAAATTCTTTTACTGACCCTAAGGGTTCAAGCTAGAGAATGATGGCTAAAAATGGGTGCAGTTATAGTAATACAATATAGACATTCAGACTATGCATACCAGGTTCCTGAAGACTGCATCTGAGCCACAACTTCTACAAATATAATTCAACATCTAATCATGATTTTAAAACATTTCCATGGGCTGGAGAAATGGCTCAGGGGTTAAGCCTCTGCCTCAAAGCAAAATGACCTGAGTTCAGATCTGAATCCCACATAAAAACATGAGGTGGAGATGGCAGTGACCTGCACTTCTGGCTCTGGAAGGCAGAGCCTGGGAAATCCCATAGTAATGCTGTTGCAGTCGGCCTGCGTGGTTGCTAATAAATGACCATCGAATGGCTTAAGGGAACAAGGGTTTTATTCTCTCTTTCGATTACTGGTTACATTTCATAGTCCAGCTTGATGGGAGAACAAGCACCAACACCAGGGCCGAGGGAACTGGCCACACCATCACCCCATAACGGCTGAGAGATGGACAATCCTTACTTGCCAGACCAGCATGTCTGGCCATGTGTACAGAAGGATGTCGACTTTCTCAACCAGCTCTCTGTGATTTATCCAGGGCCTAATCCCACTCACCATGGGCTGGGTCTTCCCCAGCAGCTAGACAATCTCCTTCAGGTTTGCTCTGGGTGTAACTTAACCATTAATTCTCTACAAATGTGCCCAGATTTCAAACTCTCAACAATCAAGTTGACACCTGTGCTTAACTATGACACTCCACCCCTTGTCAACTTAACACAAAAACAATAGCACTTTTAAACTATAACCTTCAATCCTTGTCCCCATAGGTGTTATCTTAAAAGTATAAATATTTTATACATAAACTTAAAATATTCTCATTAAAACTTCAATTCCAACATTTTAAAAGTTCAAAGTTTCTTAACCTGAAGAATGCATTAAATCAAAATAAGTTAATACTTTAAAACAGATAAAACATTAAAACAGAAGTATCTTGATGTAATAAGAAAACATTTAGCTCCCTTCCCCACCCCACTCTGCCGGCCGGGACGCGCCCGCGGTCCAGCCGGGCCTCATCCGCGACGTAGGTAAGCTCCGTCCCTGCCCACCCCCAGAACCCCAGGCCAAATAATTCAGTTTAGTGAAATTGAAAGATCTTAAGAGTTAAAACGACAATGCCAAAATCAAAGTGCAAATCCATGAGAAGCAACACTCAAGTAAACCAATTTCCCACTGAAGGAATTAATCCCATAATGTTAGACTCCAACCAGAACAAACCAACGGAAAATGGCCAAGAAAGTCTGAACCAGGATAACGACTTTCAAAATATGATCATTACCATGTTCAATACTATGAAAGAGGAAATCCGGGAGGGATTACATAATCGAATCAATCGCTTTGAAGGGGAACACAACAGACACTTGGAGGAGTTGAGAAAAACAGTGCAAGAAACAAAAACTGGCATAGAACAGTTAAAACAGACTCAAGCAGAGTTTAAAACTGAGCTACAAGACAAGTTATCTTCAACCCAGAACTCCACAGAGAGTCTTATCAACAGAACTAGTGAAGCAGAAAACAGAATTTCAGACCTTGAAGATAAAGTGGGAGTACTAACCAGCTCAATGGAAGAGGTTGTTAAAGCCAAAAAGATACTTGAGAGAAATACCCAAGAGATATGGGACACCCTGAAGAAGCCCAACATGCGTATTCATGGAATACCAGAGCAAGAATCTCAAAATACCACCCCTGAGGAAATTTTCCAAACGATCATTAAGGAAAACTTTCCTCATCTAAAAAAAGAGAGGCCCATCCATATACAAGAGGCATTCCACACCCCAAACAGATACGACCAAAACAGAAGCATGCCACGGCAAATAATGGTTAAAACACTCCACATTCAAGATAAAGAACTGGTGCTGAGAGCTTCACGGGAGAAAAAACAAGTCACTTTTAAAGGTAAACCTATTAAAATAACAAATGACTTCTCAGTCGAAACAGTAAAAGCAAGAAGAGCTTGGAGAGACATACTTCAAGTATTGAATGAGCAAAAATGTCAACCTAGGCTGATTTACCCTGCAAAACTATCCGTCATGATCAAGGGAGAAAGAAAAATCTTCCAGCACAAAGACAACTTGAAGGTATACATGTCCACCAAACCAGGCCTTCAAAAAATGATAGAAATGATACTCAAGCGTGAAGAAAATAACAGGCATATCCAGGAGAAGAGAAGGCAAGTATAACACCATTAAAAGCGAAGCAATATACTTATAAAAACTACTAAACATAATAAATGTCTGAAATTAAAAATAGTTTCTCCATTATACCACTAAATGTTAATGGAATTAATTCACCAATCAAGAGACACAGATTACAAACTTGGATTAAAAATCCATCAATCTGCTGCCTGCAGGAAACCCATCTCAACACAAAATATAGGCACGCTCTAAAAATAAAAGGCTGGTCAACATTCTACAAGCTAATGGAAGCAGAAAACAGGCAGGGATAGCCATTATGCTAACAGACAAAGTGGACTTCAAACCAAAGAAAATCATAAGAGACACAGATGGATACTACACTTTAGTCACAGGTATAATTCACCAGGAAGACTTCACAATACTGAACATTTATGCACCCAACACAGGCCCCTCCACATTCATTAAGAAAACCCTACAGCATCTAAAGCAAGAAATCAACCCCCAAATGATAATTCTTGGGGACTTCAACACCGCCCTCTCAACATGGGATAGATCTACAGGTCAAAAGCTTAACAGAGACACTTTGGAACTTAATCAAACCCTTAAAGATATGGACCTTACAGATCTCTATCGAACTTTTCACCCACGTACCAAAGAATACACATTTTTCTCAGCAGCACACGGAACTTTCTCCAAAATAGATCACATATTGGGCCACAAAACGAATCTACACATATACAACAAAGTTGAAATTCTAACCTGTGCCCTATCAGACCACCACGGCCTAAAGCTGGACATCCACAACACATCAAACAAGAGAAAATACACTAACTCCTGGAAACTTAACACTATGATTCTGGATGAGAACTGGATTCAGGAAGAAATTAAAAAGGAAATTCAAGATTTCCTGAAAGTGAATGATAATGAAAATACAACTTACCAAAATCTCTGGGACACAATGAAAGCTGTTCTAAGAGGTAAGTTCATAGCTCTTAATGCCTACATCAAAAAAATGGAAACATCAGAAATAAACAACTTAACAATGCAGCTTAAAGCTTTAGAGAAACTAGAGCAATCTGATCCCAAAAGTAGGAGAAGAGAGGAGATTAGCAAAATAAGGGGAGAAATATCTGAAATCGAGATTGAGAAAACGATAGGAAAAAATCAGCCAGTCAAAAAGCTGGTTCTTTGAAAAAAATCAATAAGATTGATACACCCCTAGCTAAATTAACCAAAAGCAGGAGAGAGAAAACCCAAATTAACAAAATTAGAAATGAACATGGAGTTATCACTACTGATACCCAAGAAATCCAGAGAATTATAACATCATATTTCAAAAACTTATACTCCGTGAAGTTTGACAACACAAAAGAGATGGATGAATTTCTAAGTAAACACAACTTACCTAAATTGAATCAAGAAGTTGTGAATTATTTAAATAGTCCTATAACATATAAGGAAATTGAGGAAGTAATCTTGAATCTTCCCACCAAAAAATGTCCTGGACCAGATGGATTCAGCACAGAGTTCTACCAGACATTCAAGGAGTTAATAATACCAATACTCCTTAAACTGTTCCATCAAATAGCAAAGGAAGGAACACTACCAAATTCCTTCTATGAAGCTAATATCGCCTTAATCCCAAAACCTAATAAAGATTTACTTAAAAAAGAAAACTATAGGCCGATCTCTCTGATGAACACAGACGCAAAGATTCTCAACAAAGTTTTAGCAAATCGGATTCAAAAACATATTAAAAAGATTATTCATGGGGACCAAGTAGGCTTCATCCCCGGCACACAAGGTTGGTTCAACATACGCAAATCAATAAATGTAATTCATCATGTAAACCAGTCCAAAGTCCAAGACCACATGATACTCTCGATAGATGCAGAAAAAAGCTTTTGACAAGATCCAACAGCCTTTTATGATCAAAACGCTAGAGACTGTAGGAATGGAAGGAACCTTTATCAATATAATAAAAGCTGTATACAACAAGCCCACAGCAAGGATTATGCTCAATGGGGAACAACTGGAAGCATTCCCACTTCGATCAGGAAATAGACAAGGCTGTCCACTCTCACCACTTCTATTCAATATTGTACTTGAAGTCTTAGCTGAAGCCATAAGACAAGAAAGGGACATAAGAGGGATTCAAATCGGCAAGGAAGAAGTCAAGCTATCCCTATTTGCAGATGACACGATCTTATACCTGATGGATCCCAAAAACTCCACCAGGAAGCTCCTGGAACTAATTGAGAAGTTCAGCAGGGTGGCAGGATACAAAATAAATGTGCAAAAATCAGAGGCCTTCCTATATGCCCAGAATGAAAGAAGTGAAAAAGCCTTGAGAGAAACAATCCCATCTACTATAGCCCCTAAGAAAATGAAATACCTTGGTATAAACCTAACCAAGGAGGTAAAAGACCTTTACAATGAAAACTTTAAAACCCTAAATAAAGAAATAGCAGAAGACACCAGAAGGTGGAACGACCTCCCATGTTCCTGGATTGGCAGAATCAACATCGTAAAAATGACCATCCTACCAAAGGCAATATATAAATTCAATGCTATACCAATTAAAATCCCAAAGCAATTCTTTAAAGAAGTTGAACAAACAATCTCAAAATTCATATGGAGGCACAAAAGACCTAGGATAGCAAAGACAATCCTGAGTAACAAAAACACTGCTGGAGGTATTACCATATCGAACCTTAGTCTATATTACAAATCCATAGTTATAAAAACAGCCTGGTACTGGCTCCAAAATAGACACACAGATCAATGGATAAGGATTGAAGACCCAGATGTAAGCCCACAAAAGTACAGCCATTTGGTCTTTGACAAAGGGGCCCAAAAGAATCCAATGGAAAAAACAGCATCTTCAACAAATGGTGCTGGCAAAACTGGATCTCCACATGCAGAAGATTAAAGCTGGACCCATACTTGTCACCATGTACAAGACTTAATTCCAAATGGATCAAGGACCTTGATATAAGGCCAGAGACTATAAAAACCATAGTTGAAAGGATAGGGAACTCCCTCGAGCTGATTGGGCTAGGCCAACACTTCCTAAACAGACATCCAATGGCACAGTCACTGCTACCAACTCTCAACAGTTGGGATCTTGTGAAATTAAAGAGCTTCTGTTCAGATAAAGAGATTGTAACAGGAGCTCAAAGGCAACCCACAGAATGGGAGAAAATCTTCACTAACCACATATCTGATATACCTCTATTATCCAGAGTGTACAAAGAACTTAGAAAACTAAACACCAAGGAAACCAATGGCCCAATTAAAAAATGGGCCCTGGAACTTAAAAGAAATTTTACCAGGGATGAAATTAAAATGTCTAACAAATATCTTAAAAAATGCTCCACTTCTTTAGCCATCAGGGAAATGCAAATCAAAACTTCCCTGAGATATCATCTCACCCCGGTCAGAATGGCAAAAATCCACAATACAAACAACAACAAATGCTGGAGAGGATGTGGAGAGAGGGGAACTCTCCTACATTGTTGGTGGGAATGCAGGCTCATACAGCCACTCTGGCGAGCCATCTGGAAATTCTTAAAGAAGTTAAAGTTTGAAATGCCATATGACCCTGCGATTCCACTTTTGGGAATAACCCCCGATACAGCAGAGGTTCACCTCGATAGCACAAGCACAACCATGTTCATAGCAGCACTGTTTACAATACCAAAGACATGGAATCAACCCAAATGTCCAACAGTTGACGAGTGGATAAGGAAACTGTGGTACATCTATACAATGAAGTACTACTCAGCCATCAAAAATGATGAATTACCGGAATTTGCTGGGAAATGGATGTCATTAGAAACAATTATATTAAGGGAAGTATCCCAGACCCAGAAAATTAAGCGCCGTATGTACTCCTTAATAGGTGGCTCCTAATACCAAACCCACCCAGCCCATCTTGAGACACTCATAGGTAAATCTATTTATTACCTACAGTAATTGCAAGGATTATGAACAGGAGGGATGGGGTTGGAGGGCCACACCAGAAACAAGGAGAGAAGTGACCATGTTACAGTAGAGAACATAGGCCTCTATCAAGGACTGCAAGAAAGTAATGTGACACCGGGTTAAGTTTGCAGATGTTCGTTCCTGATCATTTACAACTAAGGAGGTATGAACTCACCAGAAGGGGAGGGCATATAATCCGGCAGATTAAAAAGTAACCATTTTGCAAATGGATGATTGACCCCTCCCATTGCCAAATGCCATATGACCATGCGATTCCACTTTTGGGTATAAGTATTACATCTACCCTTGAATGTGCTCTTATAATAAGACTCCAGTTTAATAGCTTTTGTCTCTGGCCAGGGGGTGACATACAGTGCCCATCACAATGGAGTGAAGGGCATTGCAGGAGCAACAAATCTGCAAAAGAAAATCAACAAACCACTATCCAGAACTTCAGAGACTCTATATCAACCACCTAGAACTAGGCCAGACTAATCTCTCCCCATCCTGAAGCTCAGGGACATTTGCGGAAGAGGGGGCGTTAAGAGTGTAAGAGCAAAAGGATGGGAGGAGCAATGATTTGCAAGATACTCCACACAAGTTAGGGCCGAAGCAATCATAATTGGACATTGCATGCCCGGCGCAATGTCCAACACACTATTGATCTCACAAAGTCTAGCATCTGCTAAAGGCACCAAGATCCTTGGAGGTAAGGGATTGACAGCCACAGTAGTGTTCCTATGTTTAAGGGGAACACAGGAAAGGGTTCAGGGAAATGCCACTGGGTCCTTGTACGTCATCGGAGAGGAGGGCCCAGAGGAGAGTCAGGCATGCACAAGAAAGGACTCTGGGAATTGGGGTGGGAGGCACGGGGGGATGGGGAGAGGGGTGAGGGGAGGGGGAGCAGGGGTTCGGGGGTAGGAGGAGGGAGGGAGGGAACTGGTGTACCTATTAAGTTTGTATGAGCTGAAATAATAATAAAAAATGTATTAAAAATTAAAAAAAAACATTTAAATTAAGATCAAAGTTCAGCAAATTACCGCATCCTGTACTTCAATGTCCATCTTCTGTTGCTCATCACGTAGTCAAGGTGGCTCAAAGATTCTAGGCATTCCCAATCCCTGTTTGCAGCTTGAAGCTGGAAAAGCAGAGTTCCTCTGAACCAGGCTGAATCTCCACTTGCAGCCATCCTCAGCATACATCCCATGGTTCTGACATCTCAAAACAATACTCTGGGTTCACCTCTGCGGCTACAAGCTTCACCCTCTCTTGCAGGAACTCTACGTCTGCCACTCGGTGCCAAGCTTTTGCTGCTCTCCACGAACCCCGTAATCTTACACTAAAACCAGTACCACCTGGGGGACACTGCCAAATTCCAAAGTGAGGTTGAAACATAGCTTGGTCCATTTGAGCTACAGCTGTACCAATTTTAGCGTGCCAACTCTGGAAAAGCCTCTTTCTAAGTAGCCGAAACTTCCAAAGGGTTAGAAATGGCTTTAATTTAGGCTTTTGGACCCTGAAGGAATCTCAAACCACAAAATTGCCATATGGTCTGGCAAGTATACAGAAGGATGCCGAGTTTCTCAGTCAGCTCTCAGTATTTTCTTCCAGAGCCTAATCCCACCTACCATGGCTGGGCCTTCCCCATCAGCTAGACAATCTCCTGCAGGTTTACTCTGGGCTTAACTCAACCATTAATTCTCTACAAATGTGCCCAGAGCTCAAACCCTCAACAATCAAGTTGACACCTGTGCTTAACTATGACAAGTGCAAATAGGAAGTAGAGCAATTCAGGAAGATTCCCGAGTTCACTCTTGGGCCTCCACAGGCACACACACAGTGCCCCCCAACACACGCATGTGCACACACACACTCAGGCACAAAATAAAATTAAAATAAAATAAAATGCTTTCAGCAAAGTAGGAATGAAACTTTTGGAAGCCCATGTAGCAATGGTGTAAAATGGAAAGCTTCATCAGAGTAGGAATAAAGGTGAGAATAGGTAGTCTTATCACATGTGTTTAGCACATTTTAGAAATCCTAACAAGTTTAACAAGTCAGGAAAAAGAATAACATATGGAAGGAAGTAAAGCTGTATTTGTAGAAAACATGAAAACATACATACAATTCCTAAGAATATTAAGGAAAGCTACTTAAGGAAGTAAACTTAGGGAGGCTGCATGATACAGAAGGCTTGTGATTGTTCTGTGGATCTGATATAGAAAGTCAATACAAACCTTATCAAAATCTCAATAGGTTTTACAGGAACAGACAATATGATTCTAAACATTTATGGAAAGGCAAAGGACCAAGAACAAAAATGATCTTTTCAAAAAGCTGGAGTACTGGATGAAGCAATGCTTCAGGACTTAAGCGGGTGCCTTGGAAGCAAAAGGACCTGAGTTCAGATTCCAATTCCATAGTCCAGATTCCAGGCAGAAATGGTGGCAGTTTGCACTTCTGGTTCTTGAAGACAGAACCTGAGAAACCCCAGAGCAAAACAATAAAAAGGTAGAAGCAATCCATGATGACTCCTGAAGTCACCCTTGGGCCTCCACAGGTACTCACAGTTCACGCACGCGCACACACACACACACAGTTGAAATACTTTCACTATCAGATTCCTAGACTTACATGATAATGACTCGGTAATCGAGACATTGTGGTATTAGTATAGCAATATACATGGAGATCAGTGAAACAGAATAGAGTCTACACTTAGGTCCATCATTCAGAGGCGCTACCAGTGTTAAATGACTTTGAAAAAAAGGGACCAACATGAATGCTGGACAAATAATAGCAGTTCCTATAAATGATGCTGGACAATTTGATATCCACATAGAAGAACAGATGAACATTTTTACTTATCACATAACATGCAAAATTAACTTTAAATGCAACAGAGCAAGCAGAAGTCTGAGCAAAGTATACTTGGTTCCATGTCCGGAGTCTCACAAGGCCATAATGGAGGTGGTAGCCAGCCTATATTCTCATTTAGAGACTTGATAGGGAAGATCAGCACCTCAGTTCATTCAGATGGTTGGCAGAACTTACTTTCTTGAAGCCGTATATTGAGGGCCTTGACATTTTGCTAGGTGGAGGCTATTGGAGGCTATTGGCAGTTCTTACGGACCTGCTGAAGTCAGTGTCCTTGGCATATCTGTACACATCAAGAAGCCAATAAGGAAACGCTTAGATTTGAGAAGACCATATAAGGGTTTTCTGCTACCTAAGGCCAGTCCTTCCTCAGGATCATCTTCCCTTGGATTAATTTAAAAACAACTGCTTCTGATTTAATTACACCTGCAGAGTCCCCATATTTTTCACCCATATTCTATTAGCTGGAAATGACTTGCTGGTGCCACTCACCCCAAGGCAAAGGGACAGATATGGTATGAACACATGGGACTAGAACTCAAGAAGGTCACCCTAGCCTTGTCTACTGAACTAAACATAAAATCAAAAACTAAAAGAAGTTCTAGAGAACAAGAGAAAATATTTGTGAGCTTAGGGTCGACAAATTCCTAGAAGGCAAGAAGTACAAAACATGGCAGAGATTGGGGAAAGGACCTCACCAAATTAAAAGTCTTTAGCACATTTTTAAAAATGAAATGGCAAAGGGCTAGGGAGATGGCTTAGTCAGTAAAGTGCTTGCCACGTAAGTAGGAGGATCTGGGTTGGATCCCCAGTACCCACGGAAAAAAAAAAAGTCAGGCATGTTGTCACACATTTGTCATCCCAATGCTAAGAAGGTGAGGACACACGGCTCCCTGGGGCTTGAGAGCCAGTCAGCCTAGTCTACGCAGGCCATGAAAAGACCCTGTCTCAAAAAATAAGGTGGACAGTTATTAAGGAACAACATCCATAGTTGGCCTCCCTATATGCGCACGGGTACGCGCGTGCACACACACAAACACACACACAGGAATACAGTGTGGAGTACACCTCTCTATTAAGAAAAGGAGGAAAGACAAATGTAAACATATTTTTGTGCTTACATTTTCAAAAGCATAAAAGAAAATAACTAAGAACTGCTAACACTGATTATCTGTGATAAAGGCAGGAAAAACAGCGTATGTGGTCTGCAACATGGATGAAGCTGGAAGAAATACTTTAATAAGTGGCTTTTGACAGAAATTTGATTTTCAAATCATTTAAAGTCTCAACTCTTAAATAATCAGGAGAGTGATAGAGTAGGACAACAGGCACCCTCCTCTGGTCTCCACAAACAAATGCACAGGCATGTGTACCATGTGTATATGCACACGTGTGCATGCACCACACACATACACACAATAAGTACATGTAAGAAAATTTTAGAATACAAATTTAAGGGCTCGAGAAATGGCTCAGGGGTAAAGCCTAGCCTCACAAACAGAAGGTCCCGAATTCAGATCCCAGAACCCATGTAAAAACATCAGATGGATATGGCTGCAGCCTACACTTCAGGCCCTAAGAGGTGAAACCTGGGAAACTCCAAAGAAATGCAAAAAGGAGGTAGAACAATCCAGAATGGTTCCTGAAGTCACCCTTGGGCTCCCACATACACTGTGTGCAGTGCCCTCTGATTCACACAGACATATACGCAGATATGCGTGCGAGCGCACACACACGCGCACACACGCGCGCACACACGCACACACACACAAAGAATAAAAATTAAACCATAAAACTTAAACAAAAAAGAGGGGTGAATTGGGGAAATGGCTCAGTGGTTAAAACTTTTGCCTTGAAAGCAAAGGGCTCTGAATTCAGAACCGAGATTCCATCTAAAAACACCAGGCAAAAATAGCACTTTCAGCCCTGGAAGGCAGAGCCTGGGAAACCACAGAGCAAAGCAATAAAGGAGTGGAGTGATCCAAGAGGATTCCTAAAGTCACCCTTGGTCCTCCACAGGGATACACAGTATCTTCTGATACACACACACACACACACATACACACACACACACACACACACAGAACTTGAAATAAAAAACAGAAATAATGAGTACAATCATAATAGCAAGTTCAAAGTCTCGTAACCACAAGTGACAAACTTGATAAGACTAATCAAGAAAAGAAGCATACACCTGTAATCCCAGTACTTGGGATTGGTGAGTCAGGAGGATCACAAATTCACTGCCAGTCTTGGTTATAAGAGTATGAGGCCAACCTGGGCCACTTAGTGAGCGTGAGGCCAGCCTGCACTACATGAGACAAAGAACAGAGGGAGGAATGAAGGAAAAAGGATGAAGGAAAGAGAGGCACCACAAATAAACAAAAATAAGTTTCAGGACTGAAAACACCAACGTGCCAAGAGATGGTAGAGTTCAAGGGGTAGTTTAAAGTCTTCCTGGCTCTAACACCAAGTTTTATTAACATCCAAGGAACTTCCAACCTTATGTAGACATTCAGAGAAGAGAAAAACGAACACCTCAAATGGATATAAAATGTCTAACGAAGTCATGAAACTAGGAAAACTAAAGCCAAATGTGAGTCACAAATAAGGATACTAAAACGCTACCTCCCATATGCAATGGTAAGAAAGAGTATAAACACATTGGGTTTATTCCGGCAATACAAATCAGCTAATCCTACAGTTCTATTAGAAAAATCCCTTAAAAGACCACGATATCAACAAGCTCAAAGTATGTACTTTAAAAAGTAGGTACTTTAAAAGTAGGTACTTTAAAAAGGTCTGGATATGGCCTGAAAGATGGCTCAGGGGTTAAGACTCTGCCTTGCAAGCATAAAGTCCTGAGTTTGGATCTCAGGTCCCACTAAAAATGCCAGGTGGAAAACAGCTGTACTTCCGGCCCTGGTGGGTGGAGCCTGGAAAATCCCAGAGGTAAAAAAAGGTGGTAAAAGCAGTCCAGGATGATTCCCAAAATCACCCTCCAGAAACACACAGTGCCCTCTGATACACACATACACATACACACACACACACACACACACACACACACACACACACACACACACACACAATTGTTTAAGTTTTGGGGAAATTTGAAATCCATTTATGAACCCCCAAAATGTCCATCAGCAGTGCATCGACACAAAACCCTAGAGTAAACTCCGTACCTGATGATGAAATACAAAAAACACACAACTTGTCAAGCATAGATCACAGATCCTGGGCTCCAGCCAAACCTGCTGAATCAGAAGCTCTGGGCATGGCACCAGGGAACTTGCACACCACAAAAGCCCCTCAGGTGATTCTGGTGCGGCTGGCTAGTCAAAGTACAACCCCCAGACCAGCAGCTTGGGCATCATCCAGGAGCTTGCTGCAGGCCCCGGCCCACACTTGCTGGGACAGACCCTGAGCTGACATCGGCAGTCCAGGGGACTCACGACAGGGAGCTGGAGAAGGGGTCCTAGAGCAGCTGTGAGCTGCTAGGCACAACCACCAGAAGGCTTTTTCAATGCCCAAGCCAGTTTCACCCGGATTAATTACACCCAAGGGCCTGTGGGTAGGACTCAGACAGCAGGTATTTAAAACTCCCAGGTGGTTCTAATGAGCAGCCAGCATGGTTAACTACCGGTCTGCAGTATTCCTAAGGTGAAGAAACTTCTACTTTGGGATTCTGCACTTTCTCTGATGAGCCTGAGAAGACATACCTACCTCTTTTTCACACCCCCAAAGAAAAAAAGCGTGTAGCGCATGCATACATCAACAGCTTCCTTTAGTCTTCTCTCTCCTGTTCCCCAGATTCCACTGCATAACACGCGCTGGCCTGAACTTATGTCGACTTTCCAGATGCTGGAATTCCAGGGGTGCACCACCCTACCCGACTTCAACAATGCCTTCTTAATACTGATACTGAGGAGGGACCCCATGGTCAGGAGAGCTGCAGAAAGTTGCAGTGGAGGCTAGGAGTCCCAAAGTCAAACACCCTGCTGCAAATCCCAACGTGGCTGCTTCCTGAATGTTTTGCTGGCCACCTAACCTCTCTGGAAAAAAAAAAGAAAAAAGAAAAAGCTCAACGGGACATTAATAGCCTCACCCTCAATATGACGTTGTAAGGACTCAAAGGAGACATTATGTAAAAGCAGTGGGCTTGGCAGAGATTACGGCTAACATTAATGTAAGTTATTACTAAGGCAGCTGGTCAGGCAATGCCAGCCAGTCTGATGAAATCATCAGCAAGTGAGTCAAAGCCAAAAGGTGTCTCTCAAAGCCCTGCTGTCTGTCTTGCACTGTAGCAACTGGCATGCATATCTCCTCAACATGTTCAACGTGGCTATTGCAAGTGGGGATGTCCTGTAAACAACGGATGTCCCAGAGTAGGAAAAGGGGGCTGTCTCATGGATAATTACATTGATTGTATGAGGAAATGGTGTTTTGCTTGCACTGAGTTACATAAAATGTTTACATTGGCTTCACCTCTCTACCTTTTTAATCAAGGCTACTTTAAAAAAAAAAAGTTGACTTACACAGCAGGCTAACATTCTCCTTCTGGTTAGTACTGTCCCCAGGCCTACAAGTTGTTTTTCTGGGACATTCATGGACATACCAGCACCTGGGTGGGGGGGGAACACAAGGAAACACAGATTGCAATGCAGTGTGCTGCAGGGCTGACTGCTCCAGAAAGATCTGCCAGGGTGTCTTTGTCAACAAAGGGAAACAAAAAGGATGGGAACCCCTAGGGAAACGATCAGAGATATAACAGGAAGAAAGGAAATGTCCTGCAGGGCCAGACTCAATCTCAACTTTACACTTGATCTTAGCCACAAGGCAGAAAAAGCAAAAGGCAATCAGCCTCTACTTAATTAAAAAAAAAAAACAATAAATATCTGGGGGCAACTCCAGCAAGCCTTAAGAGCTGGGTGGGACAGATGGTTTCTCACATCCTGAAGCACTGTAGCGTACAGGAACACCTTGGAACCTGGAAACTCTAAATGGAATAGGGGCTGTGGTCACACAACCGGTAAGAGCAATGTCTTCCTAAGTACTCTCTGAAGCTAAGAGCAAACTTTCCTGTGTGATCCACCTTACGGTACTAACAAGGCTGCATTCTTTGTATCATGGCCAGGGGTCAATGCCATACAGGCGTGGCTTTCTTCTTTGAGTAACACAGCTGGGTTCATTCCTGAGCCTACTGGCATTAAGAGCCTTCCAATGGCCAAAACCCCACCTAAGCAATCTCAGGGCCATAAAGGAACTGGAAGGTTGGCTAAGGGAACTTAAAACACCACCACCCAAAGCTAGGAATGTCTTTTATAATCCACCTCTGCCCCCGTGGTTCCCACACAGGACAAAGGAGGGCACTGATGAAAGCAGCCCGGTTGGGATTTTAAGAGGCTCAGGAAATAGTTCAAGGCTGTGATGTCCAAATCTAACAATTGTCCCATGTGAAAGCAATGTCACCATTGCATATTGTCAAAGTTCCTATGGTGGGATAAGAGCAGAATGGCTTGCAAACAAGGTAATTTTATTTTTACTTTCAATTAGTATTGAACTTCCCTATCTCTTTCCACCGGCACGTATGAGCAAGCAAAGCAAAAATGAGCCAATACACCAACTGCTCATGACAGATTCCAAAAATCAAGAAGCTGGAGAGAAGGGGGGAGGCAATGTCTGAAATCTCTTCCACCCCTACATCCAGACTTTTTCTCATTTGTCAGCTATTTGACCCTGGGCAGAAAGGCTAAGCACAGGCTTCGTTTCTTAACATGGACAAGGAACATGACCTGTGGACATACTGAAAAATGATTAAACCAACAGGTCCACAAACAACCATAAGCCGCCCTCACAACCCCTGGTTCAAGTCGACAATGTTTACAAAATGCCCACTGTATGCTCTGGGCCAGATTAAGTTTCACCTGCCTACAGCAGGGAGGAAATACCACCCACCTCAGTCCATTGGAATTGCCTAACAAGACTAAACTAACAGAAGTACAAGATGTCAGAGGGAGCTCTTTGTGGAGCCATTGCAGATACTGAGAAACAAATCCAAATGACAGGGAGAAGGCACCCAGGCCCTGTGGTTTAAGAGAGAAGGCGACAGTGGTGTGTAAAGGAACCACATTTCTGGCTCTTCACCAGTACATGATGGTTCTTCACCCTAAAGTGGAAGCAGGGTCAGCCCAGTCCTGATAGGAAAAAGGAAAGACTTCGGTGTGGACACACTCAGGGAAAAGGCAGGTAAAACCCCCTGTTGTGGGAGTCACTGCAATGGCTTGGGGCAGGTACACTGGAGCAAAGGAATAAAACACTGCATGCCTCAATGCTGACAGAAGAGGGAGATTGAGGCAGAAGACACCCACAGCTCTGGGGCAGCCGACCAACTGCCAAGGACTAGAAGGCTGGCTGCCCTCTTACACCAGTTCTCCAAATAGCAATGGCTTATGTAACACTTTAGTGCCATAATACTAACGCTGCATGGTTTACAAAGTGCTCAGATGCACATTTTGGGTCCCTGGAAGACTAGAAATTTGTCAGGGCAGGTCTTCTTAGCTTGGTCTTACAAATGGAAAAGCCACCAGCAACAAAGCGGAAATGATTTGTGCAGAGAGTCAGAAGTACCCCCAGAATCAAATGCAGGGTGTTTCCTGCTGCCCCACAGGGACAGCATGCTTGGGAACCATGACTTGTTTCTTCTGAAAGACATAGCAAGATAGCACTCGTATGTAATGCTAATTTTCTAAAGATATGCTTGTACATCCTTAAAAAAGGTGAAGCCGCTGTGGTACTGGGGGGAAAACACGCTGCGCACATTGAGGGTGAAGGGCCAGCTTTCAACTACAAAGTAGAGGACTCACAAGGCCTCTCTTGCTGGGCGACTGTGGTAATGAGCAAAACCTGGCTCTAAGTAAAGTCTCTCCCAGAACAGCACAGGGAATTTGGTACTTCAGAACACAGCCCCAATACCACCTGAAATGAAAGGCTCAGCAGCAACAGTGAAGTGCAGAGAAATATCTAGAAAAATCCAGCAGCTAATGAGGACATGGCTGGAAAGATTTTTATCATGAAAATAAGTGTTTGTCTCTGGAACAGGTACTGGATAAAAGAAGGGGAGCTCCCCCCCCAAACCCCCGTGAGTATACTCATTGAAGGGCCACGTATTACCATAGAGATCTGGCCCCTTACTAGTACAGGCACCCCAAAGGGAGCCTTGAGATATAGGGAAACAGGTGGACAGGTGGACGAGAGGATTGTGGCTGGATCAAAGAGGGGAAGGGAGGATGGGAAAAGAGGAGGGAAGGAGTGGAGGCGGAAGGGGCAAGGACATAAACGTTGTTTATATCTGAAAAATTCTTAATAAAAAATGTTCCAAAAAAGAAAAGAATTGTTAGGAGCTGGGTGTGGTGGTGTGCAGTCTACAAAGTCAGCACTTGGGAGGCTGTGGCCAGATTAGCATCATGGGTTCAAGGCCAGCCTGGACTGTAAATTCCAGGTCAGTGTGGACTACAGAATATGATCCTACAAAACAGAATATGGGCTGGAGAGATGGCTCAGGGTTAAGACTGTATCCCAAGCAGAAGGTCCTGAGTTCCCATGGTCCCATGTAAAATTGCCAGGCAGAAATGGTGGTGGCCTGTACTTCTAGCCCTGGTGAGCAGAGCCTGGGAAATCCCAGAGCAAAGAAAGGAGGAGGTAGAAGCAATGCAGGATGATTCCTGAAGTCATTCTTGGTTCTCCACAGGGACACACAGTGCCCCCCCACACACACAAAGCTAACTAAATAAATAAAAAAAAAAAACAGAATAGACACAGTGGTGTTCCACATGGTTCAAGTCAGTAACAAGTGATTCCCTGGAGCACCTACTATGTGCAAGACTGCAGGAAGCATTGAATGTAGATGATGCACTCTGTCCTTCGAGAAACTATTATGATGATGATTTTTCCAAATACAGAAACTGAGGCACAGAGGGAAATGACTTGCCCAAAGTCACTAGGGCAAGACCTCACAATCCAGTGTCCCTATCATAGAGGCAAATGACAGTCCCTACCCCCACCCCTGTCCATCTGCCAAAGGAATAGATAAATGAACTGAGAAACTAGAAAATAAAGAAAGCAGAACTTTGAGAGGACCAAAACAGAAAAGGGAAATTACTAAAGAACAATTTTTAAAAAACACATATTATTCTACTATAAAATTGAATAAAATTTGGAGCTACCTAAAGACTTTGGCCTTTGTAATCATTTGGTCACTGGAGAAAAACGTCACCTGGTGGGCCTTTAAAAGTCTCTGCTTTCCTCTTTATTCTTAAGTCCTCAATGAGAGCAAAACCCACGTGTTTTCAGTGGTTTCTAAAACAAGGACATTCTGTTATTCCTGTTCTCCTTGTGGAATGGTTATCACAGTCCTTTTTGGTAACTTCAGCCATTTTCAGAACCCAGCAAATTGTTTTGACAACACTGAACATGCAGAGAATGAAAGGAGTAGTACTAAGCACATGAACTTTTATAGGAGTTCTCTCTGACACCACTTTAGTAGTGAGTGCTCTTGGATCTCACATATTGAGCGCATCTTTACTCTGGAGCTATTTCAAAGACAACTAGTTTCTTTACATGTCACACAGCATAGACTGACAATCATTTCTGGTAACGGATTCACTGTACACACCAGCATGCAAAAAGAGACACCCTTGGCTAGGGCAGGCTATGAGTGTCCAGCCAACAGTGGCCTGAAATCACCCAGCAGGACAGACTTCTGCAGTCACACATGGCTATCTAATGGCAGAAACAGCAAGGGACCTGAAAATCACCTCTGCTGTCTGCACTTAAAGGAGACATGCAATGAAAACCGAAGTTGGGATGAATTTATCTAAGATACCTGTGGGAGAAACGGTGCCGGCACAGACTCTCTGGTTCAGACAGATTGAGTTTTCAGTGGATTGCTTTCATGGAGGACCAGCGGATTAGCTAAAAGCGGTTTCCCAGTGGTGCCAAGCTACTCCCAATCATGTCAGGCGGCTCTGCCATCAGATGCTTTTAGATTTCTACTCTTTGTAGAGTGCTCACCTCTCCTGGAAAATAATGACTGTTGTCCACTGTCTCCCCCCACCCCCCATTCTGTAAGGCCTATCAGTGATGCTTCCTGCTGTGTCTCCAGTGCTTAGAACAGCTGCAGGTACACCAAGGAGTGCAGAATGAATGATACCACTGGCAGCTTGGGAAGTGTTAGAACTTGAAGGTTAGAGGAATAATCGGCTAATGAAACCCATCATCCCAAGTGCCAGCTATGCATCTTTGATCACAGGACAATTGCATGCCACACTGCCGCAGGTTGCACCTCCTGGTATGGAATCTCTTTGAGGCTACATTTGATTTTGTAAAATGGTCCAAAGTCATTCAGAATCAAACCTGATACACAGATCCTGCCAAGTTATAGATGCTGGATGAAAGCAAAATGTGTCCATAAAAGAACATACCCGACTGTCTCATTTAGCTATTAACCTGGTGTTGAAGGAAATCCAAAAATGACTTGAGCTTTAGTGAAATTTTTGGATCAGCAACAATATTCTCAGGTAGATGGATACTTCAGAAGGAGCTTAGTTGTGTTAGGAACCCAGACTACACAGACATGAGCTTGTGAGAATAGTTTCTGCCTTGAAGTTGCCAAAGTTCACATCATGCTAGCCTCTCTAGGCCTCAATTCTCTCATTCAGGGGAAAAAAAAAAAAAGAAATATGTGAACTTCAAGGTCCCAGTCAATTCTAAAACTCCACTCCTGGGACGATCTGGTTGAAAAACCAGTTCCAATCCACTTAATTTCATACCTTGGATGTGTCCAGAAAGCCCATTAAATGTATAACAGAAGATTCACTTCGTTTTTGCTTAAGCAAATAGTAAAATTAGTTTTCACTTCCTGAACCCTTCCCAAGACAGTTTAAGAGAGGCAGCCCGCCCAAGGGTTGCTCGTGCCTGTGCATACTTCCGACTGCGTATCAGGGAACTAACCGTTCCATCTCAGACTGTCCCTCAACTGTTGCATAGGCAGATAATGTCCCGTGCGTGACACAGAAACACTGGTGGACAGCAACGATCCGGGGTTCGAGTGCCAGAGTGCCGCCACTCCGCAGGGCCCTCGGGGATGCAGCGGGTACCCACCCCGCGCGGAGGGCCTGGCGAGGACCAGTCGCGGCGCGGCGCTGGGAAGGCAGGGCCACCGTCCCGCCCGCTCGCCTCCCCGGGACGGGGAAGCAAAGTACAGGCAGCAGCTGCGACGTCCCGTATCCCGCCCCGCTGGCCTCAATTCCCGTCTCGACCTTCGGCCGCCGCCAACCTGGGAGCCAAGGCGAGGAGAACCCCAGGAAGTCAGAGACACCTGCCCGCAGCTCCCCGGCCTCAGCCCAGCCCCAATGGGACAGCGAAGACGCTCCGGTGACCCCACCCACACCCCCAGAGCTGCGGAGAGGCCCCGCCGGTCCTGGGACGCCCAACTTCCTTCTCTAGATCCCCCCACATTGTGACCCCACAGCGCCCAGCTCGGTGCAAAGCCAGCCAACAACGGACACCCACCTCCGGCTCCGGGCGCCACCGCCGTTGCCAAGCTGCTCCGCTCCCGGCTCCAGCTCCGCCCCCTCTGGCCCGCCCCACGCCCCCCTCCTCCCCCACTGGTCTCCCCGCCCTGGCCGCCTCCTCCTTCGTCGATTGGCGAGACCGAGTCACGTGTCATGGGCGGGATGGGAGTTAGGCTTTGGGTGGACTTAAGCAGCCGGTCCTAGGGGCCATGCTCCTCGGTCCCGGAGCTTGCTGGGAAACCTTCTTTGGAGGGTCCGGCGCGTAAAGGCATCTGGGAATTGTAGTTGGCAATGTAGTGCCAAGTATGGGCAGGACCAAGATGCCAGGGGCCACCCTGTAAGGGAAGTTGGAGTCAGAGCCCAGCGGAAGCCGCTGGGAAGCATAGTCCCAGGTCCTTGGCACGGGATCTCACTATTTTTCTCCAGTAATGGGGACATCCAGAGGGAAAACTGTTATCGATCAAACTTTAAAAGATGCCACTCAGTTGAATTATTATTGGGTACACAGAGTTGGCTGCATGAGGTTGAAAGGAAAAGAAAAATAGCACCAATTGTGGAGCAATAGCTTCAATTCCGAAACTCACCATGTACTGATACTGGGAGTGTCCCTCATGCTGTGCCAGCACCTTTCCAAGAATGCTGTGGAGCCAATGAAAGGAAACACGTCAAATCTCTTCTGCTTTCCGAGGATTGAGTCAGATGATCAGTGGTACAAACAGAAAGAGCATGAGGCAGGAGACAAGTCTAAATACACGTCGGAGCTTGCTCAGACAATCCGGCACACAGAACATATGCACCCCCAGTCCATCTTCAACTTCACTTTCTGCAGTTTCAGGTACCCACTGTTCAGTTGATAACCAAAAATATTACATAGAAAATTCCAGAAATAAATGCTTCACAAGTTTTAAAGTTCACACTATTCTGAGGTGATGAAATCTCTCACTGTCCAGTTCCATCCCACCTAGATGTGAAGCATCCCTTATCTAGCATATTCTTGCTCAGCCTATACAACTACCAATCACCACTTAGTTGCTATTTTGAATCTCAGGTTAATCGTCATGTTATTGCTGCACTTGTGCTGCGCTAACCTTTCTTTCATTTAAGAATGACCATAAGACTTACAGAAAAACCCTAAGATTGTGGGAAGTAACCCCAAAGGAATCTTCTATGCTAGTAGTATGTAAAAAAAAAAAAATGTCTTTTAAAGAAAGGAACAAGAGCGTAGGCGAGATCCAGCCGGGCCTCAACGCGCGCTCTAGGACCCCAGGTCAGCCCACGGGGACCCGGCTCCGACTCCCGCCATCCAGCCGGAGCCGCGCGGGGGCCGAGGGAACGAGGGGAACCTCCCCCTGCGCCCGGGCCCCGCCCCAGCTGCCCTCGGGTTAAATAGCTCCACGCCCACGCGCCCATCCTCCCTTTTCGCCCCACCCCGCTCCGCCAGTCCGGACACGCACGCGGTCCACCCGGGCCTCACCCCACTCCCTAGGTAAGTCCCCGTTCAGGCCCCGCCCACCAGTACCCCAGGCCAAATAATTCAGTTTAGTGAAATTGAGAGATCTTAAGACCATGTTACAGCAGAGAAAATAGGCCTCCATCAAGGTCTGCAAGTAAGTAATGAGAAACCTGGTTAAGTTCACAGACGTTCTTTCCTGATCTCACCAGAAGGGGAGGGCATATAGTCTAGCAGATAAAAAGTAATCATTTTGCAAATGGGTAATGGACCCCGCCCTCAGTGAGGTTTCCTACTCTTATTACATCTACCCTTGAATGTGCTATTACAACAAGACTCCAGTTTAACAGCTTTTGTCTCTGGCCAGGGGGTGACATACAGTGCCCAGCAGAATGGAGTGAAGGGAATTGCAGGAGCAGCAAAACTGCAAAAGAAAATCAACAAACCACAATCCAGAACTTCAGAGACTCTATATCAATCACATAGAACTAGGACAAGCCTAATCTCTCCCCATCCTGGAGCTCAGGGACATTTGCGGAAGAGGGGGCGGTAAGATTGTAAGAGCAAAAGGATGGGAGGAGCAACGATTTGCAAGATTCTCAACAATAGTTGGGGCCAAAGCAATCATAATGGAACTTTGCATGCCCTGCGCAATGTCCAGCGCACTGTTGCCCTCATAAAATCTAGCATCTGTTAAGGGCACCGAGACCCCTGGAGGCAAGGGATTGACAGCCATAGTAGTAATCTTATGCTTAAGGGGAACAAGAGAAAGGGCTTATGGAAATGCCACTGGGTCCTTATATGTCATCGGAGAGGAGGACCCAGTGGAGAGTTAGGCGCACACAATAAAGGACTCTCTGGGAATTGGGGGGGAGACACTGGGGGAAGGGGAGGGGGGAGGGAGGGAATTGGTAAAAAATTTTAAAATGTATAATTAAATTTTTAATAAAAAAAAATAAATAAATAAAAAATTAAAAAAAAAAAGAGTTAAAATGACAATGCCAAAGTCAAAGTGCAAATCCATGAGAAGCAACACTCAAGTAAACAAATCTCCCACTGAAGAAATTAATCCCATAATGTTAGACTCCAACAAGAACAAACCCGCGGAAAAAGGCCAAGAAAGCCTGACCCAGGATAACGACTTTCAAAATATGATCATTACCATGTTCAATACTATGAAAGAGGAAATCCGGGAGGAATTACATAATCGAATCAATCGCTTTGAAGAGGAACACAACAGACATCTGGAGGAGTTGAGAAAAACAGTGCAAGAAACAAAAAGTGGCGTAGAACAGTTAAAACAAACTCAAGCAGAGTTTAAAACTGAGCTAAAAGACAAGTTATCTTCAACCCAGAACGCCACAGAGAGTCTTATCAACAGAACTAATGAAGCAGAAAACAGAATTTCAGACCTTGAAGATAAAGTGGGAGTACTAACCAGCTCAATGGAAGAGGTTGTTAAAGCCAAAAAGATTCTTGAGAGAAATATCCAAGAGATATGGGACACCCTGAAGAAGCCTAACATGCGTATTCATGGAATACCGGAGCAAGAATCTCAAAATACCACCCCTGAGGAAATTTTTCAAACGATCATCAAGGAAAACTTTCCTCATCTAAAGAAAGAGAGGCCCATTCATATACAAGAGGCATTCCGCACCCCAAACAGATACGACCAAACTAGAAGCACACCGCGGCAAATAATAGTTAAAACACTCCACATTCAAGATAAAGAACTGGTGCTGAGAGCTTCAAGGGAGAAAAAACAAGTCACTTTAAAGGCAAACCTATTAAAATAACAAATGACTTCTCAGTCGAAACAGTAAAAGCAAGAAGAGCTTGGAGAGACATACTTCAAGTGCAAAAATGTCAACCCAGGCTGATTTACCCTGCAAAACTATCAGTCATGATCGAGGGAGAAAGAAAAATTTTCCAGCACAAAGACAACTTTAAGGGATACATGGCCACCAAACCAGGCCTTCAAAAACTGCTAGAAATGATACTCAAGCGTGAAGAAAAAAACAGGCATATCCAGGAGAACAGAAGGCAAATATAACACCGTTAAAAGCGAAGCAATATACTTATAAAAGCTACTAAACATAATAAATGTCTGGAATTAACAATAGTTTCTCCATTATAACACTAAATGTTAATGGACTTAATTCACCGATCAAGAGACACAGATTACAAACTTGGATTAAAAATCACAATCCATCAATCTGTTGCCTGCAGGAAACCCATCTCACCACAAAAGATAGGCACGCTCTAAAAATAAAAGGCTGGTCAACAATTCTACAAGCAAATGGAAGCAGAAAACAGGCAGGGGTAGCCATTATGCTATCAGACAAAGTGGATTTCAAACCAAAAAAGATTATAAGAGACACGGATGGATACTACATTTTAGTCACAGGTACAATTCACCAGGAAGACTTCACAATACTGAACATATATGCACCCAATACGGGCCCCTCCACATTCATTAAGAAAACCCTACAGCGTCTAAAGCAAGAAATCAACCCCCAAACGATAATTCTTGGGGACTTCAACACCGCCCTCTCTACATGGGATAGATCAACAGGTCAAAAGCTTAACAGAGACACTTTGGAACTTAATCAAACCCTGAAAGAAATGGACCTCACAGATCTCTATCGAACTTTTCACCCACGCACCAAAGAATACACATTTTTCTCAGCAGCACACGGAACTTTCTCCAAAATAGATCACATATTGGGCCACAAAATGAATCTACACATGTACAAGAAAGTTGAAATTCTAACCTGTGCCCTATCAGACCACCACGGCCTAAAGCTGGACATCCACAACACATCAAACAAGAGAAAATACACTAACTCCTGGAAACTTAACACTATGATGCTGAATGAGAACTGGATTCAGGAAGAAATTAAAAAGGAAATTCAAGATTTCCTGAAAGTGAATGATAACGAAAATACAACTTACCAAAATCTCTGGGACACAATGAAAGCTGTTCTAAGAGGTAAGTTCATAGCTCTTAATGCCCACGTCAAAAAAATGGAAACATCAGAAATAAACAACTTAACAATGCAGCTTAAAGCTTTAGAGAAACTAGAGCAATCTGATCCCAAAAGCAGTAGAAGAGAAGAGATTAGCAAAATAAGGGGAGAAAATATCTGAAATCGAGACTAAGAAAACGATAGAAAAATCAACCAATCAAAAAGCTGGTTCTTTGAAAAAATCAACAAGATTGATACACCCCTAGCTAAATTAACCAAAAGCAAGAGAGAGAAAACCCAAATTAACAAAATTAGAAATGAACATGGAGTTATCACTACGGATACCCAAGAAATCCAGAGAATTATAACATCATATTTCAAAAACTTATACTCTGTGAAGTTTGACAACACAAAAGAGATGGATGAATTTCTAAGTAAACACAAATTACCTAAATTGAATCAGGAAGTTGTGAATTACTTAAATAGTCCTATAACATATAAGGAAATTGAGGAAGTAATCTCGAATCTTCCCACCAAAAAATGTCCTGGACCAGATGGATTCAGCACAGAGTTCTACAAGACATTTAAGGAGTTAATAACACCAATACTCCTTAAACTGTTCCATCAAATAGCAAAGGAAGGAACACTACCAAATTCCTTCTATGAAGCTAATATCGTTTTAATCCCAAAACCTAATAAAGATTCACTTAAAAAAGAAAACTATAGGCCGATCTCCCTGATGAACACAGATGCAAAGATTCTCAACAAAGTCTTAGCAAATCGGATTCAAAAACATATTAAAAAGATCATTCATGGGGACCAAGTAGGCTTCATCCCCGGCACACAAGGTTGGTTCAACATACGCAAATCAATAAATGTAATTCATCATGTAAACCAGTCCAAAGTCCAAGACCACATGATACTCTCGATAGATGCAGAAAAAGCTTTTGACAAGATCCAACAGCCTTTTATGATCAAAACGCTAGAGACAATAGGAATGGAAGGAACCTTTATCAATATAATAAAAGCTGTATACAACAAGCCCACAGCAAGGATTATGCTCAATGGGGAACAATTGGAAGCATTCCCACTTCGATCAGGAACAAGACAAGGCTGTCCACTCTCACCACTTCTATTCAATATTGTACTTGAAGTCTTAGCCGAAGCCATAAGACAAGAAAGGGACATAAGAGGGATTCAAATTGGCAAGGAAGAAGTCAAGCTATCTCTATTTGCAGATGACATGATCTTATACCTGAGTGATCCCAAAAAACTCCACCAGGAAGCTCCTGGAACTAATTGAGAAGTTCAGCAGGGTGGCAGGATACAAAATAAATGTGCAAAAATCAGAAGCCTTCCTATATGCCCAGAATGAAAGAAGTGAAAAAGCCTTGAGAGAAACCATGCCATTTACTATAACCCCTAAAAAAATGAAATACCTTGGTATAAACCTAACTAAGGAGGTAAAAGACCTTTACAATGAAAACTTTAAAACCCTAAAGAAAGAAATTGCAGAAGACACCAGAAGGTGGAAAGACCTCCCTTGTTCCTGGATTGGCAGAATCAACATTGTAAAAATGACCATCCTACCAAAGGCAATATACAGATTCAATGCTATACCAATCAAAATCCCAAAGCAATTCTTCAAAGAAGTTGACCAAACAATCTCAAAGTTCATATGGAGGCACAAAAGACCCAGGATAGCAAAAACAATCCTGAGTAACAAAACACAGCTGGAGGTATTACCATACCAAACCTAAGTCTATACTACAAATCCATAGTTATAAAGACAGCCTGGTACTGGCTCCAAAATAGACACACAGATCAATGGATAAGGATTGAAGACCCAGATATAAGCCCACAAAGTTACAGCCATTTGGTCTTTGACAAAGGGGCCCAAAGAATCCAATGGAAAAAGAACAGCATCTTCAACAAATGGTGCTGGCAAAACTGGATCTCCACATGCAGAAGATTAAAGCTGGACCCGTACTTGTCACCATGTACAAGACTTAATTCCAAATGGATCAAGGACCTTGATATCAGGCCAGAGACTTTAAAAGCCATAGTTGAAAGGATAGGGAACTCCCTCGAGCTGATTGGGCTAGGCCAACAGTTCCTAAACAGACATCCAATGGCACAGTCACTGCTACCAACTCTCAACAGTTGGGATCTTGTGAAATTAAAGAGCTTCTGTTCAGATAAAGAGATTGTCACACGAGCTCAAAGGCAACCCACAGAATGGGAGAAAATCTTCACTAACCACATATCTGACAGAGCTCTACTGTCCAGAGTGCACAAAGAACTTAGAAAATTAAACTCCAAGGAAAACACTGGCCCAATTAAAAAATGGGCCCTGGAACTTCAAAGAAACTTTACCAGGGATGAAATTAAAATGTCTAACAATTATCTTAAAAAATGCTCCACTTCCTTCGCCATCAGGGAAATGCAAATCAAAACTTCCCTGAGATATCATCTCACCCCGGTCAGGATGGCAAAAATCCACAGTACAAACAACGACAAATGCTGGAGAGGATGTGGGGAGAGGGGAACTCTCCTACATTGTTGGTGGGAATGCAGGCTCATACAGCCACTCTGGCGAGCCGTCTGGAGATTCTTAAAGAAATTAAAGATTGAAATGCCATATGACCCTGCTATCCCACTTTTGGGAATAACCCCCCAAGCAGCAGAGGTTCGCCTCGATAGCACAAGCTCGACCATGTTCATAGCAGCACTGTTTACAATAGCAAAGTCATGGAATCAACCTAAATGTCCAACAGTTGACGAGTGGATAAGGAAACTGTGGTACATCTATACAATGGAGTACTACTCAGCCATCAAAAATGATGAATTACTGGAATTTGCTGGGAAATGGATGTCATTAGAAAGAATTATATTAAGTGAAGTATCCCAAACCCAGAAAATTAAGCGCCGTATGTACTCCCTAATAGGTGGCTCCTAGTACCAAACTCGCCCAGCCCACATTGGGACACTCAAAAGTAAACCTATGTAACACAGTAATTGCAAGGATTATGAACAAGAGAGATGGGTTAGGAGGGCCACACCAGAAACAAGGAGAGAGGAGACCATGTTACAGCAGAGAAAATAGGCCTCCATCAAGGTCTGCAAGTAAGTAATGAGAAACCTGGTTAAGTTCACAGACGTTCTTTCCTGATCTCACCAGAAGGGGAGGGCATATAGTCTAGCAGATAAAAAGTAATCATTTTGCAAATGGGTGATGGACCCCTCCCTCAGTGAGGTTTCCTACTCTTATTACATCTACCCTTGAATGTGCTATTACAACAGGACTCCAGTTTAACAGCTTTTTGTCTCTGGCCAGGGGGTGACATACAGTGCCCAGCAGAATGGAGTGAAGGGAATTGCAGGAGCAGCAAAACTGCAAAAGAAAATCAACAAACCACAATCCAGAACTTCAGAGACTCTATATCAATCACATAGAACTAGGACAGCCTAATCTCTCCCCATCCTGGAGCTCAGGGACATTTGCGGAAGAGGGGGCGGTAAGATTGTAAGAGCAAAAGGATGGGAGGAGCAACGATTTGCAAGATTCTCAACAATAGTTGGGGCCAAAGCAATCATAATGGAACTTTGCATGCCCTGCGCAATGTCCAGCGCACTGTTGCCCTCATAAAGTCTAGCATCTGTTAAGGGCACCGAGACCCCTGGAGGCAAGGGATTTACAGCCATAGTAGTAATCTTATGCTTAAGGGGAACAAGAGAAAGGGCTTATGGAAATGCCACTGGGTCCTTATATGTCATCGGAGAGGAGGACCCAGTGGAGAGTTAGGCGCACACAATAAAGGACTCTCTGGGAATTGGGGGGGAGACACTGGGGGAAGGGAAGGGGGGAGGGAGGGAACTGGTAAAAATTTTTAAAATGTATAATTAAATTTTTAATAAAAAAAAAAAAGAAAGGAACAAGAATGGGCAGTCCTATGCAAAGGAACACAGAGTGATGAAAATAGGGGTGGAGAATGCCTGAGCTGATCCACTTAGAACCCAGTGATAAAATTATACTAAAAGTAACTAACAGAAATGTGACACTTGCCGATAAAATAATGGTCAGAGAGGTCTCAAAGGCCCCCAAACAGTATAAACTTTTGCCATCGCTCTTGGTTGCTCTCTAAAAAATTGTAAGATCCTATAACTGAAGATGCAATAGATATGAATCATAGAACATGGGCAAAATACATCAACTAGAACTGGTCCAAAAACTTCCTCCTTCCTGGATAGCTTGCACATTATCAAGGAATATTTCAGAAGCTGCTGGGAGAGAAAAATAATCACAGGCCCCATCAACGCATGAGATCTACAAATTGCAATAAAAATCACCATGGCAGCAGGTAATAGTGTAATAGTGACACGAATATCAAGGAGACAACCAACAGCTTTATGATTGAACTCAAGACCCACTTGTCAAAAATGAAACATATTCCTGTTACTGTAAAGTAGAACAAGAACCTAAAAAAGGGAAATAAATAGATCAATAGGGAAAAGCAACCAATGAACCTAAAGGTAGGAAGACAGTACACCAAACTGCTCTATAAATAACTGATATTATACCCATAGATTGGAAGAATACTTAACACTCAGCCTAAAAGTCTTGTTCTACAACAGAAGTAGAGGATTTCAACACGCTGACAGGATGCAGCCTAGGGCAATAGAAGAGCAGTGAATGGACAGCAATGGCCAGACATAATGCAGTGTACCAGTGACTCAGCAGGGCTCACCCAGAATCAAGCCATCCTAATCTCTCCCCATCCTAAGGTTTTGGGAACCTCCAAGAAGATGAGGTGGTGAGATTATAAGAACCTAAAGACAGGAAGGTTCAGTATTAGACAAGACAGTCGATTCAAGGCAGGATTGTTGCATCTAGGAACTCACTGCACTGAGACTTGTCCTTACCAGACCTGCATAATGACTGACATACCAACATGTCCCATAGACTACCTAGGAACTCAAGAGAGATAAGAACATACAGTGGAAACCTTGAGTGAAGGAAAATGTCCCTATCAGTGGGATATCCTGAAGAGTGGAAACTTGATATGCCACAGAGGCTTGAGTCCCCACAGGAGTAGACAAGCCAGAGGGAACCTTGAGGTCCATAGAAGCAGACAGGCAGGAAGGTGGGAGAGGGGGGGGGGGATGGAGAGAAACAGGGAGTACTCAGTACGCTTATAAAAGTGGAAAAACAAAAAATAAAATTCAATCTTATTTTATTGCTAACTGTTGTTGTTAATCTCTAACTGTGCTATTGTTTAGGATTTCAAGCATCCCTTGGGGAATCCTGGTAACTACAACTCTCAAAGATAAGGGAGGTTATTCTTTCTGCCCTCCAAGTTCTGATCTAGAAACAGGGAATTTCTTCCTGTTTGCTGGGTGTTCCAGGTGCCTGCCTGCCTTCCTTCCTTCCTTCCTTCCTTCCTTTCCTTTCCTTCTCCCCTCCCTCCCGCCGCACTAACGGGAAAAGAGAAAAGAAAAGAATGAAGAGAAAGAAAGAAAGAAAGAAAGAAAGAAAGAAAGAAAGAAAGAAAAAGAAGAAAGAGAAGAGAGAAGAAGAAAAGAAGAAAAGAAAGAAAGAAAGGAAAGAAGAAAGAAAGGAAAGAAAGAAAAAAGAAAAGAGAAAGAAAGAAAAGAGAAGAGGGAGCGAGAGAAGAAGAAGAAAGAAAGAAAAAGAAAAAGAAAGAAAGAAGAAAGAAAGAAAGAAAGAAAGAAGGAGGAGGAAAAAGAAAGAAGAAGAACAGAGAGAAAGAAAAGAAAGAAGGAAAGAGGAAGAGAAAGAAGAGAAGAAGAAAGAGAAAGAAGAATCGAAAGAAAGTAGAAAGAAAGAATGAGAGAAGAAGAGAAAAGAACGAGAAAGAGAAAAAGAGAAGGAAAGGAAGAAAAGAAAGAAAAGAGAAACAAAGAAAAGAAAAGACAAGAAAGAAGAAGAAAGAAAAGAAAGAAAAGAAAGAAAGATAAAAAAAAAGAAAGAAAGAAAGAAAGAAAGAAAGAAAAGAACGAAAGAAGAAAGAAAGCAAGGAAAGAAAGAAAGAAAGAAAGAAAGGAGAAAAGAAAGAAAGAAAGAAAAGAAGAAAGAAAAATAAGAAAGAAAGAGAAAGAAAGAAAAAAAAATAAAGAAAAAAAATAAAAAAAGAAAAAGAAAATAAGAAAAGAAAAAGAAAAAAAAAGAAAAAAAAAAATCGAAGAAAAAAGAAAAAAGAGGGAGAAAAAAAAAGAAAAAAAAAAACAAGAAAAGAAAAAAAAAGAAAAAAGAAGAAAACACAGAAAAAAAAAAAAACAAAGGAAAAAAAAGAAAGAAAAGAAAAGACAAAGAAAGAAAAAAAAAAAAAGAAAAAAAAGAGAAGAAAGAAAGAAAGAAACGAAAGAAAAAGAAAGAGAAAGAAAAAGAAAGAAAACGAAAGAAAGAAAGAAAGAGAAAGAGAAGGAAGGGAGGGAGGAAGGAAGGAAAGAAGAAATGGAGAGAAAGAAGGGAGAAGGAAGGAAGGAAAGAAAGGGGGAAGGAAGGAAGGAAAGAAAGACAAGGGAGAGAGGAAGGAAGAAGAAAGGAAGGAAGGAAGGAAGGCAGGAAGAAG